>CM031243.1:165747392-166229763 GCA_018340775.1 Taxus wallichiana var. yunnanensis | reverse complement strand
AACTTAGTTCATGAACCATAACTAAGAAGTTCTGCAGCAAGTAAGCAGCTGTTTAAGAAAGGAAAATTATAGAAGAAGGAAGTAAAGGAATTACAGAGAAGAAATGAGGAAGATGTGCATCCCAATTAGTAGATTGCAGAGCTAATTGCATGCACATAGAAGAAACTCAAATAGATTTGAACACACAGAATTATAAAGCAAAGGCAGCTCTAGATCTAGATCTAAAATAACACAAAGTCTATTAAGAGATCTAAGATTTAGAAGCAAGAAACAAAATACACCGTGACACAAAGTTCTCCGGAAACCTGCTTCTTTGTATTCCTCTGCAACAAGTGGCTCTCAGGGGTTCAGCACAAAGTCTAGAACACAAGATTGCTTCTTACAAATTCTGATCGATCATTAACCCGTAGGTTCTTCTCCTACTTATAGAATGTAGGAGGGAAAGTACAAATAGAAGACTCAAACTGAACTAAAGTATGAACAACAAGTAAAGATGACATTTGGCAATCATCCTCAACTAACTTCTTCTTAAGTGACACATGTATCACTTAACTAATAGAAAGGTTCCACATGACTTCAAGTAATGGTTGCAAAACCAATCATCCTCAACTAACTTCTTCTTAAGTGACACATGTATCACTTAACTAATAGAAAGGTTCCACATGACTTCAAGTAATGGTTGCAAAACCAATAACTTAGAAGTTTACAATTCCATCCGGGAACATAGAAAATAGAAGAAGAAAGAAATAGAAGAAGTCATGCCAGCTGTAACATCTACATCTTCTTCTTGTTCTGATATCTGATATACTTGTCGAACATATAGTTCAGCATCTTTCCATCTGTTTTAGCTCTTCGCTTCCTTTTCTCGTCCCCGAATTGCAGCAATCCTTCATTCAACACTTTGTCACGCATGCTTCCACTTCTTCCAAACTTGGCCCAAATCTCGCAATGTCTGCCTGCAGTGTCACCAGCCTACTGATAGAGTTCATCGTGAAAGGCTTGGTGGCTTTATCAATCCTCTTTTGCACCATCAGAAGAGAACCCTCCAGAGAATCATGCACCTCGTTAGAAACAATCCGCACGTATGAAGTAATACCTCCATCCACTCTTTCCTCAGTGAAAGAAATAACACTATCCGGCAAATCTGATGTTCTGCTCTCAAGTGCCTGCATCCTCTTCAGCAAAACTCTGCAGATCTCCAAACGGAAAGATACTGCAAACTCTAGCTGCTTCCCCTTCTCGACTGATCCATCCGGCACAATTTGCTCTGCAACCAATACATCTCCCGGCAGCTTGTTGATCTCGGCCAAAACACTCAGGTTACTCTCTGCAACTGTATTTATTCCTTTTATGCTTTCTATCAGTTGCTTTAGTTGATTTTCTGCATCGTTCATAACCTTTAGGCGGGCTGGCACTTCCCCAAGTTGCACAGAAGCTTGACGAATAATCAGATCCTTCCATTCGTCAATAGCCTTTACTTGATTGCTTGCATCTTCCATTTCCTGCATAAGATGATCACTCACCTGCGCTGAAATGGGCTGAACGGAAGGTTTAGCAACCTTGGCTATGATCTCACATAATTGAGATATTTGCTTCTGCAGCTCTTCTTTCTCCGCTTTTCACCTGCTTATCGAAGCCTAAGGAACAAAGCATCCAGCAACGTCTGCGTGTCCTGCTTCAATCCTTCAGTGGTAGCTTGACCGAGTGGTATTTTGGTCACCGTCACATCTTCTGCCGTGAGTTCCTCTTCTACCTTTCCTTCCGCCGGGATTAATATCTCAGCAAACTTCTCTCCCGAATCCTCGATGATCAACCTAGAAGTTGCTTTAGCAACTTTAGGCCTTTTGTCTCTTCTGCTCAGATCCTGAAGTAGCTGCAAGTCATGTTCCTCTAAGTTCATCTCTATTCTTGCTTCCGGAACCAACTGCAAAGCTAACCATTCCGAGAAATTACTTCTCGGAGAATGAGAAGTTGCTGAGTGCGCTACTATTTCCCGCTCTGCATCCTCTCCATCAGAAAGTGCCACAGTATCATGGCTGCCATCCTCTGAAACATCCAAGGACAAAGCTCTTTCGAACTCCGTCATCTGCAGCTTCAACATCTCCTCTGGAACGGGTGCTGAACGAAGTGGCTGCGGAGAGAAGATGAACGTTGCTGGTTTCAATGAAGGCATGGAAACATCCTGCTGCTGTGGTGCAATAGTTGGTGATCCACTAGGTACTGGAGAAGTCGGAGTCAAAGCTATGGTCGTAGAAGTGGTCTTCTCTTTCTCTTGAGATCTTCTGCGTACTTTCAACTTCTCGGACCTTCTGCTGCTCTCTCCTTCATGCTTTCGCTTGAGGGAATCTCCTGCGCCGAAGTTGCCCGTGATTTGATTCATCAATACTTCATCAAGGCAGTATCCCTTCGTTAGAACCAGCTCGAAGTACTCACCAACACAGCTCCGGATCTTTCTTCTATTGTGCTGCAGCCGCCATTGCTATCCTGTAGTAGAGCTTTATCTCCTCCCATTTGATGGTAAGTGTCAAGTACCACGTTCCCATCATCTTTAAGATCCGCAGGTATCCGCGCTAGTCCAAAGTCAAATACTTGCTTTGCCGACAGCCTGCTGAAATCTTTCTTTCTGACCTCGTACTCACTTCTGCACTTCATCCAGAAATCTTCTAACGAAGGTACATGTGCGTACTCCTGGGAGATTGTCTTCCTGGCTATTCCAAATGGATCAAAATTAAGCCGTGCAGGGAAGAACTCTTGCTCATACTCAGACAACATTTGTGCTTCCATTCCTCGAGCTCTGTGAATGCTGATGCAACTGTAATATCCCACAGTGAGTGGGAAGTATCCCGTAGACTTGTGCCGCCGATCAAGGTCGTGTAACTCCACAAGTTACTCGCTTAGCTCCATGGCAATCAATCATCACTCGGTACCTTGGCATCTTTGTTGGTTCACTGAAAAGCTCGTAACCCCGAGGTATGTGAAATCTGCAAACCGGATGAATACACCGCCAATCTTGGACACTGCTTCCCATGCTTCCTTGCTTACCCTGTGAGTCTTCAAGTCTTTGTCTAACCTGCAGATGAAATCGTAGAAGAAACCATCGTTGATCACTTTGAAGTCCTTCTCGCACGCAGGTGCAGTAAGCTGTGGGTAGCACTCGAAAATGGGATCCTTGGAAAGAATACCACATCTATCTAGCTTGGAAAAGACACCCTGTGAAGCTGCAGCATATACCAAGTATGAAGTCATTTTGAAGCTGAAGGTACGCTTTACGTTCCGCAGTTGCTCACCGATGTTGCTGCTAATAATTTCTGACCAACTGATTATAGAATCAACCTTGTTGATTTCAATGGTCCTGATGAAAGCATACATCCATGTCCGGAAAGTGTAGGCATTCGCTTCACCATTCAACCTGCAAAGCAATTTGACGATATCATCCGCTTCCTGCACCAAATTGGATCGTGGAAGAGTTCTCGGGAACTTGGAAGGGGATCTAGGCTTCTTCATGAACCGGCTATTCATGATGCTCACACAATCAGCTCTATGCTTTTCCCACCTACTGTCAGCATCCTGAATGCTAATAGAAGTCACCACCTTTCGTACTGGAATCTTCAAACAATAATCGAAGAATTCTGCATCCAAACGAATTATTGTCTTTCCCGCTACATCACGCACTGATCTGGATGAAGGATGATAAGATCTAGCACACTCCATCACAAACTCTGGCAATTGGGTCAGATATGGGAAAGTCTGCAAATCGAATAATTCCACTACTTTTGACCGCACGCATGAGTGAAGTCTTTCCACTCTAGATCTCATCGATCAAATCGTAAAGAGGTTCTGGGCCTAGATCCGTGTCTCCTATGTCTGAAAGTTTAGAAGCAATGCATGAATCCATCGTGCTCTCTTTTTCATCTCCTTTCGCCATAGCTTTATCAATCTTTGTCTGAATAATTCTTTTTCTTCTAATTTGGCCTGCTTTCTTCAATACTGGTGCAGATCTGGACAATTCTTCAGATTCGGAGGATATTTGCAATGTATTGGACATTGATAAATACTCCTTTTCTTTTATAAAGCACCTGTAATGAGTTCCTGCAATTTATTCAGACAAAAATGGCCACCGGAGCATGAATAGTGAATTTAAATTATAAAAATCTGCACTTTTCAAGCCTGCTGCCCCAAAAAATGGTGTTTAATTTGCACATAAAGAGATCATGAATCCTTTCAATCAACACCTGAGCTCCTTTAACACCTGTGAAAACAATTGTGCAGACGAAGATGAACCTTTTCCAAAGCATGCGCCAAATCTGGAAGCTTTTAGCCTTTGTTAGCACTTTGTCTGTGCAAAATCCTTCCTCTAATGGGGGCGCACTTTTTCTCCTTGCTGCAATTCTTTACCTGTGTGTTGAATAATAAATCCATATGGCTGCCCATGCTTATATAACCTTCATAATTCTATAATTAATAATTGCCCTAACAATTAAAGGCAATTAATTAATTAAAAATCATGCTTTCCTCTTTTAAAAATAGCATGTTTAAGGACAGCCATCCAATAAATTAAATTAATCCAATTTAATCCTTCACACAGCACTTAACTTTAGCCTCACAGTGTGCTTTGACCATAGCCACTGAAAATAGAAATTAATTTAATGATTTAATGCATTTAAAATCATTAAATAACTCCTAAATGGGGCGCACTTTTTCCAAGGAGAGGGGCAGCCACTAAATAAATTAAATTTAATTAATTTAATTGCTTTCTTTTAATCCTCCTTTGACTTTTCAACCTCCTCAAGCTTGGGCGCACTTTTTCCAAGGATAGAGATTATTAAAAATAATCAATTTAATTACTTTAATCCATCACCAAAGGGGGCGCACTTTTTTGCACAGGTAATTCTATTTTTAAGAATTTTTTCAAAATGGGATTCTTTACCCTGCCAGGCAGGCACCAAAATCCCATAATCCACTTAAGTGATTTGACTTTTGCAATGGGATTCTTTACCCTGCAAGGCAGGCACTAAAATCCCATGATTTCACTTAAGTCACTTTCCTTTTATAATATCATGGGAATTTTTACCCTGCAAGGTAGGCAATAAATTCCCACCTGCCTGCAGCCTCTATTTTTCCCATTGCAGCTTAAGTGACTTTTATAACATGGGAAAAAGTACCCTGCCAGGCAGGTATACAATTCCCATCCTGCCTGCGGCTTATATTTTTCCCACTGCAGCTTAAATCCTTTATTTTCCAAAAAGGCGCCCATCCCCGCAGGGGCTTTTCTGTGCATGACTTCGCTTTTTCCCAGTGATCCAGACCTCCGATGGCGACTTCCTCCGGGCAAAATGTGCATGTATGTTTTCCAGCTGCTCCAGGCCAAAAATCGGGCTTACCCGGCGAAGGAGTTGTTCCAGAGAAATTTTACAGAAAACAGAACGGGACACCACAAAAACACGAAAAATTGCCAAAAGTTACATATAAAGCCCAAAACTTAAAATAAGTTAAAATCCTTCTGGTATATAGGAATAATAACATATTCGCTCATAACAGAGTTAAAACGGAGCGCAAATAGCCTCATACGGGGCTCAAAATAATTAAATACAAATTTCCCGCAGACAAATCCCGACGACGGAATAAAACAATTTTGGGCATCTGGGTATTTGGCGAAAAGGGCTAATATGGCTCTTCAGGATTATCTTGACGCAATACAGGAACTTTCAGGCAATAAAAACAACAAATGACCCACTATTTTAAAAGTACGAAATTTTTTCAAATTGGGTAGTCACAGATTTCGGGGTGAAATCTGAGTGACACCAAAGTGAATATGTTAATTAAAAGTGTGATGAGTTTTGTATCTTGTAGAATTCAAAGGAATTAACAATTCTCTGCTTCTCCACACCAAAATGGCATAGGCTGAAAGGAAGTGTCATGTCCCCTTTTCGAGCTAACTCCAATTGAAGACCTTAACCCATTTTCTCCTCGTGGGTTTAAGGAGAAAGCAAGGGGAAGATCTGAGCTTCGTAGTTGCATCATTATTTTGATAGTTATTTCATTTATATTTATGTATTCCTATTGGGTGATTAGCGCTCCAATAGATGGCTATGTAATTAGGAAATAAAATAAGTATTTGTGGCATGTAGGCCCAATACTTAATGAACTTTTAAAAGATCCTCCCTTAAGAGGTCGACCTTTCTGGATTGCATTGTAATAAGTACCCCTTATGTCTATAAAAGGAGGTCGCTTAGTCATTTGTAAGCATGTTTTTGGTGAATCTATCTTATTGGTGAAGGTTGTTTGTTGAAGCACTTTCTCCATCTCATTCAAGGACGAAAACCCTTGAATCGAGTACCTCCCAAGGATGAAAATCCTTAAGAGAGAGGGCAAAGTGGACGAAAAACCCACATTATCTCATTTGTGTTGATCTCATTGCTGGTTATAATAGATTTCTTCCTTAAGCGACTTGCTTAGAGGTATGTTTTCAAGGATATTGCTGGTTTCTATGTGATTTCTTTGCATGGTTGAGTTCCTTATGATTTATAAAGGTGAAATCTTCCATTTTATCAATTGTTGGTGCAAATTATATTTGATTTCAAGAGGGGCGACCTATATTGGAGTGATGTTTTGGTATGTGCGGTGACATTTTGGAAAATCTGGAATTATCATCTTATTCTCTATATTTTATAAGGCCAATATCTCAAGTTTCATGATTTTTGGTGCTTTCTATGTTGAGTTATGATTTTTAAAGATACATTGCAAACATGAGTTTTATGAAATTCATATCTTCATATCTAGGGCATTAAAAATCAGATTTCTTGCATTATATGATTGCTGAGGTTATAACATAATTTTAGAAATTCAAGTGGGGTTAATTGAAGGGTTTTGAAGGCTCAAAAGTGGAGTTGAATTCCACAAACAGTTCGCTGCCCTAGAATATTGCAAAAATCAGATTACTTTCAATTGGCTAGTTTCTAAAATCAAATTGGGAGATCTTTGGTTTTGAGCTAATTACCTTAATTTTCAGTTTTGTTCCCGAAAGGGACATTACAGTGGTATTAGAGCTCGGATCTTCAAAGGCCTAGGGTTTCAATGGAAGAATTCAAGTTTGAAGAATTGATGGCACGACTGAACCATAACCCACAGGTTCGAGGAAGCAACAACGGTGCATGGAAGGGTAAGATCTCTATTTTTTATGGCACTAACAAACCTTCAGTGAGATCATGGTTGTCAGAATTGGAGGCATACTTGCAAACAAACCCTATGTGTGTGGAGGATGCCCTCGAATTCATCCCTTGTCATTTGGAAGGGATAGCTAGAGATTGGTGGTACCATGTGATAGAAACCCAAGGAGAAGAATCGGTTTGCTTCTTTGATGATCTCAGTCAAAAGATCATAGGAAGGTTTGATGTGCAAACTCGCAAGGATGAATCCCAAGGTAAAAGTTCATTGGTGTTTGATGATATTCCTTTGGTTTCTAATGATTGTATGTGGCAAAGTGTTGAAGAAAACCCAAAATTATTGGGTATGGTTAGGGAGCAGCCCTTGGAAGCAATAGAGGCTTCCATCACTCTTGCCAAAGATGAGTCATTGACTGATATTCAGAACAGCAGTACAAAAGAGCATGTTTTTGAGGAGAAAACCATGGAACATGAGCCAAAAGAAGAGGAAAAATCAGATTTGCATATGGGTAAAGTGAAGTTGGCGATGGAGGACCAATTTCAAGTGTGAATGAAGATAATGAGCTTGCTGGAATTTCCAAAGCAGCAGCTCATTGGAGGAAAAGTGATGATATTGTTGGCTAGATTTTCTACACAGCTGAAAACCTAGGTAGTCATGAGATAAATCTCCCTCATTTACCGGTGAGGCTCCCATGTAAGATTTTGTCAGTTATATGTCCTAATATCTATTTGTTGGTATTACTTTAACTATTTAGCTCATGAACCATAGCTAGACAATTCTGCAGCAAGTAAGCAATTGTAAAAGAAAGGAAAAATCTGTAGAAGAGGAAAATAATAGGAAACGGAGAAAGTAGAGAGGATGTGCAACCCAAGCAATAGTTTACAGAGTTGATTGCATGCACATAGATTAAAACAAATAGATCATTAAACATAGAATTCAAAGCAAAGGAAACTTTCAGATCTAGATCTATAATAACACAGTTTATGAATAGATCTAGAAAGAAATAAGAAGAAAATGCACCGTTGATACAAAGTTCTCCGAAATCTCTTCTCTATTCCTCTGCTTTGCAGAAAAAAGGGTTTCACTCAAAGTTTGGAACACAAGAATGCTGATTACAAATTCCGATCCTTTAACCCGTAGGTTCTCCCTCTACTTATTATAGTGTGTAGAGGGAAATTACAAATGGGAAACTATAATGAACTAAAACATGAAGAAGTAGTAAAGGGAACATTTGGCGTCATCTTCCTATAATTCCTCTCTTTATGACATGCATAAGGAGTCTTAAGTCAAAATTGCGCACACATCATCACCTATCTTAAAGAATCTTCCCACAACTTAAAATAATGATTTTTCAACCAATAACTTTAATTTTACATTTTCATTCGAGAACATAAGAAATAAGAGAAGGAAGAAGAGAAGAAAGAAGATCTCACAAATTAATAATTATACTTTATTCTTGTTCTAATATTGAATATACTTATCAAACATGTAATTCAACATCTTCCCATATGTTTTAACAATAGCATCTCTCTATCGGTTCAGAATTGTAATAACTCTCTGGACAAAGCAACAATAGTTAGCCTTCACTTTCTCTAAACCAGGGCCCATATCCCTCAATATCTCGCTTTAAGCTTTATGAGTCTACCAATCGAATCCATCGTGAAAGGTAGGGTGGCTTCATCAACTTCTTTCCGCACAACCAGCATAAATTCCTCATGGGAAGCAGGTAATTCATCTGGGATGCTCTCCGACACTTCTCCCATCTTACTCTCCAGCAACTGCATCCTCTTCAACATGAGCTTGAGGATCTCTACGTGGAAGGAAACTGAAATCTCTAACTGCTTCCCCTTTTCCACCAATCCGCCAGGCACAATCTATTTTGCAATCAACACATCCTTTGGCAACGAGTGTATCTTAGCCAAAGTATCCAGATGACTTTCAACCACTATGTTCTCATCTTTTATCTGTGTCATCAAATCCTTTAGCTGAGACACTGCCCTGTGCATGTTCTCTAATTCAGCCGGTATTGGTTCGAATTGCTCTGAAGCCTGGTGAATGATTTGCTCCTTCCAGTGGGCAATAGCTCTGACTTGATCCCCTGCATCTTCCACCTCCTGCATCAAATGATTACTCACCTGCTCATGTGCTAAAATGGGCTGAGAGGAAGGTTTGGCAACCTTAGCAATGATCTCGCACAACTAGAACACACCTTCGAAGATTGGATCTCTCGGCCTTCTCTTTGTCGAAGCTTAAGGAATAAAGCATTCATTAGCATCTCGTATCCCGCTTTAACCCTTCTATGGTAGTTTGACCTATTGACACCTTGTCACCGCTATATCAACTCGCCGTGAGCTCTCCTTGTGCTTTCCTTTTGTTGGAACAGATAACTCAACGAACTTCGTCCCGATTCCTCATTAATCAACCTAGAAGTTGTTTTGGCAATTTGTAATGTCCCTCTTTCTCGAATAGTTCGGTCGAAGACCTTTGGCCCTTTTTGTCTACCCGACGGCTAAAGGGGGATTTCTAGGGTGACTTCGGTTTATTAATTTTATTATATCGTGCTAAAAAATGAAATAAAGTACCTTTAAGCACATATAATGAATTAATAGACTATTTAAGTGATTTGACTTAGGAAAAGTACCTTTAAATAATTTAATAAATTATTTAATGTACCTTCCTAAGCTGAAAAGTGCGACTTGCTTGGAAAGGAGAAATAATTAATTAATAATTAATTATGTGGCTTTGGGAAAAGTGCGGCCAGCATCTTTGAGGGTTTTTTTGGCTATAAAGAGAAAATGCGACTTGGGGGAAAGGATTCAAAACATTATTATTTTTCATAGAGCAATTATTAGCACATAGCTTTGCAAAAGCAGAATCCAAGGACGGAAACCCTCTGGATTATTACTCTTGCGGATGGAAACCCCAGGAGTAGTGAGAGAAGCTTCCACCCAGGAATCTTTATTGTTTACACAGTTATTATTATTTTAGTAGCTTCAGACGAAAGAATAAATTGCAGCGGTGGGCATTCGAGACAACTTCTAGAGTGGGTCGACTTGTTCTACACTTGTTGTATGCATTATCGAGGTATTTTTCATGCCAGATTTATTGTTATACATTTCAGCTTCATATATATACCAAATCGATTTGATTTGGATACTTTCTGGCTGAGTTTTTGGGCATGATCTGTATTATCCCATCCGCAGATTTCTATTTGTGTTTGCCCTAATTATTTATCATTAGAAATCAATGTTGAATGTATGTTTGCGTTATTAATGAAGAAATCTATCATTTAAACCCTAGGCGCCATTTCTATATATACCCGGTTTGCGGGAGTTTGCAGTATTTTAATTGTTATGCAGTGTGAGAATGTTGTTTCATGGATTTATTTGATATTATCAGTTCAGCTCCATACAGCATTATAGCATTATATAATATATATATATATATATATATATTCAGACAAAAAGGGTTTGGGATCTTTTAGTGGTATCAGAGCAGTGTATCCTCCCAGCCTGTGTGGGAAGAAACAGATAGGGTATTACAACAAAAATCAGCTTTGAATGCATCACAGAGAGGACGGTCCACATAGATACTACACCCGCAAACGAGCACGACTCGAGGCTGGTATTGAAGGAGGTGAAAGAACGGAATATTTGGGCGAGAGGCCTGAGAGTCCTCCTCAAGAGGAACATGCAGATCCAGATAGGAATTTTATTCGGATATGGCAGCCACGCAGAGGCAATTATTACAGACCATGGAGCGCATGGGCACTACTTTGGACAGGTTGGCACTAGATAGGCCACGGACAGAACGAGCGCAGGGGGATAGGTCCATATCGATTGCCGCAGTAGCTACAGGGGTCATAGCAGATCACCTTCAGAGCTTGGGAGTGTTAGGGGATCGCCACGCCGTGAGCGGAGGCATACTCATACAGACGAGAGGAGACCTACACGGACTGCAGATAGGCCTATGCAGCCTAACTTCTTGCCTAGAGGTGACCCACCAGAGATTGAGGGACGGTCGGAAGAAGCAGCTTTCCCGGATACTATCATGGCAGTCAGTGATGAGTGGAGGAGTTTGCCACAGCATGTGAGGGATGCATTTCCCCTCCCACAGTATTGTGCTCAGAGGAGAGACAACATGAGGGCTGGACAGGATAGGAGACCTAGAGCACAACAGAACAGAGATTTGCAGCAGGTTACCAATAAGGTAACCCTCTCCACTTTTGATGGTAGTGGAAAGATCAGTGCCAGGGCTTGGATTCACAAGCTCGACACCTACCTTACCCTCAAGCCCATGAGGGAGCAGGAGGCCATACAGTTTGCTACATTGCACCTTGAGGGGGTGGCTTATGATTGGTGGCACCATGGGTTAGTTACGCAGGGTCATGAGCTTCTACGTTCGTACAGGGGATTTGACGATAGGTGATTGTGCGATTTGATCACAAGGATGTGGAATTATATTACAGGATTTGGCACAGCTCCGACAGAGTGGACATGTTGATTCTTATATCAACGAATTTCAGAGGATAATAGTTATGGTTCCAGAGATGCCTGAGAAGAGGGTGGTGATGTTATTTATAGAGGGCCTCCATGACAGGATGAGAGGATTGGTCAAGGCTCTTAAGCCTAGGACATTGCATGATGTCATTCAGAGGCATTAGACTTGGACACATCCCCCACTTCCTATCAGCCCACTTCTTATCAGCCCAATAAGAAGTTTCCCACGAGCTCCAGGCCATTTCAGCGCTCTACCGCCCCGCAGAAGAGTGCACCACCTCCTAAGGTGGACCAGGAGACTCGTAACGAGTTAAGGAGGAGGAAGCTTTGCTTTCATTACGCAAACCATTGGGAGCTCGGACATCGTTGCCTTGGTAAAGGCAAGGTGCATCTCATTGAGGTGATTTCCGATGGGGAGGATGATCATGCGCCAGATACAGATGCAGAGGATGAGGGCGGTGACCATGATGCACAGGGGGAGCAGCCCCAAATAGAGCTGGGCGAGAGTGAGGCATTGGATTCATCCGATGTTACTATTGCTACACTCTCAGGCGTTCCTAGGTACCATCCCTTTCGGCTGAAGGGAGTGCTTAAGGGACAACGGATTGTTTGTCTGGTTGACAGTGGAGCTACGCACAACTTCATTGATGAGGGGTTGGCTGCGAAGCGAGGATTACAGGTTGAGGAATTTGAGGGGTTTAGTGTACGGGTGGCCAATGGATTTGCTATCAGTTGCACTAAGAGGATTCCACGACTTAGTATTCAGATGGGGGACTACACATTGACCGATGACTTCTATGTTATCGGACTAGGTGAGATTGATACAGTATTGGGTATTCGTGGTTACATCCTTGGCAAATATGTGCAAGATTTCGGAGGATGGAGTTGGAGTTTATGGTGGATAAGAAGAAGATTGTGCTTCGGGCTCTTTCTGACGGTGGGCCTAGAGTCGTTTCAGCACGCAGGATGGAGTCTATAGTACGACATGGAGAGGTGGCATGGGCAGCCCAGTGTTTCATTTCAGCCAAATCTTCTTCAGACTATGAGCAGCCCCTTCATATTGACATCCAATCCATACTGGATAAGCATGGCCTAGTGTTTGGTGACATTCCTCCAGGTAGACCACCAGATAGAGGGTTTGAGCACGTTATAGAGCTTGAGGAGGGTGCTAAGCCCGTGATGACTACGCCTTATCGCCATCCTAAGACATACAAGGATGAGATAGAGAAGGCCATTAGAGAGCTCTTGGAGATGGGACACATCCGTCCTAGTTCTAGTCCCTTTGCTTCTTCAATAGTTTTGGTGAAGAAGAAAGATGGGACCATGAGGATGTGCATTGACTATCGTGCACTGAACAAGAAGACCATCAAGAATAGGTATCCCATTCCTCGCATTGATGAGCTATTAGATGAGCTACATGGATCTATCTACTTCTCGAAGATTGATCTTCGATCAGGCTACCACCAGATTAGAGTTTGGGATGAGGATATTCACAAGACAACCTTCAGATGTCACTATGGGCACTATGAGTTCTTGGTGATGCCATTTGGACTCACTAATGCACCTGCTACATTTCAGTCATGTATGAACCATCTCTTCAATAGGCAATTGAGGCAGTTTGTGTTGGTGTTTTTTGATGATATTCTGATTTATAGCAGGACATGGGATGATCATTTGAGGCATCTTGATGAGGTACTTAGCATAATGGAGACTCAGTCTTTGTTTGCTAAGATGTCCAAGTGTGAATTTGGACTTACGAGATATTGTATCTTGGGCATGTCATTGGGGCCAATGGGGTCAAGGTCCATCAGGAGAAGATACAGGCGATGCAGGATTGGCCACCACCCAGGAATATCTCTGACTTGCGAGGATTCTTAGGGTTATGTGGTTACTACAGGAGGTTTGTGAAGGGTTATTCTCAGCTGGTAGCTCCATTGACAGATCTTACACGGAAGGGTGCATTCAGTTGGTCAGATGAGGCACAGGTAGTATTTGAGAGGCTCAAGGTTATCATGAGTACCTATCCAGTTTTGGCTCTTCTAGATTTCTCACGGCCCTTCATTCTTGAGTGTGATGCTTCGGGATTGGGGATTGGTGTAGTTCTTATGTAGGATCGCCATCCTATTGCCTTTGAGAGCCGAAAGCTGAGAGATAATGAGAGACTGTATTCCACCTATGATAAGGAGATGCTTGCCATTATGCATGCTTTGGCAAAGTTTAGACAATATTTGGTGGGTGGAAAATTTGTGGTGAGAACCGACCACAACAGTTTGAAATATTTCCTGGAACAAAAAGAACTCAATGAGAGGCAACAAAAATGGGTCAGCAGGATCCAGGCTTATGATTTTGACATTGAGTATGTCAAGGGGACGAAGAATGTAGTGGCTGATGCACTTTCCAGAAACCCCATCTCGCTGCCCTATGTTCTTTGAGCGAGATTTCAGCAGATTGGAAATCTCAACTGTTAGTTGAGTATTCCAAAAACACGTGGACATGTGACATTATGGATGGAAAAATTCAGGATGGCCGGTTTAAGGTAATAGCTGATTTGATTTTGTATAAGGGCAGAATTTACCTAGTTCCTGAATCTAAACTTAAGGAGAAGATTATGCACACTTTCCATGATGCACCACTTGCAGGACACCTAGGGTATTTTAAAACATACAGGAAGATTAGAGAGAGATTCTCCTGGAAGGGTCTCAAGGATGATGTCTTGCGCCATGTCCGTGAGTGTATGACTTGTCAGCAGAACAAGTCAGAGCATACTTTCCCAACAGGTTTGCTACAACCATTGCCAATTCCAGAGCAGAAGTGGGAGAGTATTTTGATGGATTTCATTACAGGTCTTCCCGTGGTGCAAGGGAATGATCGCATTTATGCGGTAGTGGATCGGTTGACAAAATATGCACACTTTTTCGCTGTCCCTACCAGCTTTAAGGCACCTCATGTGGCTGATTTGTTCTTCCGTCAGATATTCAGGTTGCATGGACTTCCGAAGAACATAGTGATCGGGATAGCGAGTTTTATGAGCATATTTTGGCAGGAGCTATTCCGTCTGGTTTACAATGAGCTGACTCTTAGCACTAGTTATCACCCTCAAACGGATGGACAGACAGAGATTGTGAACAAATGGATAGAGGGTTATCTTTGCAACTATGTTGCAGGACAACAGAAGGCATGGGTAAAGTTGTTGTATTTATGTGAGTATTATTATAACACCACTCACCATATGTCTATTGGTATGACTCCATTCCGAGCACTTTATGGGTATGATGTGAGATCCTTTGTTGATATGGCATTTGGGGATAGTAGAGCTCCCAAGGCTCATGAGAGTTTACAGGATATTCAGGAAATCCTTAAGGTGCTTAAGGAAAATATTCAGCGGGGCCTATTGAGAATCAACAGAAAATGTATGCAGATAGGCATAGAGTGGAGAGATCATTTGAGGTAGGGGACATGGTTTTTCTACAACTTCAGCCTTACAGGCAGAGTACTCTCAAGAAGAGTGGGGCTGAAAAGCTCAAGCCGCGATTTTATGGGCCATACAGGGTGTTGAGGAGAGTTGGTGAAGTAGCATATGAGCTGGAGTTGCCTTCTGAAGGAGTAAGATACACAATGTCTTTCATGTGTCTTGCTTGAAAAAGGCTTTGGGGCAGAACATTATTTCTTCTACAGATTTACCACCCTTGGATGAGGAAGGGAGATTAGACTTAGTGCCAGAGGAGATCTTGGACAGCCGAGAGAGGAGACTAAGGAACAGAGTTATTCGGGAGTTCCTGGTGAGGTGGAAAGAGTTACCTGAGGAGGATGCTACATGGGAAGGTGAGACTATATTACAGCATCCAGCTCTACAGTTGCTTGGGGACAAGCAATCTCGGGAAGGGAGGACTGTAATGTCCCTCTTTCTCGAATAGTTCGGTCGAAGACCTTTGGCCCTTTTTGTCTACCCGACGGCCAAAGGGGGATTTCTAGGGTGACTTCGGTTTATTAATTTTATTATATCGTGCTAAAAATAAAATAAAGTACCTTTAAGCACATATAATGAATTAAATTATTAATAGACTATTTAATTGATTTGACTTAGGAAATGAGTACCTTTAAATAATTTAATAAATTATTTAATGTACCTTCCTAAGCTGAAAAGTGTGACTTGCTTGGAAAGGAGAAATAATTAATTAATAATTAATTATGTGGCTTTGGGAAAAGTGCGGCCAACATCTTTGAGGATTTTTTGGCTATAAAGAGAAAATGCGACTTGGGGGAAAGGATTCCGTAAACATTATTATTTTTCGAGCGATTGCACATAGCTTTTGCAGATAGAATCCAAGGACGGAAACCCTCTGGATTATTACTCTTGCGGATGGAAACCCCAGGAGTAGCAGTGAGAGAAGCTTCCACCCAGGAATCTTCATTGTTTACACAGAGTTATTATTATTTTAGTAGCTTCAGACAGAGAAATAAATTGCAGCAGTGGGCATTCAAGCAACTTCTAGAGTGGGTCGACTTGTTCTACAGTTGTTGTATGCATTATCGAGGTATTTTTCATGCCGGTTTATTGTTATACATTTCAGCTTCATATATATACCAAATCAATTTGATTTGGATACTTTTCCAGCTGAGTTTTTGGGCATGATCAAGTAGTATTCCATCCGCAGATTTCTATTTGTGTTTGCCCTAATTATTTATCATTAGAAATCGATGTTGAATATATGTTTGCGTTATTAATGAAGAAATCTATCATTTAAACCCTAGGCGCCATTTCTATATATACCCAATATGGTTTGCGGGAGTTTGCATGATTTTTAATTGTTATGCAGTGTGAGAATGTTGTTTCATGGATTTATTTGATATTACCAGTCAGCTCCATACCGAGAGTTATATAATATATATATATATATATATATAATATTGAGACAAAAAGGGTTTGGGATCTTTCGACAACTTTAGGTCCTCTATCTCTTCCTCTCAAACTCGAGCAACTAAAGTCATGTTCTTCCAAAACCATCTCCTCTCTCGATTTTGGGATTGTCTGCAAAGCTAACCATGATGAAAAGTTTCTTCTTGGGAATGAGAAGCCGGAGTGCACCACCATCTCATACTCGACTCCTCTCCCAGATTTTGCTACCGTGTTATGATCATACCCTCCGAATTATCCACGTAATGCCTTTTCAAACTCCGCCATCCGTGCTTTCAACTTCTTTGCATGGATAGGTGAAGACTTTAGTGGTCGAGGAGAAAATACAAATGACGCTGGATTCAAAGGAGGAACAACAAGATCTCTAGGTTCCACTGCTGAAGTGCTATGAGTTGATGTTGGAAAAGATGGAACTGGAACATGTTAGCATATGGATTTGCATGCATGCAAATGACATGCAACAATGTGGGAACGAAGTCCCTCCTCAATGAAGGTGAGGCTGCCTTTATTGAAAACCAAAACTGTATTTACATATGTACATTCAAAATTGTATGTGGGGGTGTTTTGGAACATCAATGGAAAGAAAAGTGAATGAGGGAGATGGAATGGAATGAAGGAAAGGAGTGGAATGGAATGAATCTGAAAGAACATGCAAGAGTTAGGTAAAAACAGAGCCTAATATTGCATGAAGAGGAAAGATGAATAACCAACACAAATAAAACGGAGTTTGAGTTAGCCAAACAAGAACGTGTAAAAGGGAACACACATGAGCAAGTAGATAATCAGAGCTTGATCACTGTGAACTAGAACAACTGATTAATAAGAGTTGACAATAAGATCAAAGATAATATTTGCATGCAAGATTTAAACACTAACATCTAATGAACATAAGAACATCAAATGTTACAAGAGACAATGAATGAGACACAAAGTTCGTATTTCATTAACTCCAAAATGTTTTCACAAAGAACACAGTTTCTTCCTGAAACAAAGCTTACACAAAAGTATTTTCTTCTCCTCTCTCAAAGTCACACTTACAAATGAGCCCTCACTTCCTTTTATAACCCAAAAGTTGGTTACAAAGTAGTTAGGATTTTAAATGATCATTAAATAACGCACTTAAGTGACCCTTGACTTTTTCAACAACTTTAGTAAAGACAACTCAAAAATAGAAATTACTTAAAATATCCATAATTTCCCGAAAACAAATAACACCTTTTAAAATATACAATAATAACCAATGCCTTATCCATTGAAATGGGGTCAACCTATCTCAAGCGTATGAGAAATGGACTCTCCCACTTCGTTAGATACCAAGAAAATCAACTCCCGAACCGCCAATGAAATTAGGATCTGCCGTTTTTGCCAGTTGAAAGGATCTAAACCTTCCCAAAGTTTCAAACATCTTTTCTTCTTCTGGAGGTTCACTTGGTCGAAGAATAGCCTCACAAAATACCTGTAATTCAAGAATTCTACTTGGCATATCATTTAAATTAACAATTTTGGATTGAGCGTTCTCAAATAAGTTCTTTAACTTGATGCATCGCTCCATTGAAACTGACAAGAAATTGTTGGCGGGAGTGTACATGTCCTTAAACAATTGTGAAAATTGCTCTTCCACCTGCTCCGATGAACACCTTTGATTATGCTCATTTACGAGGTTACAAGGAATCTCAGCCATGAATTCCTGAATCAAGGAGAGTGAAGTGAAGGCTTCATTGCACATGCTTTCATAATGGATCATAGAATCCTCGAGAAGCGTTTTTCTTGATTTGAGATGCAGACACCAAAGAAAACGTGTCCCTCGATGTTCAAATTCGAGAATTCCTTCAATAGCTAAAACTGAAGATTCCATACTTGTCATCTCCTGTAGACTGGGCAATATCTCATCCAAATTTGATATAGTAGAAACAAAAGTTTCTTTGAAAGAAAGAATTGGATCAAGATACGCCCTGACATCTTCATGAAGCTTAACCAGCTTGGTCTTGATCATCCCTAGCCTAAAACGAGAATCTCTGAAAGCCAAGTTTTAGTGACATGGCCCAATGTGTTTATTTCTTTTGAAAAATTGAGAGTATCTTCATCTGGGGCAGCCACTACATCAGGTACTGGGAAGGTGGATGATATGGGATTTATCAAATGTTGAACATATTCCACCAATTGATTCTTTTCAGCCTTGAGCTGAGAGTTTTGAGACTTGTATTTCTCAAGTCTCTTTAGCACGATATCAATTGAATCTCGAGCCATCGCCATGTCACTTTCTAATGTAGATCTTCCAAGTCCAAGTCTGGAAACTTCATAGTCGGCAGGTGTCATAGCATTGCGCTCCTTATCAACTTGTGGAATGGCAAGGTCTACAAATTTGTTTCCATCATTATCCACCATTATTCGAGAAAGCACCTTAGGCTTCTTAGGAATGGCGTCATTCGAAAGTTTGAAAAGGGCATCAAAATCAATGTCAATTGGCTTGAAAACTCTCTTCCTTTTCTTCACTTTGGAATCAACCCAGAAGGAGTATCATTCACTATTTCAGCATACAGAATCCTAGAGCTCGAATCAATATTCTCATTATTCTCGACATCATGAGATCCTGCTTGAATCCTATCTATGACCTCGATTTGAGGAGAAACAACCTCAATATCCACTTCCTGATTATTTGGGAGATTTTGGGAAATCCCTTCATGAACTACATGCTCCAAAGTGTTTGATATTTGAATTACATGCACCTGAGTGGATGCTTGTTTGAAGCATGGCTGAGGATCATTTGCTACTAGCTTCTGAGCACTATTAACAATGTGGGTAGAAGAATCTCTACTCGAGGTAGAAAATCCGGACACACGCTCTCTTCCTTCTTCGGGGTTAGGATCTTTAGATCTCTCTCCTTGTGACATGTTACTTGGTGAAGTGGATTTTGGCAACCACTCTTTTCTTGCTTGTTGTGTATGATTGGATGGTAATGAGGTTGATCGAGAAGAGACTTTGGTCGAATGGAGGCCCCCTCGTATTGGCAATTTTTGTGATCCCGAAACATGATCTGGAATTGATTGCAATTTGGCAAGTTCTCTGTCATACCAAGATATGCTTCTTTCAATAATTGGTTGATTCTTGCTATCAAGAGAAAATTCATCTCTTTTGGTCCAGTCGATTCGAGGCAATGGGGTAAAAGCAACTGCATCATATGAGGGATCAATGACATCCTCATCATCATTTATGAATGAATCGGGAGGACTCTTGATGTGGAAGGCCTTGATCTGAGCAAGTGTTAGGCGAGAGTACTCCCGTCTTCTTACCTCATGTTCATCCAAACAAGCAGCCCAAAAATCTTCCATGGTAGGATTATGTTGGTACTTTGCCCCCAGAATCTTTTGCATATATCCATTGATATCAAACTGGGCTCTCTTCACATATGGATGGATGGTTATGAGAGCGAACTCTTTTTCCATGAGTTGTGCACTAAAAGATTTGGACATTGGTATTCCCCGATTTGGATTGGGAAATGAATTCCTGAACGGTGCTTGTCACTAAGAAGGCAATGAACTTGGAATAATTGTCGTGCCAGCTCCATTAATGCCCATCTGTCACTGTACTTAGGAAGTTTCCACGGGGTACCAGCAAAGCCACTCACGCGAATGTAGGAAAAAGATGAAAATTGAATAAACCAGGTTCCCCATTGGGAAATGACACTCATGGCTTCTTTAGAAAACCTTTCCTCAGTATTCCGATTCAGGTTCCGGATCACACGGAAGGTGAATGCATCATTGACTCTTCTAAAATGATGAGAACTATTTTTGAAACTGAGTTGAGGGTAATAATGAAAAACATTGTTCGACGGCCCCATGACTCCTCTTGTTTCAAGTCCCGAAAATAGCTTTCTTCTTGCTACCGCATAAGTCAAATACGATGTCATGTAGAAGCATCCAGTCATCTTAACTTCTATCAATTGTTTGTGAAGGGTGTTACTGATGATGGTGGCCCAATCCACAAACTCTTTCTTGGCTAGGATGATACAGATAAACTGATACATCCATGGGTGGAAAATCCTAGCAGAAGGTAGACCGAAAACTCAACTTAGGAGAGTAATCATATCCCGATTTCTTCCACGAACTCAACACGTACAGTTCTTTGGGAAGCTCACAATTCGAGGTCTCTTGGTTACTAACCAGGTTGTTATTAACCATCTTGCTCCATCTCGGGGTTCTTCATCCCAAATTCTTGTGCTTTGATTGGCGAGTGATATCTGCATTCTTGGGAAAGTCGGGTATGTTGAGCAATTCCTCAATGTGCTTCTGTGATTAAGAGGAAAGACTCGTGATTATCTTTAAAAATTCCTCGTCTCTCAAGGTCATAATGCTCGCGCAAGCAATAACCAATTCCGGACACTTTGCACCGAGACAGGAAATGCTACTGCTTGGGGTAGACCACTATGGTAAAGTCTATCTGAGAAAATGGTTTTGCCTTCAGTTTTCACCCGCTCGCAGAACTGTTGCACATTGATGTGACCTAGATTTGTATCAGTGATGTTGTCATATGTTGACTTAATGGAACTGGGAGGGATAATTCCTTGAAATTCATACTTCAGGGTGGATTTGTTTGATTTCTCCACTGGCTTCCTCGATCTCCCTGCAGATTTGTTAGATTTTTTGGCCATTATGAATTTCACAGAAGAATGACTCGGCACGCAAAACAATGCAAGTGGGGTCGGGTCTCAGTCTCCGAAACCCCGTTGATGCAAGAAAAATATGTTCCGTTATAATATTATTATTATTATTTTAAAATAATAATAATAATAATAATGACAATAACTTGATCAGGTTACAATTTCTGATTCCGGTGACGATTATTTATTTATTTTTAATTTAAAATAAACAAAATCGCCCAATTTTAATATCCCGATTTTTTATTAAATTTGTTGGAATCAAATTTCTCTTTGGTATGTGAAAATCACCCGATTCTAATAATCCCGCAATTTGATATTTACTTCTTCGGTGTGATCTATAGGTCAATGCGTGAATCCTCCTGAGAACACGTGATTCCTTGTGGCGAAATAGGAAATATTTAATGTTCTTCTTTGCAAAATTTATTATTTTCTTTGGTTGTGCGTAGAGATCTTTTGTTCTTGGCGTGTGGCTGCTTCCTTGGAAAATGCGTTGGAATTTAAAGACCCTCTTTTTTAAAATTTTCCAACTTCCTTTCTCCTTTTCCACATGGTCTTGGACTGTTCTTGCGTGAGTATTTTGCTGTCAAACTCCTGCGTGGATTCCTCCTTCAGGCTACGTGGGCTGTGCATGATGGAAACGTCCTCTTCTCTTTGGCCAATGCGTGGGTTTTTTAAACTATCCCCTCCTTGCTTAGCACGTGGAAACCCTCCTACAACTGCGTGGTGAAAGACTCCTTGTTTTCTTTGCTATTTTGGATTGTTCTTTTAAAACCTGCGCATTTTTGCCTCCACGTGGCCTTCTACTTTCTCCTACAGCGTGTGGTCTTGGAAACTGTCTAGATGAATGCATGGAGACTTAAACTTTATTGCGCAGATCTTTATGTTCTTGGACTGTCCTCTCCCTCTCCTCACGCGTGGATTGGCCTGGAGAATGCGTGGAAAAGCTTGGAGAGTGCGTGGAGAATGTTTTTGGGTATATGTATGAGTTTAAAGCTTTCCCTTTGCCCAATGCGTGGGCTTTGCTAAAATTAGTGTGTCTCCTCCTGGTCGCCTCTTCCAATGCTTTGACAACGTGGATCACAAACAGAATTTACCCCTGGCATGAGAAAGTTGTTGTCTTCTCCTTGTGCATGTGTGGACATCTCAAAATGGCCTGTGATTATTGTATTTTACCAACTGCATGCTGATCTTTTCCCTTGATAGGCTACGTGGATTTAGACAAACTTTCTTGGCACCGAGTGAAGATTCTTTGACTTCAAATTAATTTGCTGTCCTCTTTTTACCTCACGTGGGTAATGATCTTTCTCTCTCCCTGCGTGGGAGCTGGTCTTTCACCTCCTTATCCCTTTCATGCGTGGAAAGCTTCTGGTGCTTGGGATTTTAAAACTGTTCTTTAATGCTGCTCTCTCCTTGGCGTGGACAACTCTGGTGGGCTGCTTGAAATCCTAAACTTCATTTGCTGTCCTTCTATCCTCAGGCATGAGAATGATTTCTCCTTGGCAGTTTTCCCTTGGGCTGTGCGTGGGAAATTTCTATTTTTTTTAATTTTGGACAGCTCCTCTTCAAAAACGTGGGTAATGATCTTTTTGTATTTCCTTCACAATGGCGTTGGAAAAACTGTTCCTTCTTTACTTCTTTGTTGTATTCTCAGGCGTGGATTTCTCTGTAATACAAAAACCTTCTTACTTGGCGTTCGCAGTATTGTGGGATGTGACAAAATATTATGTCCTTCAGAAGAAATAAGAAGCAATCGGAAAGCTTCGCACGACTCTTTCCAACGAGTTTGACGGAGGAAGTTATGAGGATTAATCCAACTTCCTCTCTTCCCGGGTAGTGGAATTAAGTGCCAGGGGGAAATGGGGAAAGCAACGGCCAATTGCCAATGGGAATGGAAAAGTGGGCTGGCAATCCCGTTCAATTTCCCCATGTGGGAAATTGGGAGATTTCTTGCCCATTAGCCAATCCATGATTTGGCAATTGGTGGAGAAAATCCCACAAGCGGGAAATTAAAAGAAGATTGCTAGGAAAGGGGAAATCCGGGTTCGGGAAGCCAAATTGGCATTCCCGGTAGTTAGAAGCATAAGCTTACTTCCCTGCAATCTAATAAAAATTTGTCGAATGAATTTTTTTAATTAATATTTATTTAATTAAATACTCCCAAGTTATTTAAAAATTAATTTTATCAAACAAAGAGCAATTAATTAATTAATTTTAATGTATTTTAATGCGATTTAAAGCCTGGCAGGAGGAGTTCTCACCCGAAAAGGACGAAACGAAGACCGAAACGATCACAAAAATGAGATGATCGCGATGAGGGCAATGAATCACTCAAGGTAACACTTTTGAAAAAATTCAAAATTTCCATTTTTTTATAATTTTGTGAAGTCAAAATTAGGCGATATAATGTAATGATAGCCATAGATTTGGCCTTCTCCTGTATGTGAGACTTCTTGTGAACTTTAAGCTTTTCTCGGCCTTCATTGCTTTCACCTTCGTGCTTTCTTTTGCTGGAATCTCCTGTGGTAAAGTTGCCTGTGATCTGATTCATCAAAGCTTCATCCAGGCAATACCCCTTTGTCAACAACCAGTTTGAAGTGTTAACCAGAACTGCGGAAGATCTTTCTTCAATCGTCTGGTAGCCACCAATGTTTTCCTGAAGAGCAACTCTATCTCCTCCCATTTGATGATACAAGTCAAGTATCACATGCCCATCATCGGCGAGATCTGCAGGTATCCGTGCCAAACCATAATCAGACACTTGTTGCGCCGATAACCTGCTGAAGTCTTTCTTTCTGACTTCATACTCGTTCCTGCACTTCATCCAGAAGTCCTCCAACAAGGGCACATGTGAGTATTCCTAGGAGATTGTCTTCTTCGCTACTCCATATGGGTCAAAGTTTAGCCGTGCTAGGAAGAACTCAAGCTCATACTCAAAAAACATTTCAGCTTCGACTCCTCTAGCTTTGTGGATGCTCTAGCAGCTGTAGTAACCCACTATGACTAGAAAGAAACCTGTAGACTTGTGCCGCTTTGATTGTAAGTCATGCATTTCCACGAGTTGTCTGCACAACTCCATGATGACCCACTTGTCGTTTGGATACCTCGGCAACTTTATTGGTTCTCCCGAAAAGCTAGTCACCCTGAGATAGGTGAAGTCTACAAACTAGATGAAAATGCAACCATGCTGAGATACAGCTTCCCGAGCTTCTTTGCTCACCCTATTGGTCTTCAGATCACCATTTAGTTTGCAGATGAATTCATAAAAGAACCCATCGTTGACCGCTTTGTAATCTTTGTGGCACTCAGGAACTGTCAACTGTGGATAGCAATCAAAGATAGGATCTTTCGCCAGTATGCCTCGTCTATCCAGCTTGGAAAATATGCCCTGCGAGGCTGCTGCATATACCAGGTATGAAGTCATTTTGAAGCTGTAAGTCCGCCTCACACTCCGAAGTTGCTCACTGATGTTGTCACTGATGATCTCTGCCCAATTGATTATCGAATCAGCTCTGTTGATCTCGATAGTCCTCACGAAAGCATACATCCATGAGCAAAAGTTGTGAGTATTGGCTTCTCCACTTATCCTGCAAAGCAATTTAGTGATATCATCCACCTCCTGCACCAAGTTGGATCACGGAAGAGTTCTCGGGAACTTTGATGGAGACCTAGGCTTCTTCATATATCGGTTGTTCATTATGCTCACGCAATCTGCTTTGTGTTTCTCCCATCTATTACTGCGGCCCAAAGATGCCGATTGCAATCACTACTCGTTTGTGTCGGAATCTTCAGACAATAATTGATAAACTGTGCATCCAACCTAATAATTGTCTTTCCCGCAGCATCCCGGATTGTTCTGGAAAGAGGATGATATGATCTCGCACACTCCATGACAAATTCGGGCAACTGAGTTGTGACTGGGAATGTTGATGCTGGAATAATTCCACTGCTTTTCATTGCCCGCATGAGAAATGTCTTTCCGCCCTGGATCTGTTAATTATTTTGGAGATGGGTTCTGGGCCCATGTCTGTGTCATTGATATCAGCAAATCTGGAAGCTATGCATGATTCTGTTGATCCCTCTCTATCATCATGCTTCATCATGGCTGGAGCAATCTTTGTCTGTGTTCTTTTTCTTTTAATCTTGCTGGAATTCTTTATAACTAGATCAATTCGTGCAGATCTATCAATTTCTTTAGATTCGGAAGATATATTCAATGTACCTAACATTGATTTGAACTTCCTTTCACCTGTATGAACACCTGCAATTATTTAAGACAAAGATGAAGTCCAGAGCATGAATACTTGATTTCTGTCACCAAAAATCTGCATATGAAGCCCGCTGCCCTAAAATTTGAGGCTTTGCTTGCATGCAAAGCAAGCATAAATATTTTTAAATTCACCTAGGCACTTATAACAACATGCAAATAATTATCATAGCATAAATCAAGCTATTCCAACCCTAGGCGCCAAACCTTGAAGCTTCCCGGCAATGAAAAACACCTCCAGATGCACAAATCCTCCTTTCTTTGGCGCCAAAATTGTCCGAGCTGCAATCCTTAGCAAAAAGAATTAATTGCTTCTTCATTATGGACGCTATGCTTATATAACCCTCAACATTCTATTTCTAATAATTGTCCATCCTATTCCTGGCAATTAATTAATAAACAAACATGTTTATTCACCCAAATTGGGCGCCTATTTTTGCATGCTTGCTGGCTGCCATTAAATAAATTTAATTTATTTATTTTTAGCATGCTTCCTTCAGTTCTCTTTGGCTTATCTTCATGCATTGACTTTTCCTCCATCCTTGGCGCCAAAATTAGACAAAGCAACTATTAATAAATATCATTAAAAGCTTTGTTTAATGCCCAAATGGGTCGCACTTTTTGGCAAGGGTGAATTCTAAAATTAAGAAGTGTTGGCTAGATTTTCTGCATAGCTGAAAACCTAGGCAATCATGAGATAAATCTCCTTCATTTACCGGTGAGGCTCTCGTGTCAGATTTGTCAATAAAAATATACTAGTATCTATATGGGGGTTTTACTTTAACTATTCAGCTCATAAACCATAGTTGTATAGCTCTGCAGCAAGTAAGCAGCTATTTAAGAAAGGAAATATTTATAGAAGGAAATAAGAAAACACAGGGAAGAAATGGGGAAGATGTGCAACCCAATCAATATAAAACAGAGTTGATTGCATGCACATAGAAGAAACCAATAGATATCAACACATAGAATTATAAGCAAAGGCAACTCTAGATCTAGATCTAAAATAACACAGTTTATTTGAAGATCTAAGATAGAAAGCTAGAAACAAATGCACCGTGACACAAAGTTCTCTGAAAACATGCTCCTTTATATTCCTTTGCTTCAATTGGCTATTAGGGGTTTCAACACAAAGTTTGGAACACAAGAATGCTTGCTTACAAATTCTGATCATTAACCCGAAGGTTCTTCCTCTACTTATAGAATGTACAGGCAATTACAAGTCGAAGTTTTTAGTTGAACTGCACATGTGGAAGTCGAAAGGAACAACTGACAATCTTCCTCCTGAATTCCTCTTTGCATGACATGCATTATTCGTAAATCAAGATAGAACCTTCTATTTTGCACATCCGTCACCTATCTCCAAGTAGTTGACTTTTTCAAGTAATGGCTTTTAAACCAATCACTTAAGTTGTATAATTTAATTGATCGCTCAATTACTTTGTCGGAGGAAAGAAGAAGAAAGAGGAAAGTTGCAGTCTTGTTCTTTTTCACATTCTGCATGCAGTTGATTCTTTTGCCCTTGATTCTCACCATACTGGATTTGGAAACAATGGATTGGATCTAGAAGCGGCCGAATTTGAAAACGGCTAGATCTCGGAAGTGGTTAGATTTGGAAGCAATAGATTTGGAAGAGGCGGATCTCGGAAACTTGCTTACGGGTGTTGCCTTTGCCTTGTCTTCCCTTTTATCCTTGAAGCTTTTGCAGTTCTTCTCCTGTACATGCATCAGTGCAATGTCTACCGTAAATAACTCATCATTTTTATTTTTAATTGCATATGAGCAATTAAAAATTCTGGAAAGCACTCTGGTGAATGCAACTTCAATGAAGGCTTCAACTGGAAGATTGGGAGCACATGCACAAGATCCTGGAAGAAATTTTCCACGCACTGACTTCTACACGGGCTGCATCAGAAACAAGAGGATGATTTTTGTCGAAGCTTTTGCAATTATGAGATCTGGATCTGGATCTCCGATGTCAGCAAATCTGGAAGTAATGCATGATTCCGCTGAGCTTTCTCATTCATCCCGCTTTGCCATGGCTGGAGCAATCTTTGTCTGAACAATTCTTTTCCTCTTTATTCGGCCGGAATTCTTCACAACCGGTGCAGATCTAGATAATTTTTCAAATTCGAGGATATGTTCAATGTATTGAACATTGATTTAAGCTCCATTTCTCTTATAAAAGCACTTGTAATGAATTCCTGCAATTAATTCAGATAAAGATGGCAACCGAACATGAACACCGGATTTTAATTATAAAAATCTGCATATATCAAGCTGCTGCCCCAAAATTTGATGTTTACTTTTGCATCAAAGTAAACATGAATTTTACCAACTTCACCCGAGCACTGTATCACTTATGCGAACAATTATTCGACACAAAGCAAGCTCCTTCAAACCTAGGCGCCAAATTTGGAAGCTTCCAAAGATTAATTACACCTTCGAGCAAAATTCCTCTTCAAATGGGGCGTACTTTTTGTCTAGGTTACACTTCTTTGCTATTGAATTGATTAATTCATCCTTATGGCAGCCCTTGCTTATATAATCTTCACCATTCTATAATTAATTATTGCCCCTCCTATTCCTGGCAATTAATTAATTAATTAATAAGCTTCCTCTTAAAATGGGATGCCTATTTTGTGCATGCTCATGGCTGCCATTAAATAAATTAAATTTATTTAATTTTAACTCTCTACTTCTAGTTCACTTAAGCCTCACAGTATGTTTTGACCTCATCCACTGAAAATAAGAATTAATTAAATCAATTAATACTTTAAAAACATTATTCCTCTCCCAAATGGGGCGCACTTTTTGTCATGAAGGGGCTGCATTAAATAAATAATATTTATTTAATTTTAGAATTTCTAATTCCAATTTTCTTTATCCACTTTTCCCTTGTTGACTTTTCCTCATGCTTGGGCACCAAAATTGGGTGAATAAATATTATTAAATGCATTATTATTCACCCAAGGTGGGTCGCACTTTTTGGCAAGGGTGAATTCTATTTTTAAAAGCCAATTAACAATGGGATTATTCACCCTGCACCGCAGCTCCAAAAATCCCATGATCCACTTAAGCTGTTTGACTTTCATAATGGGATTATTTACCCTGCAAGGCAGGTAATAAAATCCCATTAATACCTTAAGTGATTTTTCTTTTATTTCACAATGGGAATTTTTACCTGTAAGGCAGGTAAGAAATTCCCGCCTGCCTGCTGCCTCTAATTTTCCCATTGTGACTTAAGTGGCGTTGCTTTCATGGGAAAAAGTACCCTACTAGGCGTGTAAAAATTCTCACCGCCTCTTTCTTCCAAAATCTCGTGATTCACTTCAAACCCTCTTTTTCCAAAAATGCGGCTCTGCCCTAAGAAGCTTTTTGGTGCACAACTTCGTCTTTTCCGAGAGAACCAGACCTTCGATGGCGAATTCCTTTTGGCACAACGTGCATAGGTGATCTCCAGATACTCCAGGCCAAGAATCAGGCCAAACCGACAAAGGAATTGATCTAGAGAAATTTCACAGAAAACGAAACGGGAAAACACTAAAAACACAAAACGTTGTCAGAAGTAACAAATAAAGCCCAGACTCATTCTTGGTTAAAACCCTATGGTATATGGGAATGTTGACATGTACGCTCACAACAGGTTAAACCGAGCACAATTTGCTTCAAACGGGCTCAAAATAATTAAATACAAATTTCCCAGAAAAACCCAACAACAAATATAACAATTTCTGGCATCCGGGTATGTCGAAATTGGCTTATATATGGCTCCTCGGGAATATCTTGACACAATACAGACACTTTCTCGCAATAAAAACACAAAACAACCCATTATTTTAAAAGAACAATTTTTTTTTAACATGGGGTAGTCTCAGATTTCAGGGTGAAATCTGGGACACCAAGAAGTTAACCGATGGGAATTTTCACCCTGCACTGCAGCTCTAAAAATCCCTTCTTCCACTTAAGTTATTTGACTTTTATAATGGGAATTTTTACCTTGCAAGGCAGGTAATAAATTCCCACCTGCCTGCCACCTCCAATTTTCCCACTGCAGCTTAAGTGACTTCCCAAAAAGTGCGACTTGCATTAAAAATAGCTTCTTTTGAAAAAGTGCGACTTGTATGGGTGAATAAAACCTTCTGATGGGAAAAGTTAGCCTGCTAGTAGGCGGAAAATTCCCATCGGTGCTTTAAGTGATTTTTCTTTATTTTATAATGAAAATTTTCACCCTGCAAGGCAAGTAAGAAATTGTCTGCACCCTTTCGCCTCCTCTAATTTTCCCATCGCAGCTTAAGTAACTTTGACTTCATGAGAAAAAGTACTGCAAGGAAGGTAAGAAATTCCCACCTTCCTGCAGCTACCAAAAATCCCATTACAAAATCTTACACTCATTAATTCCGTAAAATGTGACTTGCACAGGAGAGACTTTTTGTGCATGACTTCATCTTTTTGGTCGAAGCTTGCATTTTGAGGCTGATTCCTTCTGCCGTGTCGTATGATAATCTCCTGGATGCTTGAGCAATTAAACGTACTATCTTGGCAAAGGAATTAACCTAGGGGAATTTCACAGAGGAACTAAGGAGAAAACCGGAGAAAAACGCAAAAGAAATAAATAAAAGCAAAAAACGTTGCCAGTAAGTTGTAGACAATGCCACCGAATTCATTCTTGGTGAAAACCTTAAAAAGATGAGTGAATACCGGCATGCAAAACTTCAACAGATTCAATCGAGCACAATTTACTTCAAATGGGGCATTATTTATTCAATAAATAACTAAATAAAAATTTCCTGCCGACAAAACTTAACGGAGGAATAAAATGAGTTTGGGCATCTAGGTATTTGTCGAAATTGGCTCATATGATTCACTTCGGGATATCCTAACATAATACGAGACATCTTCCGCAATAGAAACACAAAAAGACCCGTTATTTTAAAAGAACAAAAAAATTTCAAATGGGTGGTCCCATTTCCTTGAAATCTGAGACACCAAATATACATGACCATGGTAAGAACCATGAAGAGGTTCCATGCATGGACAACACAAGGTATGGTAGAAATAGTCACATTTCATATTCTTTGTCTCCTCCTATGTCGCTACCATACTTGTTTCATCATGGGCAGCTTGTTGAAAGGGAGAAACACATGGCAAGTTTGATGCTTCATGGTGGCCATTATGGAGAACACTCTAAAAAAGAAGGATTCATAGAGTATTGGCTCATAGATGGAAAACTCGCCAAAAACTCGCCAAAAAACCGGGAAAACGGTTAAACCGCCAAAAAACTCGCCAAAACAATGAAAAAAGGGCTCGCCGAGTTTTGGCGAGTACTCGCCAGTTAACTCGTACTCGCCAAAACTCGGCGAGCCCGTGCAAAAAACTCGCCAGACGCGGCTTGGACGCGGAAACACGGCTTTCAAAGGAAAAAACACTGATTTTACGCGGTTTTGGCTCTTTTTAAGGCCCTCAACTCCCTCATTGTCACTCACACAACCATTTGAGCTTGCATTGCTTGTGTTGAGTGGATTTTGGAGCGAATTCGAGGAGAGAATTTGGAGATTTGCATTTGGAGGTAGGTTTTTTTTTTTTTTAATTCTTTGAAGTTTTTCCAAATTTTGAATATATTATTTAGGTTTTATAGATTCCTATTGTGATTCTAAATACATGTAATGTAAAATCGAATGCTTGTACTTTTTTTATACTCATTTGCAGCCAGAGGTATGTAATTTTATTTTATTTTAACGCAAATTCATTGTAAATTAGTTAAATTTTATGTATGTGTATTGTAATCGATTCGTTGTGTAATTCTAAATACATGTAATGTAAAATTGAATGCTTGTAATTTTTAATACTCATTTGCAGCCAGAGGTATGTATTTTTTTTTTAATTAACGCAAATTCATTGTAAATTAGTTAAATTTTATGTATGTGTATTGTAATCGATTCGTTGTGTAATTCTAAATACATGTAATGTAAAATTGAATGCTTGTAATGTATTTTTTTTACTTACGCAAATTTGTTATTCAGGCATGTTTTGTTTTTAAAATTAAATTAAGTTTACGTTTTCTAATTTTTTAAATGTGCATTGTGTTGCAGATTAGAGTTTAACAATGGCATCAGGCTCGGCATCAGGTTCGGCATCTGGATCACTAGCAGGGACCGTTCCTCCGAATGCCCGTTCCATAGCATGGAAGTATGTTGTACGTGGAACTTGTGCGGGCGAAATTTTTGCACTTTCTGTAACAAGAAAATGAATGGAGGCATCAATCGTTTGAAATATCACCTTTCAACTATTCCTTGCCGAGATGTTACAGTTTGCCCCAACGTGTCAGAAGAGGCAACGCGAGAGATTAAAGCAGAGCTGGCAGAGTTAGAGGAGAAAAAACTAGAGAACGCAAGGTGAAGGCAGCCATAGCACAAGCTATTAGACCTGGGGCTGCAATGGAAGAGAATTTAGACGATGATGCAGCAACAATTGTGGGCTCTACTCGTGGTCCACGCATACGAAGAGGAAGAGCCGGAAGAGGCTCATCTTCATCGAGTTCGAGCAAAGGCATACCGAGTTTTTTTGTGGCAAGGAACACACCTGGAGCACAACCTTCATTGGATGGTACATTCTGGAACAAAGATATGCACGAGGAAGTGGATAAAGCTTGTGCAAATTTTTGGTACTACAACAACCTGCCATTCAATGTGGCAAAGAGCCCATACTGGGAGTACTTGGTGACAGCGTTGACAGTTGTAGGGAAAGGGTACAAGGCACCCTCTCCAAAAGATTTGAGCGGGAAATTACTTGAGGGTGCGATTGCAGATGCCACTACCATGCTAGAAGAGCACAAGAAACAATGGAAAAAATTCGGATGCACCATTCTTTCAGATGGGTGGACGGATGGAAGGAACCGCACCCTTGTTAATTTTTTAGCAGCTTCAAACGGTGAGATGGTGTTTTTAAAATCTATTGATGCCTCTAGACATAATAAAAAATGCAGAAAATTTGAGTGTTATGTTAGAGACAGTTGTATTAGAGGTTGGTGTACAGAATGTTGTGCAAGTTGTCACAGACAATGCAGCAGCATATGTGGCAGCTGGGAGACTATTGCAGGAGAGACATCCATCACTCTTTTGGACTCCTTGTGCAGCTCATTGCATTGACCTTCTTTTGGAGGACATAGGCAAAATTGATTGGGTGAGGCCGGTTGTAGAAGATGCAAGATCTATAACGAAGTACATATACAATCACCCTTGGGTTCTGAGCTTGATGAGAGTACACACAAAGGGGAAAGAACTTGTTCGAGCCGGTGTCACAAGGTTTGCAACTAACTTCTTGACGTTGCAAAGTATTTCTAGTTTGTTGACATCTTTGAAACAAATGTTTGTGAGTCAAGCATGGCTAGACTCACAATATTCAAAGAAAGCTGATGGAGAGAGGGTTGCAAAGATAGTTTTTGATGATATCTTTGCAAAGAGAGCTATAGAGATCATCAAGGTAATTTCAAACTTCGATTTATATTTCATTCCTTTATTTTAATTTGTTAAATTATAAATATTAAATATATTGTTCTACTTTTCACTTTTTTATTTCATTTCTAATATGTATTGTAACTTGTAAGTTTGCAATCTTACATTTTAATTTGTGTGTAGGTGTCAGAGCCGTTGGTGAGAGTTTTGCGTTTGGTTGATGGGGAGCAAAACCCCATGGGGTTTGTATATGAGGCCATGGATAGGACCAAAGAGTCTATCCAAAACTATTACAGGGGGGATATCGTCAGATATGGTCCCTTTTGGGAGATTATTGATCGGAGGTGGAACAATCAACTCCACCAACCTATTCATGCAGCGGGGTACTACCTCAACCCCAAGTATTTCTACTCTGACAGCTTCACAGATGTGAATGGAGAGGTTATGGAGGGCCTTTCGACATGTATTGAGAGGATGATACCGGATGTTGAGACGAGGGACCTCGTCATTTTAGAGCTGCAGAGTTACAAACATGGTAGGGGGAGACTCTTTTCATCGGTGCTAGCTATTCGAGGGAGAACCACACAGTCACCAGGTAATACCAAGTTACTTAGAATGTTTACCAAGTTACTTATTAGTTACATATTTGATTTTATTAATTAATTATAAATTTTTGATTATCTTGTTAAATGTTTGTAGGTTCTTGGTGGGAGGATTGGGGAGGGAATACCCCAAATCTTCAAAAGTTAGCCCTCAGAATTCTATCTCAACCTTGTAGCGCTTCTGGATGTGAACGCAACTGGAGTTTGTTTGAGGCCATTCACACGAAGAAGCGCAACAAGTTGACTCAAAAAAGACTCAACGACTTGGTTTTTGTGCAATACAATCTCCGGCTTCGCACAAAAAAAGTTGAGGCGACATCAGAGGAGCTCATTGATTTGGATGAGATAGATCCATACAGTGAGTGGACTGGGCAAGAAGAGGAAAACCCTGCATTCACAGCGGACGAGATTGCTTCTTTTGAGAGGGAGGCTATGGAGGGAGAAGCACTAGCAGGACTCCGAGGAGATATTGGAGTGGATGACATCTTTGGAGGTGATCTCCAACATGCAGCAGAGGAGCCACCAGCACCACCATCTAGTTCTATGATCGAGCCAGATTCGCAGCCTTCTAGGAGGAGCGTGGAGACGCAGCCGAGTGTGGGGACTAGTGGAGCCAGAGGCACTAGACCCTCTCCCCAATATTTCTCTAGATTGGGGAAGAGGAAAATGTAATTTATTGTATATTGTAACTTGCATAGATATGAAATTTATGATGATATTTTTCAATGTCAATCATCATAAATTCATATTACTTATCAGCCGGTTGTCGTATTCGCATGATGATGCGATTTTGTATTGTATTTGTATTCAAATCTAATAGAAAACACTTCTCCAACATTTTATGGGCTCATTTGATACATTTTGTAGCTATGTGTTGCTTAAAATTTATGTTTTTTAAAAAAAATTGAGTATTTTTTAAGTTGCTCGAGTATTCCCGAGTATTGGCCGAATATTGGCGAGTTTTTGGCGAGTTTTTTTTTTGGGGGTCTGGCGAGTTTTTGGTTTTGGCGAGTTTTCCTACTATGTATTGGCTAATGAGTGTTTATTTCCATGCATATGGTTAGAAGGAAGATTTATGGAGGATGTTATGCATTCACACCACTTGGTGAAGAATGAGATGATGCAAAGTAACTTCATCACCAAGGGGCACCAATCATTCAAGCTAGCTTTGGGAAGGCACATGGTAAGCTCTGCATTTCCATTTGTTATTCAGCAGTCATTTGATTTGGATTTTCAGTTCCTAGTCAATGCACATATTCATAAAAAGATTCCTCCAATTGTAATAAAGGTTGTGTGCATAAAGTTGGTGTTTGAATTGAAGTGGAATGAGTGTTATTCCTTTGATCCGGGCATTGTAACTCAGCTGAGTTTGAAAGGTATGATTGAGAGCAATAAAAGGGTCGATTTATGGTGTCTTAAGCTTGCCATTGCGAGTTTTTATGTTGTTGTTTTGGAACAGCAGTCACATTACACAGTAATTCAGTTCCTTTCATGGATAATCCATGATGAGAAGGATTCTTTGCACCATATATTGCTACAGCAGTTGCTTCAGGAGGTAAATCCGTCATTTACAGTGTTCGGATATGATGTGAGTCATCCTTTACACTCAGATTTATTGCAGCAGTCCTATCTTGAAGTAATTCCATTCTTTTCATGGATGATATGTTATGAAAACAAGCCCCTTCATTCCATTTTTGAACAGCAGTCATATCAGGGAAGAATTCCTCTCTTACCTTGGTCAAAGTGTGTAAGGAAGGTCCCTATACTCGCTGGTTTTGATCAGCAGTATCATCCAAAGAAAGTTTCACTTGTTTCATGGTTGACACATGCTAACAACTCTCCATTTCCAATTGAGTTGGTGCAGCAGTCATTGAGGAGTAGATTTCCGCTATGTCACCATGTCAAAGAAGCTAAGAAAGACCCAAGAAAGGAGGATAACAAAGGGCCTATAAATGAGGGCATGGAAGTTGAGATTGGTGGACTCCTCTTCGCCATCACATGCATTCCATACCAGCTGGATACCCATGAAGAAAAGGTATGTGGGATGACTGATTTATATGTTGTTGAGTATGGTAGAAGCACTACTACTTCCCATAATTGCTTGCCCCCTTTGTGTTCAAATCTATGCAAGTTGGGGATGTTATGGGAAGGGTTCCAATTCACAATTTCCAGATGTCTTGCAATCCTATGCATACTTTCCATGATTCTTATGAAATATTTTTGGCATGAAGGAACTTGTGTGTTCATGTTGAAAATTAGAGCCAAAAGAGGGGCTCTTGAAAGGGGAACAACTCAGCTAGAATTGGTTTTGTGGAGGCAGCCCAAATCCACCCAAATGCAACTCCAAAACACTCATGCTAAGGGGTCTAAAGTGCTGCTACAGCCAGGTAACCATGGAGATTTGTTTTTAGATCAGTTCTACAAATATGCTAGAAGGATTTTCCAAACTTCCCTCATGATACATAGAAGCATGAGCAATAAAGGAGAAGCCATAGAGGGAACTTCAAGCATGAATGAGAAGATTTTTATGACAGCAGTTGTCCCTATCATTTTCAGTTCCCTTTGCATACTTTGGGTTGAGGAAAAGGAAGATTGGGTCACAAGAATGATGTTAATACTCCTCCCGGATGTTTCTAAGGCATGGGCAGCTATTTGGCAACATGTTCCAACTACTTTCAGGCTGAGCCATGAGGAGGAAATGCATAGCTACAGCTATGTGTGGGGCAGCCATCAAATGCACAAAGTTCATGGAGCTTCCACAAGCAAGAATGGAGAGTCACTTCCCATAACTGCAGGGCCTAAGAGAGTGTTGTTAAACACTCATGTTTTCTTTAACATGTTTGTTTCTTGTGTAGGTACAAACATAAAGATCATGGAGCAATTGAGATTCATTTGGGATCCGGGCACTTGCGATTGCTTGAGGACAAGCAATTTCGAGAGGGGAGGACTGTCATGTCCCCTTTTCAAGCTAACTCCAATTGAAGACCTTAACCCATTTTCTCCCTATGGGTTTAAGGAGAAAGCAAGGGGAAGATCTGAGCTTCGTAGTTGCATCATTATTTTGATAGTTATTTCATTTATATTTATGTATTCCTATTGGGCGATTAGCACTCCAATAGATGGCTATGTAATTAGGAAATAAAATAAGTATTTGTGGCATGTAGGCCAATACTTAATGAACTTTTAAAAGATCCTCCCTTAAGAGGTCGGCCTTTCTGGATTGCATTGTAATAAGCACCCCTTATGTCTATATAAAGAGGTCGCTTTAGTCATTGGTAAACATGTTTTTGGTGAATCTATCTTATTGGTGAAGGTTACTTGTTGGCAGCCCTTTCTCCATCTCATTCAAGGACAAAACCCTTGAATCGAGTACCTCCCAAGGACGAAAACCCTTGAGGAGAGGGTAGTGTGGACAAAAACCCACATTATCTCATTTGTGTTGATCTTATTGCTGGTTATAACAGATTTCTGCCCTAAGCGACTTAGAGGTATGTTTTCAAGGATATTGCCGGTTTCTATGTGATTTCTTTGCATGGTTGAGTTCCTTATGATTTATAAAGGTGAAATCTTCCATTTTATCAATTGTTGGTGCAAATTATATTTGATTTCAAGAGGGGCGACCTATATTTGAGTGATGTTTGGTATGTGCGGTGACATTTTGGCAACTCTGGAATTATCATCTTATTTTCTATATTTTATAAGGCAAATATCTCAAATTTCAAGATTTTTGCGCTTTCTATGTTGAGTTATGAATTTTTAAAGATACACTGCAGATGAGGGTTTTATGAAATTCATATCTTCATATCTAGGGCATTAAAAATCAAATTTCTTGCATTATATGATTGTTGAGGTTATAACATAATTTTAGAAATTCAAGTGGGGTTAATTGAAGGGATTTGAAGGCTCAAAAGTGAAGGGTTAATATTATGAGGAACAGTCTCTTTACATCTGATGATCCGTCTAAGCATAAGGATCTGAACTCTCTCAATAGCAGCCCAATCCAACTCGAGCAGGGAGGGACCCCAAACCTCAGAACCATAGAGAACCATGGGTCTCACAAGAGAGTCCGAGAGGGACATCTTGGACAATGTGTCCTAAAAGTGGTGGCGGAAGCACTGTCTCTCCAAGATCGCTAGGGAACCATACCCCTTGTTGATGCGGGGTTGAATAGCCGAGCGTAAACTGAAGCGAGGTCCAGAGAAGAGTACTCCCAGATAGGTGTAGGAGCTGGTGATCTCCAGCTCCTCCCCCTGTAGAAGAAATGGAAATCGGAGGTCTTCAGCCCATTGAAAATCATAACCTTGGTTTTACCCAGGTTGACTGTAAGTTGTCTATGATCACAAAAGAGGGCTAAAGCATCAAGTGTCTCTGTAACCCCTCTGCAGAAGAAGCCAAAAGGACCACATCGTCCGCGAAGAGAAGAATGTAGATCAAAACCTGGTGAAGAAGACAATCGTCCCTGTCTTGTATGTGGTCCTGAGAAATTCCTCCAACTCATCAATATAGATACCAAACAAAGTAGGAGAGAGAGGGCAGCCCTGTTTGACCCCGATGGTGCAATTCATGACATTGGAAAACCCAAAGGCCAGAATCATTTAAGGCGACCAAAAACCTCCTCGTCTGTACAGGACCAGTGATAACAACGGAAAGAAGGGTTTTGGAAATACCAATGTCTCTAAGTCTACGGAAAAGAGCTTCCCGTGGAACAGAATCAAAGGCTTTTCGAAAGTCCACAAAGCAACAAAAACTCTAGATTTATCTAGCCATGACAATATTTATACATCACAAATACATCAAAAGATTGAAGAAATATTTGATTATCACAACTGGAATTAAATATTTATAACAACAGTCCAGCCAAACCGAGGGCTAGGAAAAATAGCAAATCCTCACCAAAATTCAGATTACGGCCTTATAAATTATGTCAAACAAGAATATCAAATCAAAATAGTAAAATCAGTCCTACAAAATACCAAAGGTGGGTCAAACCTTGCTAAAGTTCTTCAAATCTTATGCCAAAATTAGTAGAAAACCCTTAACAAACACAATCAGCTGTTAAAATTAGAATTGAGTGTGAAAATAATTAATTACGGAACCCTTGACCAATGAACATCATCAAGCTTAGAAAAATAGTAGAACACCTCCAAAATTCACCAAACTCAAGATCTTGGCCTTATAAAATATGGAGAACAAGATAGTAATTTCATATTTGCCAAATGAACATCACACATACCAATTATTCACCCCCAAGTAGGTCGCTCCAATCCAAACAATTAGATTATTGAACTAAAGAGACCAAACATGCAAGAAAATGATACTTTATTTGCCTTTCAAATCAGCTTGCATACATAAAACCTCATGAAGGGTTTTCATCCTCCACAAGTCCCCAACCAAGGGTTTTCGTCCTTGGACAAGGTCCTCAATTCAAGGGGTTTCATCCTTGAAAGAGATAGTAAAAGGGCTACACTAGCCAACCTTCACCAAAATATGAATAATCACCAAAAGCATGATTCAATAATGCCCAAATGACCTCCTTAAATAGCCACAAGGAGGGCTTAACAACATAAAAGTGATGGCCAACCCCTTAAGGTAAGTGCTTTTAAATATTCAAATGGTATTTGGAGCCTACATGCTCATAATACCTTTATTACCTAACTACTTAAGTTCCTCTATTGGAGCGTTAGGATTCTCAATAGGATCATGATAATAAATGAAAACAACTACCTAAATAACAATAAAAATGTAATTCAGATCTTCCCCTTGCTTTCCTCCTTAGACCCACAAGGAGAGGATGGGTTAAGGTCTTCAAAAATCAGCTTCCAAAAAGGGACATGACAGTCCCCCCTTCCCAAGATTGCTTGTCCCCAAGCAATCGAAAATCTGGATGCTCCAAGATATTTGTTCCTTCCCATGTAGAATCTTTAAGCGACAGTGCCCTTCTAGCATACCAAGTATTCCGGATGCTCCTGGATGCTCCGGTTGCTTAACTTCTCTCTCAAACATCAAGGATGGTTTTCGAACAAGAATGATCTTCCCTTCCTCATCTAAAGGGGGCAGTTGTAGTGAAGGGGTAATATGCTTCCCCAATGCCTTCTTAAGACAAGAGACATGGAAGACATCGTGGATCTTGCTCTCCGGAGGTAGCTCAAGACGATATGCAACCTGTCCTATCTTTTCCTTCACCTTGTAGGGTCCATAAAATCTTGGTTTTAACTTCTCAACCCCACTTTGTTTAAGTGAGGACTGTCTATAGGGCTGCAACCTTAGGAAAACCAAGTCTCCTACTTCAAAAGATCTCTCTATTCGTTGCTGGTCTACATATTGTTTCTGCTGATTCTGAGCTTGTTGGAGGTTCTCCTTGAGTGCTTTTAAGATGTCTTGACTCTCTTGGATCATATTTTTAGCACCGGAACCCTACTATCCCCAATGATCAAGTCCATGAAGGAAAAAGCCTTGTCGGCTAGATTTTCTCGCATAAAGCACAAAACCTAGCAATCATGAGATAAATCTCCCTCATTTACCGGTGAGGCTCCCATGTCGATTTGTCAATTAAAGTATGCTAAGTATCTATATGGGGTTTTACTTTAACTGCTCAAATCATGAACCATAATCAGATGCACAGCTTCGCAAAGTTAAGTAAGTAAATTGCTTTTAAGAAAGGAAATATTTATAGAGAAGAAGGAAAGTGAATTATATAAACACAGAGAAGAAATGGGGAAGATGTGCATCCTAATCAATAGATAAAGCAGAGTTGATTGCATGCACATAGAAGAAACCAATAGCTATAAACACACAATTATAAGCAAAGGTAGCTCTAAATCTAGATCTGAAATAACACAAATATTATTAAAAGATCTAAGATAAAAAACAAGAAACACAATACACCGTGACACAAAGTTCTCCGGAAATCTGCTCCTGTATATTCCTTTGCTTCAAGAGGCTCTCAAGGGTTTCAAAGACAAAGTCCTGGAACACAAGGTTGCTTGCTTACAAATTCTCGATCATTAACTCCAGGTTCTTCCTCTACTTATAGAATGTAGAGGGGCAATTACAAGTCGAAAACTTTTAATTGAATCCGACACATGTGGAAGTGGGAAAGGAAACAACCGGCAATCTCCCTCCTAGAATTCCTCTTTGCATGACATGCATGATTTGCAATTGAAAATAGAACCTTCTATTTTGCACGTCTGCCACCTATCTCCAAGTGGTTGACTTCTTCAAGTAATGGCTTTTAAACCAATCACTTAAGTTGTATAATTTAATTGATTGCTCAATTATTTTGTCGGAGGAAATAAGAGAAAGAAGAAAGAGGAAAGTTGTAGTCTTGTCCTTTTTCATACTCTGCATCTTTTGCACCGATTCAAACCGGATCTCGAAGCAAATGGATCTAGAAGTGACTTGAAGCGGTGGATCTGAAATTTTGCTTACGTGTTGCCTTCGCCTTGTTTTCCTTTTATCCTCAAGCTTTTGCAGTTCTTCTCCAGTACATGCATCAGTGCAATGTTCGTCGTAAATAACTCATCATTTTTATTTTTAATTGCATATGAGCAATTAAAAATTCTGGAAAGCACTCCGGTGAATGCAACTTCAATGAAGGCTTCAACTGGAAGATTGGAAGCACATGCACAAGATCCTGGAAGAAATTTTCCACGCACTGGCTTCTTCACGGGCTGCATTTGAAACAAGAGGATGAATTTTTGCCAGAAGCTTTTGCAATTATGAGATCTGGATCTGGATCTGTGTCTCTGGTGTCAACAAATCTGGAAGTAATGCATGATGTCGTTGTGCTTTCTTTTTCATCCTGCTTTGCCATGGCCGTATCTATCTTTGTCTGAGCAATTCTTCTTCTCTTTATTCAGCCAGAATTCTTCAAAACTGGTGCAGATCTGGATAATTCTTCAGATTCGGAGGATATATTCAATGTATTGGACATTGATTTAAGCTCCCTTTCTCTTATAAAAGCACTGAGCACCTGTATCACTTATGCAAACAATTATCTAGACACAAATCAACCTCCTTCAACCTATGCGCCAAAATTGGAAGCTTTCAGCATTAATTTCACCTTCTTCTGAGCAAAAATCCTCTCCAAATGGGGCGCACTTTTCCTCTGGGCTGCACTTCTCTGCCTGTGAATTAATTAATTCATCCATATGGCAGCCCCTGCTTATATAATCTTCACCATTCTATAATTAATTAATGCCTTTCCTATTCCTGGCAATTAATTAATTAATTAATAAGCTTCACTCTTCAAATGGGGCGCCTATTTTGTGCATGCTCATGGCTGCCATTAAATAAATTAAATTTATTTAATTTTAGACTTCTGCTTCCAGTTAACTCAAGCCTCACAGTATGCTTTGACCTTAGCCACTAAAAATAGGAATTAATTTAATCATTTAATACTTTAAAAAGTATTATTTCTCTCCCAAATGGGGCTGCATTAAATAAATTAAATTTATTTAATTTTGGAATTCTATTTTTAAATTCCTTTTGTCCACTTCCCTTTGTTGACTTTTCCACAAGCCTGGGCGCCAAAATTGGGTGAATAAATATTAACAAATATTTATTTAATGCATTATTATTCACCCAAGGTGGGTTGCACTTTTTGGAATAAAGAATTTCTATTTTTAAAAGTCACATGACAATGGGATTACTTACCCTGCAAGGTAGCGCTGAAAATCTCATGATTCACTTAAGTCGTCGACTTTCATAATGAGATTATTTACCCTGCAAGGCAGGTAAGAAAATCTCATCAATGCCTTAAGTGATTTTTCTTTTATTTCACAATGGGAATTTTTACCCTGCAAGGCAGGTAAGAAATTCCCGCCTGCCTGCTGCCTCCAATTTTCCCATTGTGACTTAAGTGGCATTGCTTCCATGGGAAAAAGTACCTGCTAGGCAGGTACAAAATTTCCACCTGCCTGTTGCTTCCAAAAATCCCATGATCCACTTCAAACCCTCTTTGTGGCAAGCCCGGAAAAAAGCTTTTGGTGCACGACTTCGTCTTTTCCAAGAGAACCGCAGATCTCCGATGGCGAATTCCTTCGCACAACGCGTGCATATGTGATCTCCGGATGCTCCGGCCAAAAACCAGCCAAACCGGCAAATGAATTGATCCAGAAAAATTTCACAGAAAACGAAACGGGAAAACACAAAAACACAAAACGTTGCCAGAAGTTACAAATAAAGCCCAGATTCATTCCTGGTTAAAACCCTACTGGTATATGGGAATAACGATATGTACGATCACAACAGAGTTAAACCGGAGCACAAATTGCCTCAAATGGGGCTCAAAATAATTAAATACAAATTTCCCGCAGGCAAACCCCTGACAGAATAAAACAATTTTGGGCATCTGGGTATTTGTCGAAATTGGCTTATATGGCTCTTTGGGAATATCTTGACATAATACAGAAACTTTCTGGCAATAAAACACAAAACGACCCATTATTTTAAAAGTACGAAATTTTTTCGGATAGGGTAGTCTTAGATTTCAGGATGAAATCTGGGGACACCAAGTCTCATAACCGTAGAGTGCTCTAAAAGGGGTCATTCCAATGGATACAAGAAATGTTATATTATAACAAAACTCAGCCAAGTGAATCCATTTTATCCAAGTTGATTGTTGTCCGAAATGTAGTTTCTCAAATATCCTTCCACCCATTTATTCACAATTCAGTTTGCCCATCCGTTTGGGGATGGTAACTAGTGCTTGGAGTGAGTTTGGTACCTGTTAGGCGGAAAAGCTCTTGCCAAAATATACTCATAAAGTGGCGGTCTCTATCACTAACAATGTTTTGTGGGATCCCATGAAGTCTAAATATTTCCTTAAAGAACACATCAGCAATCATAGGGGCATCATACTTGGTGGGAAGTGGATGAAAGTGAGCATATTTCGTTAATCTATCCACTACAACATATAAGCAACTCTTACCTTGGGTTATGGGCAGCCCCGTAATGAAATCCATGGAGATGCTTTCCCATTTTTGAGAAGGAATGGGAAGAGGTTGTAACAACCCAACTGAAAAGCTATGCTCTTATTTGTTATGTTGGCAAGTTACACATTCCTGAATGTTGCAAGACATCCTCCTTGAGCCCTTTCCAAAAGAACCTTTCACGGATTTGCTTGTATGTCTTAAAGTATCCTTGGTGACCAGCTAGAGGTGAATCATGAGCAGCCCTCATTATCCTTAATCTCATCTTGGAATCCGGTATCAAAAAGATCCTATTCTTATAGAGGATCAGCCCATCCATTACCTTGTAATTCTCCACCACTATATGCCCTTCCATGATGTCATTAGCAAACTGATTTTTGGCATATTCAGCTGTGATAATGTTTTTCCAATCAGCGGTTGTGTGAAAGCAAACCACAATGTGATTCCCAAGCATTTGCCATTATATTTCCTTCATCCTCTATACCTTGAATTCTGATTTCTTTGTCTTTATCATAGAATTTCAGTTCTCTATCATGATAATTGAGGGTGAATTCCCCACAGATTGCAGCCATTGAACTCCAAGAACTACTTCATCATTAGCTAGCTTAATCACAAAAATTCATCACATACCTCATAATTTTCTAGGAGAAGTGATAGTTGTCCTATTTTCTTTGTGCAAGGTATGGTGGTCCCATTGGCAATGGTTACTTGGAAGCCTTCAAAACTCCTCACCCTCAAACCCAGCTTGTATTGATGAAATTATTGGTAGCGCCACTATCAATGAGAACTACCACTTTGTGACTATTGATGTGTCCTCTTACCCGGAAGGAATGGTATGCTTGGGCACTCTCTAGAGATGTAAGAGTGTTGGTTATAACTGGATCAGACTTTGATGTTCCTTCTTTTCCTAGCTCAGAAATTGTTGTCACCTTTTCCTCTTCATTGCCCTCTCCTTCATCATCAGACATCACTTCTATGTAGTGTATTTGCCCCTTTCCAAGGCACCTATGTCCGGGTGACCACGGATCTCTACATGTGAAGCAAAGCTTCTTCCTTCTCAGCTCACTTTTGGACTCTTGGTTCTTTTCTTCTTGCTTCCGTCCTTCTTGGCTATTAGCCCCTTGAAAAGGCTTCATAGGCTGCCCCAAAATAGGTACTTTAGGCTGAGATAGAAGACCCTTTGGCTGCCCTCCCATTGCTGGTCTGTTCTGCCCTTTTCGCCCATGATTTTTGATGAAAAACCAGTCCTAGGGATTGCACCTTCGAGGTCCAAGGACTTCCTTATGGTTTCTTGCAAGGAAGATGGGTCAAAAGCCCTTACTAAACTCTTTAGGAGTTCGGTAATCCCTTCTTTTCGCTTGTGTTTGGGTCAAAATCCCTTACTAAACTCTTTAGAAGCTAGGAAAACACAGCAGTGACCAACAATAGAAAAAATAGCTCAAACCCTTCAAAGATCACTTCTAAAATAAGCAAGAAACATGTAGATTTTCCCTCTAAATAAATGCGCCAACCTCTAGATCAATTTGCCAAGCTTTAGAGGATTTATCATGCATAAAAACACTCAACTACCATACGCTAGGGTTAGAAATGGGCATAACCAGCAATAACACTTTCACAATGGCACAAGAAGGCTTCACACTCTCCAAAATATGGTGGTGTTGATCAAACACCTTTGTTATGAGAACTCATGGGCATACATCCCTCTTCAAGCATGAAGATAATTTGAATATAATCAGCAGCATGTCCTCAAGAGGTTGTGCTCATCTTCTTTTATATCTTTACTTTTAAAATCTCCAAGTTTCCCTCCTCTTTTTGGCACAAATCTTCATGTAGGAGAGTTACTTTTAAAAATAGTCTTCTTTCCTGAAAAGTCAAACTCCAAATAGAACATTAATTTCCCCTTTTTATTATTTGAAATAAAAATATAAGAGGAGAATTAATATTTAATTTAAAAATAAAGGAGTTATGACATTTTCCCAATTTTTATCCTTTAATCCATGGGAAAGGTGGATTAAAGGTCTTCAAAATTTTATTTAATTAATGTCCCGAAAAAGGGGACATTACACCATTCACACGAAGAAGCGCAATGAGTTGAGTAAAAATGGGTCAACGACTTGGTTTTGTGCAATACAATCTCTCGACTTCACACAAGAAAAGTGGAGGCCACATTAGAGGAGCTTATTGATTTGGATGAAATAGATCCATACAAAGTGAGTGGACTGGGCGAGAAGAGGAAATCCCTGCGTTCACAGAGGACGAGATTGCTTCTTTTGAGAGGGAAGCTATGGAGGGAGAAGCACTAGCAGCTGCAGGAGATATTGGATTGGATGACATCTTTGGAGGTGATCTCCAACATGCAACAGAGGAGCCACCACCATCTACTTCCAGGTTGGAGCCAGAGTCGCAGCCTTCTAGGAGGAGCGAGGAGACGCAGCCGAGTGTGGGGCCTAGTAGAGGCACTAGACCCTCTCCCCAATATTTCTCTAGAACGGGAAGAGGAAAATGTAACTTATTGTATATTGTAACTTGCATACATATGAAATTTATGATGATAATTATTTTGAACATAATAAACTTGCAATGCTATTTAAAAGAGACTAATGCCTAGTAATCTCACAACAAAGCTAAATCTACTATAGAAACATCATAATAAGAGCCTATAGAAACTAACTTCCTAAAATGCATGAAACATAAATGAATCAAACTAGCATACTAAGCCATTTCTACTCTTTAGATTGCTAACTAAACACGAACCCAGTTAGATCATTCAAAGAATCAAATTATTAGCAAAAATTCATCCTCCTGTTTCTAACGCAGCCCATGTGGAAGTCGTTGCATGGAAAATTCCTTTCGAAGCTTGTCAGTGCTCCCAATCTTCCAATTGAAGCCTTCATTGAGTTTACTTGTACTTGCCTTCACCCGAAGTATTTTCTAGAATTTAAAATTGCTCATATGCAATTAAAAATAAAAGGTGATGAGTTTTGTCAATTGTTTACGTAAAGCATCTTATTAATGCACGCATCTTTGAGAAAAATTGCACGTGAAAGAGAAGAACTACAAAAGATTCAAGCAATTATTCATCAAGTCTATCTCAAAGAAGACGTGCTCCTTTCATGATGCGTAATCATCCACTTGCCCTCAAATGCAGCACTGTTCCATGGGGTGCAGCCTTTGGACCTCTGAATCTGACTCCTCCTATGCATGATCTACCTAAAGGGACGAGAAAGAATTTTCCAAAATTCTTTGGAGACGACAAGCAAAATCCAGATGACCACTTGGCTGCGTTTTTCATATCCTGTGGAGTGCTTGCAGTCGAACATGAAGATGTATCTGTTAGACTCTTCATAGAGACTCTGCATGACTTGGCTGGAGAATGGTTCTACCGGCTAGCTCCTGCACCATAACCAATTGGGCCACTATGTGGGATGCATTCCTGAAAAGATTCAAGGCAGCCGAAGATTCCAGCACCTTGATAACCCAACTGACTCAGCTGAAGAAGGAACCACATGAACACATGCGGGATTTTATTGCAAAATTTCAAAGATTATTGTACAAAATTTCAGCTTTTGCTTCTCTGAATGATGAGAATCAAAAGGTGTTCTTCATCAATGCTTTGCTTCCCAAGTAAGCTATCAACCGTGAAAGAGCACGTCCTGGCTGATTTGTTAGCAGCTCAAAACATGGCGGTTGAGAGATGAAAGACGACCTCATCATGGCTGGAAAGATAAAGAGCAACACTTCTAGAGCTGAAAGTTCATCTTCTGCCTCTACATCCGATTCACTATTGCAAAAGTTAGCAAATGAGATGTTGCAGATGAAGAAACAAATGGCTCAAATGGCTCAAGGCAACAACATTGCCCCTGCTCGGAATTTCAACAACCGGAACCGCATTGCTGGTTCCCAAAGATTAGCAATTAAAGCTGCTCCCAAAACAACGTGGAGATGAATGAAGAAGACCAGAAGTTGATCTTTCATCAGCTCGAGGATGATGATTTTATAGGACTTGCTTTGGTGACTCCAACATTAATTACTCCGAACTACAAATTTGAACATGACGATGAGAAACTTCATGAAGATGATCATGGTCATGCATATATACAAGATTTACAAAATCACAAACTCACCAAGTCAAGCATTAGGTCGACGAACAAAGAAGGGGCAGCCCTTTACCTTCTTCTTTAGCTCCCAGAGATAAGAATGTGAGTTCTTCATCTCAACCACAAAAACAGCTCAGGTATCTGAATCTATACCTTCCTTCGACATTGTTGATCATGTCAAGAAAACTAGGATTCAAATGTCAGAAGCTGAATACTTGAGAGCCTTTCCTGAGCAGTTAAATAGGCTAGTCAAATATGTGCAATCACTAGGACAATCCAATACATCAAAAGGCCTTTTGCCTAAGCCCAAAGATACTCCTCCCCAGAACAACACTACAATTGTTAAATCCTCACCTTCTGAAAGAGTAGAACCGTTCTATGTTTCCCTATTGCTTAATGGTTTCAAGTTAAGCAACTGCGTTTTAGATTCAGGTGCGTTTGGCAATGTCATGCCGCTAAAGTTGCGAAGCTCTTGGCCTTACTCCCGATAAAGACCATGAAAAGGTGTTATTCCATGGAGAGACAAGTCCCTTTAATCGGACAAATCAAAGATGCACAAGTTGTTCTGGCAGCTTTTCCTGACAAAAGATTAAAGATGACAATTATAGTTGTAGATATTCCCGTCTCCTACGGGATGTTCTTTGAGAAAAACTTTGCAAAGAGTCGGGAGGAGAAGTAAAGATGGATTGGTCCTGTGCGCATATTCCTATCAAAGGGCTTAACCATAAGCTGGAGCCGAAAAGAAGTCCAAGTACACGGTTACAAAATCTGAGGATCCTAGATCTCAAATTCTTTTTCAGGAATCTAACCATGGGGTCTATTTCTTGAAACGGATAAAGACATTCCAAAGACAGAACTTCGACCAGAGTCGAGCCAGCAAAAGAAGAAAAAAATTTTTTGGAGTTTAAAGGCACCTGTTGTTCTTTTGGATCAAGAGCTGGCGCTCTACTAATATCTCAAGATCATGAGATATTTCCATACTCCCACAAGTTGATGTTTGAGAACACCAATAATACGGCGGAGTGTGAAGCCTCACTGCTTAGGAATGGAGCAAGCTAAAAGAGTAAAACTCCTCAAAGCCCAAGGAGATGTTGAACTTCTAGTAAAACAAAGTTCGAGGGAAAAGTCCAGTCAAAAGAGATAAGCTGGAGAATTACAGAGATAAAGTGCTTTTTGCCACACTGGATTTTGAACCTTCTCTATCAACTTCATTCCAACCAATCAAAATTCCAAGGCAGATTCTTTGGCAGTCATGGCTGCACTATTGAATCCGGATAGACCACCGTCCATATTCAGACAAGGAAACTATAAAGTGGAGATGATCTACCTCCCAAAGTCCCTGATAATGTTGAACAATGGTAGACTTTCAATGAGGACAAACAAACATCTGCATTTCTGGAACAAGGCAACTTTGACAGAGTGTATGTTGAAGGGAGTAAATCACCACCACGACAAACAGTCACAGCAAAGCTGATCCATGTTTTGATGACAATAGTGGAGCAATCCAACCAAAAGGTAACAAAATCCCCAAGGGTTTGGTTTCCTTAGTGGAAACTTTCAACAAGCATGATCAATACTTGAAGAAGAACAAAGAATATGGTGATAGTTCTTTCTAAAAATGCAAAGAAATAAATGCAACGCAGCAAGTTGATGCGAGACTTACCCGCCACTTGAGAAGAAAGGATGAGCCACCACCGATGAAGTTGATAAGGACTTGCCCGGAGAGTACTTGATAAGAAGGCCAAAGAAGGGAGGTTCGAGATCGAGACCTGGTACTGCGTGGGACAAGAGACATGAACCGAAGGGCATGCACGACAAATCTGATTCACTCTGGAAAGGGCCCTTCGTGATCAAAAGAGCTACAGGAATGGATACCTTCTTCCTTGCCTACCGGGATGGAATTGAGTTACCATTGCCTTTCAACAGCAACATCTGAAGTTGTTTGGTGTCACTTAGATTTCACCTCAAATCTGTGACTACCCTATCCGAAAAAATTTCATACTTTTAAAATAGTGGGTCGTTTATTGTTTTTATTGCCCGAAAGTTCTGTATTACAAGGCAAAATAATCCTAAAGAGCCATATTAGCCTTTTTCGCCAAATACCCGGATGCCCAAAATTGTTTTATTCTCATGTGCCGGGATTTGTCTCATGGGAAATTTGTATTTAATTATTTTGAGCCCCGTACGAGGCTATTTGCGCTCTTTTTTAACTCCATTATGAGCGAATATGTTATTATTCCTATGTACTGTAAGGATTTTAACTTATTTTAAGTTTTGGGCTTTATTTGTAACTTTTGGCAATTTTTCGTGTTTTTGTGGTGTCCCGTTCTGTTTTCTGTAAAATTTCTCTGGAACAACTCCTTTGCCGGGTAAGCCCGATTTTTGGCCTGGAGCGGCTAGAAAACATATACGCACATTGTGCCCGGAGGAAGTCGCCATCGGAGGTCTGGATCACTGGGAAAAAGCGAAGTCGTGCACAGAAAAGCCCCTGCGGGGATGGGCGCATTTTTGGAAAACAAAGGATTTAAGCTGCGATGGGAAAAATATAAGCCGCAGGCAGGGTGGGAATTTTATACCTGCCTGGCAGGGTACTTTTTCCCGTGTTATAAAAATCACTTAAGTGGATCACGGGGTTTTGGTGCCTGCCTGGCAGGGTAAAGCATCCCGTTATCAAAAAATTCTTAAAAATAGAATTACATGTGCAAAAAAGTGCGCCCCCTTTGGTGAGAGATTAAAAGAATTAAAATTGATTATTTTTATTAATCTTTCTTCTCAAAAAGTGCGCCCAAGCTTGGAGGAGGTCAACAAGTCAAAGGTGGAATAAAAGAAAGGAATTAAATTAATTAAATTTAATTTATTTAGTGGCTGCCCCCTTCCTCTCAAAAAGTGCGCCCCATTTGGGCATTATTTAATGTTTTTTGAAGCATTAAAACATTAAATTAATTTCTATTTTCAGTGGCTATGGTCAAAGCACACTGTGGGGCTTGAGTGAAGTGTTGTGTGAAAGATTAAATTGGATTAATTTAATTTATTGGATGGCTGTCCTTAAACATGCTAATTTTAAAAGAGAAAAACATGATTTTTAATTAATTAATTGCCTTTAATTGTTAGGGCAATTATTAATTATAGAATTGTGAAGGTTATATAAGCATGGGCAGCCATATGGGTGAATAATTTAATTCACAGGTAAAGAATTGCAGCTAGGAGGAAAAGTGCGCCCCCATTAGAGGAAGGATTTTGTTCAGACAAAGTGCTAACAAGGCCAAAAGCTTCCAGATTTGCGCATGCTTTGAGAAGGTTGATCTTTGTCTCGCATAGTTGTTTTCACAGTGTTACAGAGCTCGTGTTGATTGAAAGGATTCATGCTCTCTTTATGTGCAAATTAAACACCAATTTTTGGGGCAACAGGCTTGAAAAGTGCAGATTTTTATAATTTAAATTCACTATTCATGCTCCGGTGGCCATTTTTGTCTGAATAAATTGCAGAATTCATTACGGTGTGCTTTACAAAATAAAAAGAGTTTTTATCAATGTCCAATACATTGCAAATATCCTCCGAATCTGAAGATTTGTCCAGATCTGCACCAGTATTGAAGAAATCCGGCCAAGTTAGAAGAAAAAGAATTATTCAGACAAAGATAGACAAAGCCATGGTGAAAGGAGATGAAAAAGAGAGCACGATGGATTCATGCATTGCTTCCAAACTTTCAGACATAGGAGACACGGATCTAGGCCCAGAACCTCTTTCTGATTTGATTGATAGATCCAGAGCTGGAAAGACTTCACTCATGCGTGCGGTCAAAAGTAGCGGAATTATCCGAGCTGCAGCTTTCCCATGTACAACCCAATTGCCAGAGTTCGTGATGGAGTGTGCTAGATCTTATCATCCTTCATCCAGATCAGTGCATGATGTCATGGGAAAGACAATAATTCGCTTTGGATGCGGAATTCATCAATTATTGTCCGAAGATTCCAAAGGTCGAAAAGGTGGTGACTTCTATTAGCATTCAGGATGCTGACAGTAGATGGGAGAAACATAGAGCTGATTGCGTGAGCATAATGAACAGCCGGTTCATGAAGAAGCCTAGATCCCCTTCAAAGTTCCCGAGAACTCTTCCACGGTCCAATTTGGTGCAGGAAGCAGATGATGTCGTCAAATCAATGCATGCAGGATGAATGGCGGCTTAATGCCTACACTTTCCGTACATGGATGTATGCTTTCATCAGGACCATTGAAATCAACAAGGTTGATTCTATAATCAATTGGTCGGAAATTATTAGCAGCAACATCGGTGAGCAACTTCGGAACGTGAAGCGTACTTTCAGCTTCAAGATGACTTCGTACTTGGTATATGCTGCAGCTTCACAGGGTGTCTTTTCCAAGCTGGATAGATGTGGTGTTCTTTCCAAGGACCCCATTTTCGAGTGCTACCCACAGCTTACTGTACCTGCATGCGAGAAGGGCTTCAAAGTGATCAACGATGACTTCTTCTACGATTTCATCTGCAGGCTAGACAAAGACTTGAAGACTCACAGGGTAAGCAAGGAAGCGTGGGAAGCAGTGTCCAAGATTGGCAGTTTATTCATCCAGTTTGCAGATTTCACATACCTCAGGGTTACGGGCTTTTCTGGAGAACCTATAAAGATGCCCAGGTATCCAAGTGATAGAGTGATCGCCATGGAGCTGAGCAGACAACTCGTAGAGTTACACGACCTTCAGTTGAAACGGCACAAGTCTACGGGCTTCTTCCCAATCACTGTGGGATATTACAGTTGCATCAGCATTCACAGAGCTCGAGGGATGGAAGCGCAAATGTTATCCGAGTATGAGCAAGAGTTCTTCCTTGCACGGCTTAACTTCGATCCATTTGGAGTAGCCAGGAAGACAATCTCCCAGGAGTACGCACATGTGCCTTCGTTAGAAGATTTCTGGATGAAGTGCAGAAGTGAGTACGAGGTTAGAAAGAAAGATTTCAGCAGCTATCAACGCAAAGCAAGTGTTCGACTTTGGACTAGCGCGATACTGCGGATCTTAAAGATGATGGGAACGTGGTACTTGACACTTACCATCAGATGGGAGGAGATAAAGCTATACTGCAGGATAACATTGGAGGCTGCCATTCAATTGAAGAGAGATCTGGAGCTGTGTTGGTGAATACTTCGAACTGGCTGCTAACGAAGGGATACTGCCTTGATGAAGTATTGATGAATCAAATCACGGCAACTTCGGCATAGGAGATTCCCTCAAACGAAAGCATGAAGGAGAAAGCAGCAGAAGGTCCAAGAAGTTGAAAGTACACAGAAGATCTCAAGAGAAAGAGAAGACCACTTCTACGACCATAGCTTTGACTCCAACTTCTCCAGTACCCAGAGGATCACCAACTATTGCACCGCAGCAGCAGGATGCTTCCATGCCTTCATTGAAACCGGCGACATTCGTTTTCTCTCCGCAGCCACTTCGTTCAGCACCCGTTCCAGAGGAGATGTTGAAGCTGCAGATGACGGAGTTCGAAAGAGCTTTGTCCTTGGATGTTTCAGAAGATGGCAGCCATGACACTGTGGCACTTTCTGACGGAGAGGATGCAGAGCGGGAGATGGTAGTGCACTCAGTGACTTCTTACTCCCCGAGAAATAACTTCTCGGGATGGTTAGCTTTGCAGTTGGTTCCGGAAGCAAGAGTAGAGATGAACTTAGAGGAGCATGACTTGCAGCTACTTCAGGATCTGAGCAGAAGAGACAGAAGGCCTAAAGTTGCTAAAGCAACTTCTAGGTTGATCATCAAAGATTCGGGAGAAAAGTTTGCTGAGATATCAATTCCGGCGGAAGGAAAGATAGAAGAGGAGCTCATGGCAGAAGATGTGACGGTGACCAAAATACCACTCGGTCAAGCTACCATCAAGGATCAGCGGACACGCAAACGTTCTTTGATGCTTTGTTCTTAGGCTCGATGCAAAGAGAAAAGGCGGAGAAAGAAGAGCTGCAGAAGCAAATATCTCAATTATGTGAGATCATAGCCAAGGTTGCTAAACCTTCCATTCAGCCCATTTCAGAGCAGGTGAGTGATCATCTTATGCAGGAAATGGAAGATGCGAGCAATCAAGTAAAGGCTATTGACGAATGGAAAGACCCGATTATTCGTCAAGCTTCGTGCAACTTGGGAAGTGCCACCACTTAAAGGTTATGAAAGATGCAACAAATCAACTAAAGCAACTGATGGAAAGCATAGAAGGCATGAATACAATTGCAGACATAACCCGAGTATTTTGGTGAAGATCAACAAGTCTGCCGGAGATGTGTTGGTTGCACAGCGAACAAATTGTACAGACGGATGGATCACGAGAAGGGGAAGTAGGCTTTAGAGTTTGCAGATCTTTCCGCTTGAGATCTCGCAGAGTTTTGCTTGAAAAGGATGCGGTGCTTGAGAGTAGAACATCAGATTTACCGCACAAAGTATCATTTCTTTCATCGAGGAAAGAGTGGATGGAGGTGTTACTTCATACGTGCGAATGTTTCTAACGGCGCATGATTCCTGGAAGGTTCTCTTTTGATGGTGCAAAAGAGAATTGATAAAGCTACCAAGCCTTTCACGATGAATTCTATCATGGTAGATCGTGGTGGCGCTGCAGTGCATATCATTGCGAGATTTGGGCGAGTTTGGAAGAGGTAGAAGCATGCAAAGAAAGTATTGAATGAAGGGTTACTGCAGTTCAGGACAAAGAAGGAAGCAGTGGCTAAAACAGATGGAAGGATGCTGAATTATATGTTCGACAAGTATATCAAATATCAGAACAAGAAGAAGATGTAAACATTACAACTGACATGACTTCTTCTATTCTTTCTTCTTCTATTTTCTATGTTCTCGATGAAATTGTAAAACTTCTAAGTTATTGGTTTTGCAACCATTACTTGAAGTCATGTGGAACCATTCTATTAGTTAAGTGATACATGTGTCACTTAAGAAGAAGTTAGTTGAGGATGATCACAAATGTCATCTTTACTTGTTGTTCATACTTTAGTTCAGTTTGAGTCTTCTATTTGTACTTTCCCTCCTACATTCTATAAGTAGGAGAAGAACCTCCGGGTTAATGATCAATCAGAATTTGTAAGAAGCAATCTTGTGTTCTAGACTTTGTGCTGAACCCCTGAGAGCCACTTGTTGCAGAGGAATACAAAGAAGCAGGTTTCCGGAGAACTTTGTGTCACGGCGTACTGTGTTTCTTGCTTTTAAATCTTTAGATCTTTTAAGTAAACTTTGTGTTATTGTAGATCTGGATCTAGAGCTGCCTTTGCTTTATAATTCTGTGTGTTCAAATCTATTAAGTTTCTTCTATGTGCATGCAATTAGCTCTGCTATCTACTAATTGGGATGCACATCTTCCTTACTTCTTCTCTGTAATACCTTTACTTTCTTCTTCTATAATTTTCCTTTCTTAAACAACTCGCTACTTGCACGCAGTAACTTCTTAGTTATGGTTCATGAACTAAGTGGTTAAAGTAAAACCCTAATAGATAAAAACATTTATATTGACAAATCTGACACGGAGCCTCACCGGTTAAATGAGGGAGATTTATCTCATAACCGCCTAGGTTTGATGGTATGCGTAAAAATCTAGCCAACATTGTTCAAGAACCGAAAAGCAAGTTAGAACTCAGTATGTATATAAATAAAACTTTGTTTGTTTTTCCTTGTTTTGTTTTTGTGTTGTGTTGTTTTGTTTGCATTTCGACCTCGTGCCCAAAAGACAAGACACGAAACCAAAGATGTTGGGATCTCATCTTTTCCTCACATTCATTCGACAGAGAAAAAGATGTCCACAGACGGAGCTAATCGGTGTTCCCATTTCATCATGAAATCTATGACTACCCTATCCGAAAAAAATTTCGTACTTTTAACATAATGGGTCGTGTTGTGTTTTTATTGCACGAAAGTTCTTGTATTGCGTCAAGATTTTCCAAAGATCCATATTAGCCTTTTTCGCCAAATACCCAGATGCCCAAAATTGTTATATTCTCGTCAGTGGGATTTTGTCTCGTGAGAAATTTGTATTTAATTAGTTTGAGCCCCGTTTGAGGCAATTTGTGCTCCGTTTAACCCTGTTGTGATCGAACATATCATTATTCCTATATACCAGAAGGGTTTTAACTAATAATAAGTTTTGGGCTTTATTTTTGACTTTTGACAATTTTTCGTGTGTTTGTGTTTTCCGCTTTCGCTTTCTCGTGAAATTTCTCTAGATCAATTCCTTTGCCGGGTTAGCCCGATTCTTGGCCTGGAGTATTCGGAGATCACATACGCACATTGTGCCAGAAGGAAGTCACCATCGAGGTCCGGTTCACTAGGAAAAGGCGAAGTCGTGCACTAAAAAGCCCCTGCATGGGGTCAGGTGCATTTTTGGAAAACAAAGGATTTAAATGGATCGTGGGAAAAATAAACAAAGAGCGGGTGGGATTTTATCATTTACTTTGAAGGTATTTTTTTCCATGATGGAAAAGTCACTTAAGTTGTAGTGGGAAAATTAGAAGCGGCGGGCGGGCGAATTTATTGCTCGCTTGCAGAGGTAAAATTTCCCATGGTGAAATAAAAGAAAAGTGACTTAAGTGAAATCATGGAATTTTATTGCACATATACGGTAAATAATCCCATTATAAAAGTCAAACGACTTAAGTGAATCATGGGATTTTCGGGCTACCTCAGGGTAAATAATCTCATTGTCATGTGACCTTTAAAAATAGAAATTCCTTATTCCAAAAAGTGCGACCCACCTTTGGTGAATAATGCATTAAATAAATATTTGTTAATATTTATTCACCCAATTTCGCCCAAGTTTGTGGAAAAGTCAACAAAGGGAAGTGGACAAAAGAAATTTAAAAATAAAATTCCATAATTAAATAAATTTAATTTATTTAATGCAGCCCCATTTGGGAGAGAAATAATACTTTTTAAAGTATTAAATGATTAAATTAAATTCTATTTTCAAAGGCTATGGTTAAAGCATCACCGTGAAGCTTAAGTGAAGTGAAGAGTGGATGATTAGATTAATTTAATTTAATTTAATGGATGGCTGTCCTTAATCTTGCAATTTTAGCACACCGATTAAAGAGGAGCATGATTTTTAATTAATTAATTGTCGAAATAGGAAGGGCAATTATTAATTATAGAATTATGGGGGTTATATAAGCATGGGCTGCCCTAAGGATGAATTAATTAATTCACAAGTAAAGAAGTACAGCCCGAGCAAAAGTGCGCACCATTTGGAGAAGGATTTTGCTTAGAGGAAGGTGGATTTGATGCTAAAAGCTTCTAGTTTTGGCGCATGCTTTGAAGAAGGCTGATTTGTGTCTGCATAATTGTTTGTAGAAGTGATATAGGTGCTCAGGTGATGTTGGTAAAATTCATGCTTGCTTTGCATGCAAATAAAATGTCAAATTTTGGGGCAGCAGGCTTGAATTATGCAAATTTTTGTGATTAAAATTCACTGTGCATGCTCTGGTCGCCATCTTTGTCTAAATTAATTGCAGGAGTTAGATACAGGTGCTTTTATAAAGAAAAAAAACTTATATCAATGTCCAATACATTGAATATTTCCTCCGAATCTGAAGGATTATCCAGATCTGCACTAGTTTTGAAGAATTCCAATCAAATAAGAAGAAAAAGAATTGTTCGACAAAGATGTATGACAAAGCTATGGCGAAGAAAGATGAAAAAGAAAGCACAACGGAGTCATGCATCACTTCTAAATTTGTAGATATTGGAGACACGGATCTAGGCTCAGAACCTCTTGCTGAATTGATAGACAGATCCAGAGCAGGAAAGACTTCACTCATGCGTGCAGAAAAACTTCACTCATGCGTGCAGATTAAAAGCAGTGGAATTATTAGAGTCAGTAACTTTTCCATCCACAGCCCAGTTGCCAGAGTTTGTTATGCAGTGCGCACCCATATCCGTAGATGCAGATGCAAATCCATATGCAGATCCGCATCCGAGATCTCATAGTTCAGCAAAGCTTCCGCACAAAGGCTTCATCTTCTTGTTTCGAATGCAGCCCGTGAAGAAGTCAATGCGGGAAAATTCCTTCCAAGCTCTTTGCAAATGCTCCCATCTTCCAAATAAGCCTTCATTGAATTTTCATTCATCCTAGTGTTTCAAATTTTTAATTGCTCATATGCAATTAAAAATAAGGATGATGAGTTATCTACGGCAAACATCAGCATTGATGCATGTACTGAGAAGAACTGCAAAAGCTTCAAGGATAAAAGAGAAGACAAGGCGAAGGCAAAATCCACTGCTTCCAATTCCAAATCGCTTCCAGATCCAAATTGTTTCCGTATCCAAATCGTTTCCAATTCCAAATTGTTTCCGATCCAAATGCCTACTCCCGTAGATTTCAGTTTGGTGAGAATCAAAGGCGAAAGAATCAACTACATGCAGACATGAAAAAGACAAGACCGCAGCTTTCCCTTCCTTCTTCTTTCCTCCGACAAAGTAATTGAGCGATCAATTAAATTATACAACTTAAGTGATTGGTTTAAAAACTATTACTTGAAGAATTCAACTACTGGAGATAGGTGGCGGACGTCTGCAAAATAGAAGGTTCTTTTTCAATTGCAGAAATCATGCATGTCATGGAAAGAGGAATTCCAGATAGAGATTGCCAGCTTGTTTCTTTTCCTCCGACTTCCACATGTGCCGCTTCAACTAAAAGCTTCCAACTTGTAATTGCCCTCTACATTCTATAAGTAGAGGAAGAACCTTTGGGTTAAGGATGAGAATTTGTAGAAGCAACCTTGTGTTCCAGACTTTGTCTTTGAAACCTTTGAGAGCCACTGGAAGCAAAGGAATATACAAGAGCAGATTTCCTGAGAACTTTGTGTCACGGTGTATTGTGTTTCTTGTTTTTTTATCTTAGATCTCTTAATAAACTTTGTGTTATTTCAGATCTAGATCTAGAGCTACCTTTGCTTATAATTATGTGTTTATATCTATTGGTTTCTTCTATGTGCATACAATCAACTTTGCTATCTATTGATTGGGATGCACATCTTCCCCATTTCTTCTCTGTGATTACATAATTTCCTTCTATAAATATTTCCTTTCTTAAACAACTGCTTACTTGTTGCAAAACTGTTCAGTTATGGTTCATGAACTGAGTAGTTAAAGTAAAACCCCATTTAGATATTAGCATACTTTAATTGACAAATCTGACACGGGAGCCTCACCGGTAAATGAGGAGATTTATCTCATGATCGCCTAGGTTTTGTCTTATGCAGAAAATCTAGCCAACAAATAATCAATTACATTGTAAAACTTAGGTAATTGGCTTTAAAAAGTCGTTACTTCAAGTTACTGGAAGAAGTCAATTACTTGGAAATAGGTGGCAGACATACAAAATAGAAGGTTCTATTTTCAGTTATAAATCATGCATGTCATGCAAAGAGAAATTCCAAGAGGAATATTGTCAGCGATTCCCCTTTTCATAGCTTCCACATGCGGGCAATTCATTAAAAACTTTCTATTTGTAATTGCCCTCTATACACTATAAATAGAGGAAGAGCCTACGGGTTAAAGGATGATAATCACAATTTGTTAATTAGCATTCTTGAGTTCCAGACTTTGTGTTGTAGCCCTTGATGTCATTTTTGTGAAAGCTGAGGAATTGAATAAAGACAGATTTCTGAGAACTTTGTGTCCACGGTGCATTTGCTTCTTACTTTTGTGTGGATCTTTAGATAAACTTTGTGTTATCTAAGATTTAGATTAGAAGCTTTTCTTTTCCTTTACTTCTGAATATTGTGAGATCTACTTGTTTATTTAATCTATGTGTATGAAACCAACTCTATAAACTATTGGTTGAATTACATATCTTCCTTTCTTCTTTCCCAAATTTCATTATTTCCCTTTCTCGCATATATTTCATAACCGCTTACTTGCTGCAAAAATGCTAAGCTATGGTTCATGAGATTTGTAATTAAAGTAAAACCCCTACATATAGTTATTACGATTCATACTTACCAGATTGATAAACATATTACATGGGAGCCTCACCATTAAATGAGGGAGATTTATCTCATGATTGCCTAGGTTTTTAACTATGCAAAAATCTAGCTAACAAGAACCAAGCTAACCTAGCGGGGAAACAAGTACAAACACACATACTCAAACAAACAACGTTTAAGACAATTGCACAAATATTTTTGTTATCAAGCTTCAGTTCCACAAATGTTCGTGTTTAAGGACAAGGGTTAAAAATGGTGTCCCAAGCAAGGATACATGCGAGGGGAATAACGAAGGACACAGGGGTCCTATGAAAAAGCATTCATGTACTATGAAATAGTACCCAATAACTTGTTGTGCCAAAGGTGTACATACATAGTAAGCAAACTAGCTTTATAAATGGAGGTAGATCAAAATGATCCGCGAGTCGTTGTGACAAGAACAAGAAAGGACTCAAGAAAGATGTTTTGTACGAAAATTTTCAATGTTTGAATATAATGCGTTTGACATAGGCTTCACTTATGTGCAAGTTTTTTACCAATTTTCAAAAAAAAAATGAATTTTACGATTTTTTGGATTTTTTTGGATTTTTAGCAATTTGTTTGGGTTTTGATGTTTTAATAATTTGTTTGGGTTTTAATATGAAACATATTTGAATGTTTTAATTTTTCCGACTAACATATTTGAATGTTTTTATTTTTCCGACTAACATATTTGAATGTTTTGGGATTTTCAAAAGAGTTTTCTAAAGCTATGTACAAGAAAACCAAGAAGTGTGGATGCCCCAGTGATAGATAGGATGTACAAGGGCAGAATGCCACACATATGTGCAAGAAGGTGAAAATGCAAAGATGCCCCAGCAAGTGAGATGGGAATATACAAAGGCAAACCCCGCATGTATATACAAGAGGATAGGTCGATCAATGCAAAAATAGATATGTTCATGTTGGCTTTAGATTTTTGCACAAACTAAAAACCTAGGCAGTCATGAGATAAATCTCCCTCATTTACCGGTGAGGCTCCCGTGTAAGATGTTTATCAATATGGTAAGTATGAATCTTAATAACTATTTGATGGGGTTTTACTTTAATTACAAAGCTCATGAACCATAGCTTAACAATTTTGCAGCAAGTAAGCAAGCTTATAAAATATTTGCAGAAGGGGGAAATAATGAAATTTGGGAAAGAAGAAAGGAAGATATGTAATTCGACCAATAGTTTACAGAGTTGGTTTCATACACATTGATTAAATAAACAAGTAGATCTCACAATATTCAGAAGTAAAGGAAAAAAGAAAACTTTTAATTTAAATCTCGTATAACACAGATTATCTAAAGATCCACATAAAGTAAAAAGCAAATGCACCGTGGACACCGTTCTCCGGAAATCTGTCTTTTATTCAATTCCTTAGCTTTCACAAAATAACATCAAGGGTTACAACACAAAGTCTAGAACTCAAGAATGTTGATTAACAAATTGTGATCCTTTTACCCATAGGCTCTTCCTCCATTTATAGTGTATAGAGGGGAAATTACAAAAAGAAACTATAACTGAACTTACACATGTGGAAGCTATAAAAGAAACAACTGACAATCTTTCCCCGGAATTCCTCTCTAAGTGACATGCATCTAAAGACTAGATCAAAGTTGTGCATATCTACCACCTATTCTCAATTAAAGGACCTTTTCAAATAACTTAAAGTAATGGCTTTCAACCAATTACTTTAGTTTTACAATTTTGTCTGAGAAAATAAGAAAGAAGAGAAGAAAGAGGAGAAGAAAGAAAATATGCCAACTGTAACACCTCACGCTTTCCCTTTGTTATGATATTGAATGTTAAACATGTGATTCAATGTCTTCCCATCTATTTTAACAATAGCTTCTTTCTCAGTTTTGAATCGCAACAATCCCCTGGAAAGAGTGTCAATGCTTACCTTCACTTTCTCCAAACTAGGCCCAAATTCTTTGATGTCTACATGAAGTCTCACTAGTTTGCTAATTGAATCCAACGTGAAAGGCATGACGGCTTCGTCGATCTTCTTCTGAACAACTAGAAGAAATTCCTCAAGAGAAGCAGGCAACTTGTTTGGAATGCATCTCGTATAGTAACGAATACCATCAACTTCCTCTTCTGTAGTGAAAGCAACTATGTTCTTTGGCACTTCTCTCATCTTGTCTTCAACAACTGCATTCTTTTCAGCATAAGCTTGAGAATCTCCATGCGGAAAGAAACTGCTATCTCCAACTGCTTACCCTTCTCTATCAATCCATCAGGTACAAGCTGCTCTGTAATTAATACATCCTCCGACAGTGAATTTATCTTAGCCAAGGTATCCAAGTGTCTCTCAACAACTATATTCTCATCTTCTATACCTGTCATCAGTTGCTTCAACTGAGATAATGCCCTGTGCATATCCTCCAAGCTAGCTGGTACTTCCTCGAACTGCTCTGAAGCTTGGTGGATGATTTGCTCTTTCCATTTAGCAATAGCTTTAACCTGATTTCCCGCATCTTCAATCTCTTCAATCAAATGGCAGCTCACTGGTTCATATGCTAAAGATCAAGCTAAGAGGAGGTTGGCAACCTTAGTGATGATCTCACACAACTGGGAAATCTACTTTTGAAGTTTGGCTTTCTCTGCCTTCTCCTTGTCAAGCTTGAGGAATAAAGCGTCTATCAATGTTTGTATCTTGTTTTAATCCTTCTGTGGTGATTTGACCCAATGACACTTTGGTTATTGATATGTTTGTTGCCGTTAGCTCTCCCTTTTGCTTCCCTTCAGCTGGAACTAATAATTCAACAAACTTCTTCCCTAATTCTTCAATAACCAACCTTGAAGTTATTTTAGCAGCTTTAGACCTTTTGCCTCTACCTCCCAAACTCATGAGCAGCTGCAAGTCTTCCTCTTCCAGGTTGATTTCTTCTCTAGCCTCTGAACTGTCTGCAGAGCCAACCAAGATGAGAAATTACTCTTCAGGGAATGAGAAGCCTCGGTGTGTACTACCATTTCCTGCTCGAGCTCTGCTGCATCTGAATTCACCTCCATATTATGGCTGCCTTCTCCCATGTCATCCAAGGATAATGCCCTTTCAAATTCTATCATTTGTGCCTTCAATTCCTCCATAGGAGGAGGAGGTGGAGAAATGGGTAGCGGAAGAGAAGAAGTATATAGGAATGATGCCGGTCTCAATGCTTGACTAGTCATGACTTCTGGTGCTATTGGAACTGCTAAAGTACTGTGGGTTGACGCAAGAGAAGCTTCGTCTAAAAGTAGCACTGGTGAAGTGGATGCAGACTTGCCTTTTTCTGATGCCCGAGCCTTCTTCTGCACCTTTAGCTTTTCTAGCCTTCGGCTGCTTTCACCTCCATGCTTCCTTTTGCTGTTGATATTCCTTGTACCAAAATTCCTTGTGATCTGGTTCATCAGGGCCTCATCCAAACAATAACCTTTTGTCAACAACCAATTGGAAGTATTGACTAAAACTGCCGAAGATCTCTCCTCGATTGTATGACTACCACCCACATTCGCTTGAAGCGCAGCCTTGTCTCCTCCCATCTGACGATATGAATCAAGCACTACATGCCCATCATCTGGAAGGTCTGCAGGTATCCTCACCAAATCATAGTCGAAATCTGTGAGCTGATAATCTGTTGAAATCTCTTTTTCTGACTTCGTATTCATTCCTGCATTTCATCCAGAAATCCTCCAGCGAAGGAATATGTGCACATTCTAGGGAAATTGTTTTCCTTGCTATTTCATAAGGATCAAAATTAATTCGAGTTGGGAAGAACTCATGATCATAACCAAGAAACATCTCTGCTTCAACTCCTCTAGCTCTGTGGATGTTATGACAACTATAATTACCCACTACGACCGGGAAAATAACCGTAGATTTATGACGCCTTATTTGTAAGTCGTGCAACTCTACGAGCTGCCTACATAACTCCATGATAATCCACTTATCATTTGGATATCTCGAAACTTGACTGGTTCTCCTGAGAAACCAGTAACCCTAAGATATGTGAAGTCGGCGAACTGGATGAAGATACAACCATGCTGGGAGATAGCTTCCCAAGCTTCCTTGCTTACTCTGTTGCTCTTCAGATCACCGTTCAACTTGCAAAATGAATCCATAGAAGAAACCATCGTTCACTGCCTTATAATTCTTATAGCATTCAGGGATCACCAACTATGGGAAACACTCATAAATAGGATCTTTTGAAAGTATGCCCCATCTATCTAGCTTGGAGAATATCCCCTGTGAGGCTGCAACATATACAAGGTACGAAGTCATTTTGAAACTGAAAGTCCGCCTCACACTTCTGAGTTGCTCACTGATGTTGTTATTGATGATCTCCGACCAATTGATTATTGAATCAGCTTTGTTGATTTCAATTGTTCTGATAAAGGCATACATCCATGAGCGGAAATTATGGGCATTGGCTTCCCCATTTATCCTGCAAAGCAACCGGGTAATATCATCAACTTCCTAGCACCAAAAATGACCGTAGAAGGCTCCTTGGGAATTTTGACGGTGATCTTGGCTTCTTCATATATCTACTGTTCATTATACCCACGCAGTCTGCTTTATTCTTTTCCCATCTGTCACAAGCTTCCTGCATGCCAATTGTGATTACCACAGGCCGTGCCAGAATCTTGAGGCAAAAATCAATGAATTTTGGATCCAATCTGATCACCGTCTTTCCTGCCGCATCTCGGATTGTCCTAGAAAGAGGATGATAAAACTTTGCACATTCCAAAACGAATTCAAGCAACTGGGTTATAGCCAAAATGCTACAGCTTGAATAATTCCACTGCTCTTCATTGCCCACATAAGAGATGATCTACCAATGGCTTTGGATCTGTCAATCAAATCAGAGATAGGTTCAAGCCCTATATTTGTATCACTGATCTCAGCAAGCCTGGAAACTATGCATGATTCTGTTGAATCCTCTCTTTCATCATGTTGCATCATGCCTGAAACAATCTTTGCCTGAGATCTTTTTCTTTTATTTTTGACAGAAGACCTTGCAATTGATCAATTCGTGCAGAACCTGCAATTCCTCCTGATTCAGAAGATATATTCAATGTATCTGACATTGACTTTGCCTTCTTTTCACCAATATGAGCACCTGTGAAGTATACCTGCAAATGATTCAGACAAACATGGAATCCATGGCATGAATGCCTAATTTCTTCACCAAAATCTGATTATAAAGCCTGCTGCCCTAAATTTTTAGACTTTGCTTGCATGCCAAGCAAGCTAAAAACATTATTTTATTCACTTGTGCACTCACATCAACATGTAGATAGCCAAAATAGTAAAAAGAAAGCACTTCCAACCTTAGGCGCCAAAATAGATGCTTCCCGGCAATTAAAAATATTTATTTAATGCTCACAACTTCAACCTTGGGCACCAAAATCCTCCAGGGCAGCATGCTCCACCTAAAAGAATTAATTGCCCTTTCCTTATGACATCCATTGTTTATATAAGCAACTGCATGCTAATTTTACCAATTACCTTTTCTTATTTTTAGCAATTCCTAATAATAGGATGTGCTTTTTCTCCTTATTTGGGCGCCCAAGTTTGCTTGATTTAGCTTGCTTTTCCATGCAATTCTTTCCTTTATTTTTAGCATGCTTCTTTGTCTTATTTTTAGCCTTCCTGCTTGCTTTGACTTTCCTCCTATTTTTGGCACCAACCTTAGCTAGAAATAAATAAATAAAATCAGCTTTTAGGCAATTAATAATGCAAGGATGGGTCGCACTTTTTGGCTATAAGCCAAGGGAAAAATACAAGGAGCAAGCAGGTAAAATTTTACCCTGCCTGCTAGGGTCCACTTTTCCACTTTTCACTTAAGTTGTCATGTTAAATATTAGCTTGTTAGGCAGCTTCCAAAAAATGTGACTTACATGGGTGAATTTGACTTGCTTTAAGGGAAAAATCAAAGCAAGCAGTAAAATTTTACCCTACCCGCTGGGATATACTTTTCCTCTTTTCACTTAAGTCATTATGCCAAACACTTACCTTCGCCTACTAGGGTCCAATTTCCCGTATTCCACTTAAGTTGTCGTTGTGCCAAATATTCCAAATTGTCAGGCAAGCCAAAACGTGCGACTTGATTTAGAGTCAAATAAATCCTTTGCGGGAAAATCATGAGGGGCAGGCAAATAAAATTTTAACCTACCTGTTGGGGTCTAATTTCCCGTATTCCACTTAAGTTCTTGTGGCGAAATATTCCAAATTACCAAGCAACTTCAAAACAATGCGACTTGCATTAATAAATCATCATTCCCAAAAAGTGTGCCTTGCTTCCATACATTGCTTCAAATTTGTCTAAAGCCATGGATGACTTCTAGAAACTATGTGCAATTGAATTGGCTAGACAGAATGAACGGAAAGATTACCAGACAGATTTACGAAGAAAAACCGAAAACAAACACAAAAGGGATAAATAAAAATAAAAACAAAGTCGAAGTCACGCATTTAATGCCCGAAAATGACTTGTTAATTGACCGATCTGTAAAATCCTTCCTGTGAACGCTCCGTCCGAGAGACGACAATATAATATGATGTGGAAATCCACTTTAGGGTTTAATTTCAACACAATCTTTATTTATTTAATAAATAAATAAAACGTTTTCAGACAAAACCCGATGGAGTAGAATGAGCTTTAACATGTGGGTATTTGTTGGAATTGGCTTATATGATTCCCTGAGGATACCCTAGGGCAATGGAGACAATGTTGGCAAAAAAACACAAAACGACCACATTACTTTGAAAGAATGAAAATTTTAAAAAGGGGTATTCCCAGATTTTAGGGTGAGATCTCGAGGACACTAGTTCAACTCGATGATGAACACAAACTAATGAAGTGCCAAGAAGGAACATGTATGCTCCCAATGTAAGCTGGCCAAGCTTGCCGATAGAAAGAAGTAGAAGATTGTTTATTGAAAGAACGGACAAAGTTTCCTCAAACATAGTAAAAAGGCAATCTTATACACATGGATGTTCTGAACGAAGAAGAAGAAAAGCATAAATGCCATGTAAGGATATGGAAAATGTTGTTAGAAGATTGGCGATGAAAAGGTGACTAGCCAAAGGCACAAATCATGAGACAAGACATGCACTAAAGCAAGAGTCTGAACAAGGTCCAAACAAAGACACTTGGTAACATACTAATCTTGTTAACTCATCGAGATCTAGTGTGTGCACATGGAGATTTATTACCTCTTGAGGGAAGATTTGATAGACAACAAGTGAAGATACCCTAGCCAATGTGTAGGAATGATTTATTTTCAAAGTTGATTTATGAATGGAGGGTGGAAAGAGAGTCGTACATTGCTCCGCCGCTACCAAGCAGTCCATAACCCCAATGGAGATGTATCCGATTCTAGTCGCAGCATTACTCTATTGCACAGTGGAAGGCCCATAGCCCCGGTAGAGATACTTGGAAAATACCCCAAGAGAGAGTTTTATTGCTTTGTTTTTTTGCTTTTTGATTTTTTTGATAGATTTTTTTGTTTTCTTAAAATTATTTCAGCTCTCTCGATTTGTTTTGATAAGGGGTTAAGAATCACCGATGGCTTGATGGAATGATGTGGAAGTGATTATGATAATGACATTGGCTAATGTCAACAAATACGTCCAAAATGTCTTCACAACAAGTTTTTTAAATGTATGATAGTGATAGGATCTCTAAGAGGTCAGTCGTTCTTTAATTTACCAAGGTGATGAAAGACCAAGGTAAAATAGATACTATAGAGATAAATGTCACAAAATAAATGTGAATATACTAACCAAAATATCATCAAGGGATGAAAATGGTGGGTGACTTGCAGAGGAATGGAAAGAAAGGGAAGAAAGAACATCCATGTGTATGCAATACCTGATTGCAATGTTTGATCTTTGTACCTTTGATTTTTTTGTAATGTTTTCTCATTTTTTTGTATTTTTGAATTTTTTATTTTTATTTTGGGAAATTGGGACCAACAATGTCACTCACATGATAGGATCCAACAACGATGTTTTGATTTCTTTGATAAGGAGACTAGGAGATTTTGTTTATCAAGATTGATATTATCTCCAATCTCAATGACCATAGTGAGATCATATTCGATAAGTGACTCGTGACTTATTTTTTTGAAACATGGATTTTTTACGTGGGAGCTTTAGTTCACTATCCATAGATTTTTACACTTTACGCCATACTTGATAGTTGGGTTGGTGTGCATTATCAATCACATTTGATTTTTAGACTTGTGAATGTTGGATTTTCTTGAGCTTTGGAGCTCTTCGGATGTTTGATCTTAGCTTGATGAAGACATTGTTTATGTTCCATACCAAGTAATGCATGATTTTTCTGATCCCGAGAAGTGGGAGAAGAAAGTGGATGTTTAGGATTGATGAGAGGAATGAGTAAGGATGATGGTGGGCTTGCCCCAATTGTTGATAGAAGGATGATATGATGGATAAAGAGGATATGGTCCAAGAATTGAAGAGGATGGGCTACTCGGGAGGTGAGCCACAGATAGAAGATGAAGGGCTACTAGGATGTGGCCCCAAGATGGAAGAAAATGGGCTACCAGGAGGTGAGCCAAAAATAAAAGATGAAGGGCTATTGGGATGTGGCCCAAATATAGAAGAGAGTGGGCTACTAGGAGGTGTCTCATAGATGGAATACGAAGGACTACTCCGAAGGTGTCCCATAAATAGAAGATGGAGGGCTACTAGGACATGGCCCAAGTATAGAGATAATGGGCTACCAGGAGGTGTCCCATAGATAAAGATGAGGGGTTACTTGACTGGCCCAAGTGTAAAGGATAATGAGCTACCCGGAGATGACCCACAAGTAGAAGATGGGGGGCTACTAGGAGGTGGCCCACATATATAAGAAGATGAAGGGCTACCCGTAGGTGAACTAATGAGAGATTATGATTGAGGAATTGTGATATGTAAAGAATGGTGGGGTGATGAGAAGATAGTAGCCGGGATCAATGATGCACTCGGCATTTCTCCATATAATGGGGAATGTGAATATGGAAGAATAAAAGGAGGATCAAGTTTGATGATCTTAGGATCTTCCTCTATTTTCTAACAAAAGGAATCAACCTCTTCCCCAAAATACGTGAATGCATCGAGGTCAAAAGAGAAGCCTTGCTCATGATTCTCTAGAGGAATGTCATCATGTAGCCCCATGAATTCTCCAATCGCTTCTTCATTTTGAAAGAAATTGATCGGTATGGGTCGTTGTTGGTCGACCATAGTAGGTTGATTGGAAGAAAGAGGTCCAACAAGTGTGGAAGGTTTAGAAGATATTTGATGATGATTGATAGAAGAAGATGACTTGGGAGACAAAGTAGATTTGGATTCAAATGTCTCACGAGTAAAAGAAGATGTGGATTTGGCATGGTTTGGTATTAGCTTTCCTAAGACAAGATAGTGCAGTAAGAAAAGAGGATCACGTAGCTACCGCTGGATTATGATGTGGGGGTCAACTTGGATGATTGATTAGAGGAATTTTGAGTCACACGGATCTTGAGTGGAGGAAGACGTTGTTGAGGCGACTGAGAAAGGGGTCCTGCAAAGAAAGGGAGGACTGCGACTCAAGAGTCAAATTAGATGTTTGATTGGAGGAACTTGGATTCACACGTATCTTCAAAGGAGGAAGACGTCATTGAGGTGAATTATAAAGGGGGTCCTGCGAAGAAAGGGAGGACCGCAACTCAAGAGTCGAATTAGAAGTTTGATTAAGGGGGTCCTATGAAGAAAGGGAGGACCGCGACTCAAGAGTCAAATTAGAGGAATGATGGGGAGAATTTTTGGTGACACAAATCCTTAGAGGAGGACAACGTTGTTTAGGTGATTGATTATTCCTTAGAATGAAAGTCGATTGAATGAAGCTCAAAAGACTGAGAGGAATCTAAAAGATAGTTTGGATTAGAATCCTCAGAAGATTGAGAGGAATCAAGAATAGTTTGGATTAGAATTAGAAGAATGACATGGATTAGAAGCATCAAAATCATACTATTGACTATGAGACGAAGGTGGGGAAAGGGGTAGCCGAACGGATTCTCTAGCACGAAGAACCAATCGAGGTTTAGTCGTGATGGGCATGTTTCGATGTGAATGCATAAACCTAGGTTTCTTATTGCCGTAAGTGTGAGGAACCATGTGATAGTTTGTCATTGTTGGCAATGTTGAGTACAAATGTCTAGACCTCGATCATGATTGAACCCCTTCAAAGGGAAGGAAGTTCCATGTCTATTCGAGTAGGATAATGGCAACCGGCTAGACATTTTGTAAGTATGGAAATGCTCGTGTGATTTTTCAAGGGAATCTAAGGAAAACATACATCGTGATGACACAATTTCGACAATCCAACAACATCGAGACAAGTTACAAGTGCAAATGTCAAGATGAAGAACCAAGGGATCAAAGGATCAAAGGATTGTCCTAGGAAACAAGTCTACAAGATGAACGATCACAAGGAACAATCACTTAAGTTCGCAAACCAATCCAATCTACAAAGAAATACTCCCTATGCAAATGTGTCTCTCACAAAGTTTAACACATGATGATCAACTCAATGTCAACACTTAAGTTGAGTTTAAAATAAACAAGGCATAAATATTAACAAGGGGTTTAAGTGATTTCTGATTCAAAGTATACTATAACCCGTCTAGATACAAACAAGGCCTAAATCCCAAAAAGTGGAAGTTACAAGCGCAAGGAACGCAACAATACCACTTAGACACGTTTAATCAAGCTTTGTGGAAAAGCGCGATATTTAGTATCGAAATGATATTGATACGACGCGAAAAATGTAACAACACTTTTTAAGGTTAAGGCAATGTTTGGAAGAAAACAAAGTCAAAGTATACCAAGGAGTCGTTATAGGTGTGTTGGCTAGATTTTCTGCATAGCATAAAACCTAGGTAGTCATGAGATAAATCTCCCTCATTTACCGGTGAGGCTCCCGTGTCAGATTTGTCAATTAAAATATGCTAGTATCTATATGGGGTTTTACTTTAACTGTTCATCTCATGAACCATAGTCATGTACTGATTATGCAGCAAGAAGCAATCTGTTTATGAAAGCAAATATTTATAGAAGAAGGGAATTATACAAACACGGAGAAGAAATGGGGAAGATGTGCATCCCAATCAATAGATAAGCAGATTTGATTGCATGCGCATAGAAGAAACCAATAGATATCAATATAGAATTATAAGTAAAGGCAGCTCTAGATCTAGATCTAAAATAACACAGTTTATTCAAAGATCTAAGATAGAAAGCTAGAAACAAAATACACCGTGACACAAAGTTCTCCGGAAATCTGCTCCTGTATATTCCTTTGCTTCAAGTGGCTCTCAAGGGTTTCAGCACAAAGTCTGGAACACAAGAATGCTGCTTACAAATTCTGATTATTAACCCGGAGGTTCTTCTTCTACTTATAGAATGTAGAAGGGAAAGTACAAATGGGAAACTCAACTGAACTGAAACATAAACAAGTAAAGATGACATTTGACAATCATCCTCCACTAACTTCTCCTTAAGTGACACATGTATCACTTAACTAATAGAATTGTTCCACATAACTTTAAGTAATGGTTTCAAAACCAATAACTTTAAAGTTTTACAATTTCATCTAGGAACGTGGAAAATAGAAGAAGAAAGAATAAAAGAAGAAGTCAAGCCAGCTATAACATTTATGTCTTCTTTTTGTTCTGATATTGGATATACTTGTCGAACATGTAATTCAGCATCTTCCAATCTGTTTTAGCCACCGCTTCCTTTTCTGTCTTGAACTGCAGCAATCCTTCGTTCAACACCTTGATACATGCTTCCACATCCTCCAAGCTCGGCCCGAACCTCGCAATATCCGCCTGCAATGCCACCAGTCTACTAATGGAATTCATCGTGAAAGGCTTAGTAGCTTCATCAATTCTCCTTGTACCATCAGAAGAGACCCTTCCAGGGAATTAGGCACTCTGCTAGGAATGATCCATATGTATGAAGTAACATTTCCGACCACTTCCTCCTTAGTGAAAGCAATGATATCTGTCTAGTAAAGACGATGTCTTACTCTCAAGTGCCTGCATCCTCTTCAACAAAACTCTGCAGATCTCCAAACGGAAAGATACTGCAAACTCCAGCTTGCTTCTCCTTCTCGACTGATCCGTCTGGTACAATCTTCTCTGCAACCAACACTTCTCCCGACAGCTTGTTGATTTCGGCCAAAGTACTCAAGTTACTCTCAACAACTGTGTTCATATCTACTATGCTTGTCACTAATTGCTTCAGCTGATTTGCTGCATCATTCATAAACTTCAAAGGGTTGGCACTCTCCAAGTTGTCACGAAAGCTTGACGAATAATCGATTTTTCCATTCGTCAATAGCTTCACACGATTGCTTGCATATTCCATCTCCTACAAAATATGATCACTCACCTGAGCTGAAATGGGCTGAGTGGAAGATTTAGCAACCTTGGCTATGATCTCGCACAACTGAGATACCTGCTTCTAAAGCTCGTCTTTCTCCGCCTTTTCTCTGTCAAGCCTAAGGAATAGAGCATCTATCAATGTTTGTGTATCTGCTTGATCTCAATCCTTCCTGGCTGGCTTGACCGATGGGTACTCAGTTACTGTTACATCTTCTGTCGTGAGCTCATCCTCCTTTCCTTCCGCCGGAACTGACATCTTAGCAAACTTTTGTCCCGACTCCTCAATGATCAACCTTGAAGTTACCTTAGCAACTTTAGGTCTTCTGTCTTTCCGCCTAGACTCTGGAGTAGCTACAAGTCATGTTCCTCCAAGTTCATTTCCACTCTAGCTTCGGAACCAACTGCGAAGCCAACCATTCTGAGAAGTTACTTCTCGGAGAATGAAAAGTTGTTGAGTGTACTATTATCTCTCGCTTTGTTTCCTCTCCATTAAAACTACTACGAGTGTTATGGCTGCCATCTTCTCAAATCATCCAAAACAAAGCTCTTTCAAACTCGCCATCTGCGCAGCGTCTTTTCAAACGCCTCTTCCGAACAGAGCCGAACGTGGCCGAGAGAGAAGATGAATGTTGCGGATTCGGTGGAGGCATGGAAGTGTCTGTCCGAGGTGCAATGTGATCGGTGAAGTACTTGGATCTTTGGAGAAGCCGAACTAAAGTCATAGACGTGGAAGTGATCTTCTCCTTTGATTAAGATCTTCGTGCACTTTCATCTTCTCGGGCCTTCTGCTGCTTTCTCCTTCGTGCTTCGCTTGAGGGAATCTCCTGTGCTAAAGTTGCTCGTGACTTGATTCATCGAGCTTCATCAAGCAAAGTATCCCTTCACAACAACTAGTTTGAAGTATTCACTGCAGCGCCAGAGCCTTTCTCAATCGTATGGCAACCCCCTACATTATCCTCAAAGTATGGCTCTATCTCCTCCCATTTGATGGTAAGTGTCAAGTAACACATTCCCATCATCTTTAAGATCCACAGGTATTCGTGCTAGTCTAAAGTCAAACACTTGCCGTGTTGATAGCTTGCTGAAATCCTTCTTTCTAACCTCGTACTCACTTTTGCACTTCATCCAAAAATCCTCTAATGAAGGCACATGTGCGTACTCTTGGGAGATCGTCTTCTTGGCTACTCCAAATGGATCGAAGTTCAGCCATGCCGAGAAGAACTCTTGCTCATACTCGGATAACATTTCCGCTTCTAATCCTCGGGCCTTATGAATGCTCTGGCAGCTATAATGTCCCACAGTGATAGGGAAGAATCCCGTAGACTTGTGCCGCTTCGACTAAAGGTGTATCTCCACAAGTTGTCTGCTCAACTCCATGGTGATCAATCTATCATTCGGATATCTGGGCAACTTAACCGGTTCTCCGTAAAAGCCAATAACCCTGAGGTATGTGAAATCTGCAAACTAAATGAATGAATAGACTGCCAATTCTGGATACGGCTTCCCACACTTCCTTGCTCACCCTGTTGGCCTTTAGGTCCTTGTCCATCTTGCAAATGAATTCGTAGAAGAATCCATCATTGACCACTTTGAAATCTTTCTTCCACACAAGTACAGTAAGCTGTGGGTAACACTCGAAAATAGGGTCCTTAGAAAGAACACAACATCTATCCAGCTTGGAGAAGATGCCTTGTGAAGCTATTACATATACCAAATAGGAAGTCATTTTGAAGCTGAAAGTACGCTTTACGCTTCGGAGTTGCTCATCAATATTGTTGCTAATGATTTCCGACCAATTGATTATGGAATCAACCTTGTTGACTTCAATGGTCTTGATGAAAGCATACATCCATGTACGGAAAGTGTGAGCGTTCGCTTCGCCATTTATCCTGCATAACAATTTGGCAATATCATCTACCTCCTGCACTCGATTGGACCGCGGAAGAGTTCTTGGGAACTTAGAAAGGAGATTTGAGTTTCTTCATATATCTGTTGTTCATTATGTTCACGAAATCAACTCTATGCTTCTCCCACCTGCTGCCGGCATCTCGAATGTTAATGGAAGTCACCACTTTTCGAGCCGGAATCTTCAAACAATAATTGATGAACTCTGCGTCCAACCGAATTATTGTTTTCCCCGTAACATCTCGCACTGATCTAGATGAAGGATGGTAAGACCTAGCACACTCCATAACGAACTCTCGCAGAATCGGGTTGTATGAAAACGCTGCAGCTCGAATAATTCCACTGCTTTTAACTACATGCATGAGTGAAGTCTTCTCTTGCTGGATCTATCAATCAATTCGGAAAGAGGTTCCGGACCTAGATCTGTGTCTCCTATGTCTGCAAATTTGGAAGTGATGCATGACTCCGTTGTGCTTTCTTTTTCATCCCTCTTTGCCATGGCTTTGTCTATCTTTGTCTGAACATTTTTTTCTTCTTATTCGGCGAAATTCTTCAAAACTGGTGCAAATCTAGATAATTCTTCAGATTCGGAGGATATATTCAATGTATTGGACATTGATTTAAGCTCCCTTTCTTTTGTAAAGCACCTGTAACGAATTCCTGCAATTAATTCAGACAAAGATGGCAACCGGACCATGAACAATGAATTTTAATCATAAAAATCTGCATAATTCAAGCCTGCTGCCCCAAAATTGATGTTTTATTTGCATGCAAAGCAAGCATGAATTTTACCAACTTCACTGAGAACTCGTATCATTTATGCAAACAATTATCCGACACAAATCATCTTCCTTCAACTTTGTGCCAAAATTAGAAGCTTTTAGCATTAATTTCACCTTCTTTTGAGCAAAAATCCTCTCCAAATGGGGCGCACTTTTCCTCTGGGCTGCACTTCTTTGCTTGTGAATTAATTAATTCATCCTTATGGCAACCCCTGCTTATATAATCCTTATGATTCTATAATTAATTAATGTCTTTCCTATTCCTGGCAATTAATTAATTAATTAATAAGCTTCACTCTTCAAATGGGGCGCCTATTTTGTGCATGCTTATGGCTACCATTAAATAAATTAAATTTATTTAATTTTAGACTTCTGCTTCCAGTTAACTCAAGCCTCACAGTATGCTTTGACCTTAGCCACTGAAAATAGGAATTAATTTAATCATTTAATACTTTAAAAAGTATTATCTCTCCCAAAAGGGGCACACTTTTTGACATAAAGAGGCTGCATTAAATAAATATTATTTATTTAATTTTAGAATAGTCTATTTTCAACCACCTTTTGTCCTTTACCCTTCTTTGACCTTTCCACAAGCCTAGGCGCCAAAATTGGGTGAATAATTAATTAATTAATTAATTTTAAGGTCATTTTCCTTACCCAAAGGGGTCGCACTTTTTGGCATAAAGAATTCTATTTTTAAGAAACACATGACAATGGGATTATTTACCCTGCAAGGCAGCCCCGAAAATCCCATGATTCACTTAAGTCATTTGACTTTCATAATGGGATTATTTACCCTGCAAAGCAAGCAATAAAATCCCATGATTCACTTAAGTGATTTTTTCTTTTATTCCACAATGGGAATTTTTACCCTGCAAGGCAGGTAAGAAATTCCGCCTTTGCCGCTCTAATTTTCCATTGTGACTTAAGTGACGTTGCTTCCATGGGAAAAAGTACCTGCTAGGTAGGTATGAAATTCCCACTTGCCTCTTGCTTCCTCCAAAATCCCATGATCCACCTCAAACCTTCTTTTTCCAAAATGCGGCCAGCCTAGAAGAGGCTTTTTGGTGCACAACTTCGTCATTTCCCAGAGAACCAGACCTCTGATGGCGACTTCCTTCTGGCATAACGTGCGTATATGATCTCCATTACTCCAAGCCAAGAATCAAGCCAAACCGGCAAAGGAATTGATCCAGAGAAATTTCACAGAAAACGAAACGGGAAAACACAAAAACACAAAACGCTGCTGAAGTCACATAAAGTCCAGAATGCATTCCTGGTTAAAACCCTATTGGTTAATGGGAATAACGATATGTATGATCACAACAGAGTTAAACCGGAGCACAAATTGCCTCAAACGGGGCTCAAAATAATTAAATACAAATTTCCCACAGGCAAATCCCGACAACAGAATATAACAATTTTGGGCATCTAGGTATTTGGCGAAAATGGATAATATGGCTCTTTGGGAATATCTTGACACAATACAAGAACTTTCTGGCAATAAAAACACAAAACGACCCATTATTTTAAAAGTACGATTTTTTTTTGGATAGGGTAGTCTCAGATTTCGGGATGAAATCTGAGACACCAAGGTGTGGGCAAAATTTGAATAAGACAATCTTGAAAGTTAATCAAGTTTACAAGAAACAAGATATAAATATCGAAATCGTATCAAGGCGATGCTAGCCAGTAACACCTCAAGGGAAGATCGATGATGAAGCAAACCTAACTACAAATGAGACATCTTGACGTGGGTATCAAGACAAGGCTACTCAAGATATGAGGATGTACCAACACACTTTCAACGCTTACCATCCAATCTCATGCAAGGACGAATGTAAGCGGGTGCAAAATTGGTGGACACAATCTTGAGTAACACTTCGGATGTATGTTTTATTTTGTCCCAAAAGAGCAATAAGAAAACAAAGGAGTACACCAAGTGGGGATGAAAAATATTTGTCGTAATTCGCAAAGTTTTGCCTTGTCTTATGACAAGTGAAAACTAAGACAAAGTAGCACTACGCAAATTCCGTGATGAATGTCACACGTCATGCAACTTTGGCTTGACTCTCCCTTGTTTGACAAACAAGGTTTTGACTCAAAAAAGTTATTGCTTTGTAAAGCTCAGTAGAACACGATTGGTTTTGGTAAAGTTGGCTCTCTGTGAAAAATGGCTTCCTATTGGTTCACTCTCTAGGTGTCACAAATTATCTCTCATGAGTGTGGTTTGCCAAGGAAGTCGCATTGACTAAACCAAGGAGTATTCTGCTTTACTTTACCCCCTTTGATACAATGAGCAATAAATTGTGTTCATTTGTATCTCATTGGGGTCGCGTGAAAATAATTTGACGCTAATCTCACAAGAGGCATACTAGTCAAATGGGTAAGCAAAAACTTCAAAAAATATAGATTTTATGAGCCCTTCCCGCTTCGTCCCACCGGTTCCCTCAAGGTGTGGACTACTTTGGGGTTCCTGGGTAATCCTCATATTGAGTTTTATGGCTTATGCCAAGGCACTTCCCCCATTTTAAGCGAACGAGCCATAGCTCTTAACCAAACCTACAAATACAGTGTTTTGAATAGTGGTGTGTTTTTAATCTTTTAGCTTAGTGTGGTTTTGTACACCGTTGGCAACTTGCAACAAATTGTATTAGTATTTGGTCTAGATCCCGATTCTTTGACAAGCGAATATTGGCCCCGCACTCAAAAGTTAGTAGTTCTCCATGAAAACTTATAACATTTTAAAAAGAGGATCAAATGTTGTTTCTGATTCTCAAGATTGTCTAAAAGATGCAAGAGAAGAGCATACACAAGTAACCCAAAATGGAAAACTCTATATCAAAGGACCATTAAGCATGTTTAACAATTTGTTCATTCCTTTAAACAATAATGAAATGATGAAATGTTTAGAAAAGAAGGAAGACCAAAGTTGTTTCGATTCTCAAGATCGCCAAAAGGCACAAGAGAAGAGCATACACAAACTTTGATCTAACTAAGTAAAAATAGAAAAACAACATTCATTAAAGCATTTAAATGTGTTAGAAAAATATCCATAATCATAGCCATTTCTGATTCTCAAGGTCGCTTGAAAGCGCAAGAGAAGAGCATACATGTGGTGTTGATAAAAATAAATCTAACATGCAACAAAAATGACCAGTTTTATAATAAAGGAAAAACCTACAATTTCTATAAGTCTAAATCTCAAATTTATGTTTTCATTGCATAGTTCACTTCAATACCTTTCCAACGCAAAAAAAAAGGATTCGTTTCGAGTTCGGGAGCAAAATTTATGGCCTTCAAGATAGGTTACGCATATGCTCTTATACTCACGGGTATGCACTTAACATGTACTAAAAAAATGTCAAAAAATGTCCCTTAATCTGAAAAGAAAAATGTCAAATTTTTCCAACCAATATTCAATTTTGACAACAACCCATCTCATTAAGTCTAAATTTCAAATTTATGTTTTCATTGCATAGTTCACTTCAATATCTTTCCAACACACAAAAACGGATTTGTTTCGAGTTTGAGAGCAAAAGTTATGGTCTTCGGAAGATGGGTTACGCATATGCTCTTATACTCACGGGTATGCACTTAACATGTACTCAAAAATGTCATAAAAACATTTGAAAAAAAGTCAAATTTTTTTCAACCAAGATTCAATTTTGACAACCCATCTCATTAATATATGCAAAGAAGACTCAATGCTATCAAACATTAACATTCATGATCAAAAACTTAACATTTTCAACAAATTGACAAAACTAGCATGCAAAATGATGAACAATGAAGCTCTAAAAATGAAAACATGGAGAAATCTTGAATTTTTCTCACAAAGATTCAATTTTGACAACCCATCTCCTTAATATGTAAATAGAAGACTCAACACTATCAAATAAAATTTTCAAAAAATTGACTGAAAAATTTATTTGTTTTGGTAAGTAGCATGTAGAATGTTGAAAAATGAAGCTCTAAACATGAAAACATGGAGAAATCTTAAATTTTTCCCATCAAGATCCAATTTTGACAACACTTCGCCTCCTTTATACCTACAAGGAAGACTCAACACATGCAAACTCAACAAAACATGGTTAGAAACACAAGTTATGTCAATATATTCAAAAAAAGGTTTGTATGCAAAAACAAACTTAACCAAAATAAAGAATGCGTGTGAGACAAAGGGGTGTCCCATCTGGGCATGCCAAATGTGAACATAATAAACTTGCAATGCTATTTAAAAGAGAATAACACCTAGTAATCTCACAACAAAGTTAAATCTACTATAAAACATCATGATAAGATCTTATGAAACTACTTAAAATGCATGAAACATAAATGAATCAAACTAGCATACTAAGCCATTTCTACTCTTTAGATTGCTAACTAAACATGAACCTAGTTAGATCATTTAGCAATAAAATTTGTTTTGGTGACCTCAAGAATTGAGGATGGAATCTCACCAAGAAATGGCTACAAGGCCATTTTTGGATCTTCCCATACTACTCAATTTTGAGTAAATGGATGCAAGATGGAGAAGCTATTTCCAACAATGGAGAATGGCTCAAGATCAAAATGCCTATAGTTTTCACTAGAGAAAATGAGGTGTAAGTTTGAGAGGAAGGGGCTTAGCCCTTTATATAGCTTTCCAATTTGGGAAAAGCATGAATCCCAATGAATGTGGGATAAAAGATAAAGTAACTTTAGCCTAACCAACCATGATTAGATGATTTAACTAGTGGGTTAGCAACTCATGGGAGTTGGAGATGATTTAATTAATCAACTAGGATTAATTAATAGACTAGAATAACCTTTTTAGGCTATTTGGAGGTGATTTAAGAGGAATTTGATGAGATTAGAAGCATTTGAAAGCGGGATTTAACCAATAAATGTAATGTCCCTCTTCCTGCTTAGTTCGGTCGAAGACCTTTTGGCTTGTTTTGTCTACCCAACGGCCAAAAGGGTGTTTTCAAGGGTGACTTCGGTTTATTATTCTTTTATATGGTGCTCGAATTAAAGTAAAATATCATTAAAGCACATATAATGAATTAATAAACTGTTTGGGCGACTTTGACTTAGGAAAATGTATTTAAATAAAATTAATAAATTATTTAAATGCAATTCCTAGCCAAAAGTGCGACTTGTTTGGGTATGTTTGATTAAACCCAAAAATGCGACCCACTTGTAAAGAAAAATAATTAATTAATTATTAATTATTGGGTTTTGGCCAAAAAGTGCGACTTGGAGATTTGGAGGGGTTTTTGGCTATATGAAGGAAAATGCGACTTGGGGGAAAGGGCATTCAGATTATTATCATTTTTACAGAGCAGTGAGCACAGAGCTTTTGCAGACAAAATCCAAGGACGGAAACCCTCTGGATTATTACTCTTGCGGACGGAAACCCCAGGAGCAGTGAGAGAAGCTTCCACCCAGGGATCTTCATTGTTTACACAGGTTATTTTCATTTCAGCAGTGTCAGATAGAGAAATAAATTGCAGCAGTGGGCATTCAGCCAACACCAAGAGTGGGGCGACTTGTTCTACAGTTGATGTATGCATTATCAGAGGTATTTTTCATGATAGTTTATTGTTATACATTTCAGCCACATATATATACCAAATCGATTTGATTTGGATTCATTCTGGCTGAGTTTTGGGTAGTATCTGTATTATTCCATTTGCAGATTTCTACTTGTGTTTGCCCTAGTTATTTATCATTAGAAATCAATGTTGAATGTATGGCTGCGTTATTTATGAAGAAATCAATCATTTAAACCCTAGGCGCCATTTCTATAAATACCCGGTTTGCGGGAGTTTGCAGTATTTTAATTATTATGCAGTGTGAGAATGTTATTTCATGGATTCATTTGATATTACCAGTTCAGCTCTATACCTGAGCAATATATTAAAAAAATTCAGACAAAACGGGTTTGGGATCTTTCAATAAAAGAGTTCATTGATTAAATATAAGGTTAAATAGGCTTAATTAACTAGAAATAGTTAATTAATTGATTTGAAGAGGATTATAACTAACGAAGTGTCATTAATTGGCAACCGAATGCGATAGAAGCTAGTTAATTAACAAAGTGTCGTTAATTGACCAAAATAGAGGGAAAAGTTAGTTAATTAGCGGAAATCACTAATTATAACGGAAATGATGAGATAGAGGATAATTGGTACCGCTTTTAGGAATAAAAACTGCGTAGTTAAGCGCATTTCAAGGTGTCTACATTTTTCAATGTTAATCATCATAAATTCATATTACTTATCAGCTGCTTGTTGTATTCGCATGATGATGCAATTTTGTATTGTATTTATATTCAAATCTAATAGAAAACACTTCTCCAACATTTTATGGATTCATTTGATACATTTTGTACCTATATGATGCTTAAAATTTAAGTTTTTTAAAGAAATTTGCGTATTTTTAAGTTGTCGAGTATTCCCAAGTATTCGCCAAGTATTGTCGAGTTTTTGCCGAGTCAAATTTTTTTGGTTTGTCAAGTACAAGTATGCGAACTATGCCTTAGAGTATGAGATGCATGATGATATCCATACAAAAGTGATATAGGAGCTGGAAATGATCCTATATTGATTGCCAACAATGCTATAAACTGAAAACCAACACTTCCCATGACTGAATCCACCTGTATGCTTACAAATGTGCCACTGTGCAAGCTGGAAGTGCGTATGACAGCAGTGTTATGATCAAAATTAATGAAGCCATTATGTAAAAACATATCATCCTTGGCTTCTCCTTTACATACCCGAAAATAGTAGATCTCTGTGCAATGCAATTCCAACAAAACCATGTTATGTTGAATCCAAACATTATGATCAACAACAAAATGATTTTTACTATGCTTACCATCTTTCTGTATCAAACACCTTGTTGCCCTTGCAATGATGAATGAGGTGAGAAGGGACCAATCCCTGATGGCTGAAAATGCTTTGGAAATTTGGAAACTATCTCCTCTCATGGCTGTCCTCTTATTGATGACAGCAAACATATTGTAGGGAAAACTGAAATAGTTGATAACAACGAAGCTCAAAATCCCAAAAATCAATTTTTGCAACCTTCACAATCATACCTTCTTGGCTATGGGCAGCAAGATTGAACCCCATTGGTTCAAGTCTCAACATAGAGCACATAAATTCGACTTCTATCTTTGGAATATTTCCTCCAGGATCATGTGCAAGCCTTAAAATCTGAAGATACTCAAGAAGAGATGGTTGTCTAGAAATAGTGATTTGCTTACCATGAGTTGTCCCCTCATCTTCAAAATCACTTCTCATCATGTTGGCTATAGCAATGGGTGGAATTCCTTTTGTCATGCCAATATTTTCCTTATGTTCTTCAAGGACCAATTGGTATGAGATGACGAAGGAACTAGCAAGAGTAGCTTCAATGTTAGAAACTCTATTCTTCAAAATATTACCAAGATCCCATACCCTTATGCACACACAAATCTGAATTTGCATCAAGAGGTCTACATGCCTTATGTTGCAAGTTACATCCATCATTCTAGCATGCTTTCCATAATGACCCCTATCTTGATATGACATAAATGGAAGCAACAAATCTGAAGTATACCCATACCTTGGACACAAATCTGAAAATGCTCGAGTATGGAGCATTGAATATGGAGAATGATCATCATACCTTTGGCTGCCATGAAAATCCAACTTATAGGCAATGCTTGGAAGATCCTCTTCCCATTTATTTTCCTTCATCTTCTCACCATTGTTAGAATAGCCCTCATGATGACCAAAGCAATGTAGTAACCTAGTGTGATGCAATATACTCATGCTATGATCATAAAATAAATCAAGTGGCTTACCCTCAGCTGTTGTTTTGGAATTTACAGCAGGCTGAAAATCCACACAAGTGTCTGGTGAGGTTCCTTCCTCATCAACCTTCTGCTGATCTGATTTTTCCTCTTCAATTAGGGGCTGATCTGTTTTGTCTTCATGCTCCAAAATGACAATTGGATTACCTTCTTCCAATGCATCCTCTTTGCCCTTATGCAAATCTGATTTCTTCTCAACATTTAACCACACGTACCCATTAGAAACCAATGAAACATCATTAAATATTAAGGAAATTTTACCTTGGGACTCATGCTCCATGATTTCCCTTTCCTTTCTAGGCTCATGCTTCAGACTTTCATCACACCTTGGTGCCTTCACACTGCTGTTCTGAAAATCAGTCAAGAGCTCTACTTTGGCAATGGTGATGGGGGCTTCTAGGGCTTCAATGGGTTGTTCCCTCTCAATGCCCAACAACTTTGGTTGTTCTTCTTCCTTCTTTGGCTCAAGCTCCATGATTTTTCCTTCTTCAACTTGCACCGTGGGTTCCTCTATGGGTTGTTTCTTCTCCATTACTTGCAGCCCTAGTTTTTCTTCTTGTGTAGCTTGTGACCTAGGCTTGGGCCTTGATCTTCCCTTGCTTACTCCCATGAACTCAGAAAATGACATGGCATCACAAATCTTCTCCGGAAGGGCCCTATATTCCTCATACCATGTAGCAATGTTGTCCACTTTGGATGGTTGAGTATTATTGTCTTCCTTTGAAGAGCTCTTTCCACCATTTGGATTTTGAAGGGTATGGATCAATTGAGCCATTGTATTGGCCAATCTTTCTTTCCCTAGGGAAATATTTTCGAGTCTAGCATCACCAAAAATTCTATCTGCCATTTGATCTTCTTGCAAGAAAACCCTCAGGTTGGGAAGACCAAAGCTTTGATACCACTGTAATGTCCCTTTTAGGGCTGAAAATGGAGAAAAGGGGTTTACCGGCTATCCACAATAGATCTGATCTGAAAACACCTTCAAGCACACACACAACAAACTGAAAATAACTATCTTAGAATGATTAACCAATACAAAATCTGCAGTCTCCTAGGGCAGCGAACTGCCTATGAGATTCGAATCCACTTTTCACTATGTAAATCAATGTAGAATGCCACGAAATAATTTATCTAGCCACGACAATATTTATACATCACAAATACATCAAAAGATTGAAGAAATATTTGATCATCACAGCTGAAATTAAATATTTATAACAGTAGCAGTCCAGCCAAACCGAGGGCTAGGAAAAATAGCAAATCCTCACCAAAATTCTTCAAAGTTCAGATTACGGCCTTATAAATTATGCCGAACAAGAATATCAAACCAAAATAGTGAAATCAGCCCTACAACATACCAAACCCTCCACCCATGCAAGTCGCCTAGGGTAAGAAGGGGGAAAAACCAGCAATAAACCACCTTGAAGTACTTTGAAACCCCGTATGGGATTCCCCTCAAGCTTGAGGAGTGTTTGTTCCTCAATCTTCCAACAATGGAGGTTTTCGTCCCCAAAGTTGAGCCACACTAAAGGTTTTCGTCTTTAGTGGAGAGTAGGGCACATTGTGCACAAACCCAAGATATCAATTCTTTAATTAAACATGCATAACCCTTCAAATGAACCTTCATGTCCTTATATATCCTCAAGTGGCGCCAACATCAAAATAGAAGCCCAATGCATAGGCCGACCTTCAAGTAATTCTATTTCTTCATTAACCTCTATGTAGGCTCTCCAATCAAGGCCGACCCATAAGGATTAGAAGTCTTTGAACCAAATAAGAGGCCTTCATGCCCAACTCGCCATTAAAAGTATTTAAAAATACTTTTACGCCATTACATCAAGTAGAATTCATCATCCATTGAGCCAATATTGACTCAAACAAAGACATAATGGGAACTAGAAGAAATATGAATGCAATTCTCATTATGTCCCATTTCGGGACATTATAGTGTACCACACAAGAAAGTCACCTTGCTGTAGCGAACTCTTTTGCTGTCCAAAAATGATGATTTGTGGCTGCCAATAAGGAATTTTGGGCTGCATACTCGCTGCTGCCCTTTGCCTCTTCAATGTCTCCAATCTTTTTGCTTCAACTCAAGTATGGAAGAGGCTTCATCTCCTTGCAAAGGGTGATCACATGTGACCATAAATTTGACATTCTTCATGATGTCATCTTCTGCTACAGCTGCAATCTCATTTGCTCCTTCATTTGTATGGGAAAAGAGCAAACTCAGCTGCTCTTCCTTCATCACACCTGTACCTGCACATGGAACAAACTTATTAGAGAAAACAAGAGTTTTCTTCTTCATTTCATGCCTTGTAGATATGATGGCCAGCTCCTTTTTGCTTGCAAACTTCTCACAAACTTCATACAAGTGATGGTTGTCCAAAAACTCAGTCATGTTGCCCCAAACACAGTTGTAATCATGCATTTTTCCCTCAAAAATCAGAATGAAAGTAGATGGAAAACCTCTTATGATAGTTGTAAGCATGTTGCTATTGTTAGCACCCTTCACCCAAATGGCTGGAAATTCTTCTACAGCTGTTAACAACAAAAGGGGCTGGAAATTGCATGGACAATAAGTGAAAAACAAGTACAATTGTTGTCATACTGAATATCCCTCATGAAATCTTGCAAAAACAACATAGTGGGGGTTGGAAACACTTTGTTGATGACTGAAAATACCTCAAAAGTGTGGAAACTATCCCCTCTCATGGTTGTCCTCTTTTGTATGACAGCAAATAAGATTATAGACAAGCTGGAAATGTCTATGACAGCAATACAAAATCTTATGACAACATGCTCGAAATCCAAAATCAACATGTTTACAACTCACAACCATACCTTCCATGTCCGGCTGATCTCCCAAGCTTGGGACAACAAGATAACTTTCATCTTGCTTGCTTTCCAACATGAATTTCATGAGCTTAACATTCATTTTCATTAAAAGAATTTTCTAGGGGTATGTGAATCGAAGAGGAGCTGAAAATGCCCATGAGAAGACTGTTGTAAGGAAAACAAAAATGTAGGGCTTACCCACCAATGTGTTGTCCCTGCAAAACCTGCCCTCTATTTGTTGCAACTCCCGCTACCATAGCTGGCTCCACTTGTTCTAATGCCTCTACTGAAAGCATCTTAATAGCATGATGACTTCCCCCAATACTTTGGGCAGCTGTCCATACAATTGCAATTATGGGATGCAAAGGCTTTCTCATTCTTCCCTTGGTGGGACTCAAAATAACACCTGGATCCCACACTATTATGCTCAAACAAGGTTGCATTTGGGCAAAAAGACCTATGTGCTCATTACCACATTATTATCATACCTTTGGCTGCCAATGAAAAGCTTGTCCTCCTTTGATGAAGTGGGGTTTGTGGAGATACCTCCAACCCTTCTATCCTCGTGATTCCCAATATTTTCTTCGATCACATGACTCTTCATAGTGTTGTTCTGAAAATCAGTCAATGGAAGCTCAAAGGATGGTGCAAGTTCCTCTAACTTGAACCCTTCGTATACAAGTGATGTCCCTTTTGCTTCAACTTCATCCACATTTTGTTGATGCATGCTCGAACCTTTTCATGGTTCTCTCCAAGGCCATAAACATCATCTACTTGCTTCATGTAGATGGTTCTGAAATTTCCAGCAAGTTGTACTTCAACATTCACATTTGGCAATTGAGCTTCAACCTCCAATTTCCCTTTACCAACTTGTAGATCTGATTTTTCTTCCTTCTTTGGCTCAGCTCCATGATTTCTCCCTCTTCAACTTGCACGGTGGATTCCTCTATGGGTTGTTTCTTCTCCATTACTTGCAGCCCTAATTTTTCTTCTTGTGTAGCTCGTGACCTAGGCTTGGGCCTTGATCTTCCCTTGCTTACTCCCATGAACTCAAAGCAAATGACATGGCATCACGAATTTTCTTTGGAAGAGCCCTATACTCCTCATACCATGTAGCAATGTTGTCCACTTTGGATGGCTGAGTATTATTGACTTCCTTTGAAGAGCTCCTTCCACCATTCAGATCTTGAATGGTATGGATCAGTTGAGTCATTTTATTGGTCAATCTTTCTTTCCCTAGGGCAAGCCTCTCAACCCTAACATCATCAAAATGTATGTTTTCCATTTATTTGCTCCTTCTGAATGAAACCCTCTAGGCAGAAGGATCTATGCTCTAATACCACTGTAATGTCCCTTTTCTAGGGCTGAAACTAGGAATAAGGGTTTGGCCTTGAATCAAATCTGAAATTGCACCTTCAAACACACAAACATCAATCTAAAACAGTTGAGAATGCTCTTCAAACAATCAACACACAATATCAATCAGCCCTCTAGGGCAATGAATTGCATATGAGGTTCACATCAACATTTAACCATGCAAATAGAGCTTAAATGCCACCAAATAATGTATTCAACCATGGCAATATTTATCAATCTGGAATACAACAAAAATATGGGAAAACCATTGATGAATCACATCCGTAATTAATTTTTAGGACAGCAACCATACAACCAAACCAAGGGCTGAAAAAAATAGATAAACTTTTCCTAAAATCACCAAAATGTAGATTTCGGCCTTATAAAATATGAAGAATAAGAATACCAGCTCAAAGTACCATATTGATCCCTAGAAGGCTCCGAACTCAACCCTCAAGCAAGTCGCCTAGGGCTGGAAATGAAGATCAGCTGCATAAAATCACTTTGAAGTACCAATGTGACCTTCGTGTGAGATCACCCTTGCACACAAGAGGGTTTTCGTCCCCTAGTGTGATCCTATCAATGAATGGTTTTGTCTTGAATAGGTGACTAAGGAAGGTTTTTATCCTTCAATGGCAAAAATATAAGCTACTTGCTCCACCTCCAAGAGAAATCAATATCAAAATCAGCATAATCCTCCTTTAGCAAGTCGAACCACCTTAGACAGCCTTGAAGATGTCAATGGACAAATAGAATCCTCTAGAGAGACTGGCCCCCTTAATGAAGGAAAAGAACATTAAAATCACCATGTAGGCCTCCACAAGACCGACCTCCATAATGAAGAAATAGAAATCCTCCTTACATTGTTTGACAAGTCTTCCACCACCTAGTCGAACCACTCCAATGCCATGATTAGTAAATAAAATAATTAATTACTAAAATTAACACTTACAACCATGGCGAGTTTTCCTCCCTTGCTCCTTCCTTGATGCCCACGGGAAGAGGAATGCGCATAAGGTATTCTATATCGAACTAGCTTGGAAAAGGGGACATTACATCAAAGCATCAATCTTCTCACTGAGGGTATTTGTGCAAGGTAGTGACAAAGAATACAGACATGGATTGGCAACCTAGGTTTTTACCAAAGAAAGAAGTCATTCCGAAGGCGGAAACACAACATTTAGTGGGTCACAACATTGTGGCTATCTATGAAGAATATAGGGCTCTTTCGAATGAGATCTGTGATGCTATTTCGCTTGCCGAATTCATAGGGGTAAGCAAGGGTAGGTCAAGGCCCAAGCCTAGATCTCAAGCACCATAGAGAGGATCTTCAACATGCCTTGGGGAGGGTGACACTCTCCACATTTGATGGTTCCAACAAGGGGACAGCTAGAGCATGGATGAAGATGCTAGGGTTAAACCCTAGACCACAAGAATGCACCAAAGAGCCAAACCCAAAGGGGTTTCTCTTGAAAGAAGAAAAAGAAAAATCAGATCTGCAAGAGGGTTTTGAGGTGGAGTCCCAAGAAGACCATGTTGAAGGACATGGAGAGGTGTTGCTAGATGAAGAACCAAAAAGGTTTTGATGCAGCGAGAATCTCCACGAAAGAGGTAGAAGTACCTATCATTTTTCCTAAGGACAAGCCATTGACTGATTTTCATAACAGCAGTATGAAGGGTCAAGGGTTTGATGAAATCTTGAAGCATGAGCCTAGGAAAGAGAAGGAAATCATGAAGCACGAGTTGGAAGGTAAAAATCCTTTGATATTCAATAATGATTCATTGATTTCTAATGATGGCATGTGGTAGAAAAATGGAGAAGAAAAATCAGATTTGCATGAAGTATATGAGAATGACATTATGGAAGGGTATGTCCATGAAGGAAGGGCACTTCCGGTTCTTCATGATTACTTCAAAAATTCATATCTTTGGCTAGAGAAGTCCAAATGAGCTGAAATTTTGGATATTGGACCACAAAAATATGAAGAATAATATGCAAAAATCAGATTTCGCACAGCCAACACGAAACCCTAATTTTGCCCTAAAAAGGTCGCCCAACACATTTAGGGCACCAAATCTACTCCAAAAATTATAGAATCACCTTCTCCTTATTTCTCCTAATTGCTACAATCACATTCAATATTAAATTGATCCCAAACTGCAGATCTGAAATTAATATTTAATTGTTAGCAACCAAATAGCTACAGACAACTGAAATCTTCTAAAATTCATAACTCCTTCAATATTCCATATTTTCCCTTCAAATAAAATGCAGATAATTCTATAAATTAAGATCTTTCCAAAGAACTAAAGATCTGAATTTTATGATAACTGAAACCCCTCCAAAACAGCCCCCAAAATCCCCAAACCAGTCACTAGGGTTAGAATAAATTGCATAAATAATTTCCGGCACTTAATAACCCTTCAATACACTCAAAATAGCTGCCCAAACTTAGCAAAAATAAGCCAACACAGATCAGATCTTGAATATAGATGATTTACCCTTAAAACATGCCAAAATAAGACCCATATCAAGTCACCATGGTTGGAATAATTACAGCATTAAAGTCAGACCATAAAGACATCAAAAATCACCACTAATCATTCAAATATCCTCATCAAACAATGTGCCACATCCCAAAGCAAGTCGCCAATGTTAGCAAGTATGAATCATGCATAGAACATACTTCAACACAAGAGAACTCAACAAATGGAACAAGAGAGAATACTTCAATTGATCAAAACCAACTCACTAACTTCCCACGCAAGAGAGAGAGAGAGAAAGCATTAATGGGCATGCATCCCAACTCCAAGCATGGAGTATCAAATAAATCTCATCATAACATAAGTCTAACAATGATCCTAGCACTCCTTTTATAAGCAAGGAGGCACAAAATTCGAAATCCCTAGGAGAGGGAAATTATTAAATAAAAGTAGTTTATTTTCCCTAGGTGTGGCGTCCCCTTTTTCAAAGGGTGATTTTAATATTTAAAAGCCACCTAAATATTATTTAATTAATTCCCCTTTTTAATTTGCATTTTGGGAATTTAATTAAATAATTAAATACATTACTTGCTCCATAAATATTAAATAATTAAATAAATATTGTTTATAATGTCAAATGATTAAAATCACTCTCTAGGCAATATTATCTAATTATTTAATATAATTTTCCCCTTGCAACATCCCTAAAGCCCACGGGAATGATAGGCTAAGGGTCTTCAAAAATGGGGACATAGTCCTCCCTTCCCAAGATTGTTTGCCCTCAAGCAATAGCAAGCTCATGTGTCCGTGTCCAAAAGTGTGGTACTCCAAAACCGTGCTCCCATGCCACTCAAGTGAAGTAGCATTTGCAATATCTTGACCACTTCATTCTTCCTAAAATTTAGGAGTGTAGTCTGCTGTAATTTCTTCTTCAAACCTGCGCATGAAGCAAACAAATTAGAAAAATAAGTGTTGAAGAACACTTTTCCAATGTGTCTCCATGGCATGTAAGACTCCTCCATGTATGGGCTGCCCCAAACTCTATTATGTGGCCCCAAGTGCTGCTGTAATCTCCAAAAATCAGAATTGGAGTGGTTGGTTTCCACCCCCAAATAGTCACCCATGAGTCAAAATCAAGTACCAACACCCATATCATCAACTGCATGTGAAAAATTTGAATGATGGAAGTGATAGTAGAGTTGGTCATAAAGATATCTTCCATAAAAATGAGAGGACAACAACTATCATATTTCAGAATTCTTTTCCCCACATGAATGAGCAACAATCTAGTGAATGAGATAGGCCCCCATGCAACTGAAATTCCATTCCCAACAATAACAAACTGAAGACTATCCATATGCTTGGCTGGAAATGAAACTCTTACCATGCAAAATGTGGTCCATGTGATCCATTCTTCATCTTCACAACCCTCAATACATTGTTCCCAAGAAAACAAATGTGAAACTCAATCATATGCATGATATAGAGCTGATCCAAAGTGAATCTCATGACAAATGTGGTACTTCTCACTATCATGGCTGAAAATACAACATGCTTACCCTTTTTTCTCAGAACATAACATGACAACTCAACACCATACCTTCCTCTTCACTGCTCCCAATGTAAAAGAAGTGTTAAATGGTCAAAAGAAGAACCTGTAACATGTACCAATGATGCTCCAAACTGAAAATCAGCGTACCATGTGACTAAATCCTTTTGTAAGCATGCTAACATGTCCTCAAACAAACCAAAAATGTACATTACAATAGTGTGAACATTAAGCATACACATATTCCTCTTGGTTGCCAATTCAAACATGCATAGATGATGCTCATACCTTCCCTTGTGATCTCAACAATAAAAAACTGAATTTTATCATGATATAGGATGAATAGAATATCCATCTTAATCATCTCATAAGCACTAGCCAATGCAAATAATTGGTTACTTACATCTCTATACCATATGATAGTATGTGCATGATTACACCACCTTATCTCCACCTCATCATTCACATATGGAAAAGAAAAATCAGAAATGCAAGGAAAATCATACCATTCATTGAGCTCATGGATTTTCCTTATGTAAGGAAGCAACATAACTGAAACAAAATGCTTGGGGCTGCCCATCATACCTTTGTGCCATGTAGTACCTCATATTCCTTGGGATTTTCAACCCAAACATCTCCTTCTACCTTGGAATCATGCATCCTTGCTTGTACTTGGTGTGAGGCCTCCTTAGGCTTCATCTTTGAGCAAATGAAGTCATTTTTTTGCCCTCTAATGTCTGTTGTTATACACAGGCCAGCAAGCTTACTGTCATGATTTTTGTTTGTGGAAAGAATCTTAGTCATCCCTTTCCTTTTGCCATGTTGCCCCTTATGCACCCAAGTGTTAGGAGCAAAAACATCAACAATAGTATGACCAAAATACCTCTCATCCATCCATCTAGCATGCTCATACCCATATTCATCAAAGCTCAACATATAAGGAGGAAATAGACATGAATAATCATACCTTGGGCTGCCCCCAACATCTACAAAACTCAGAATTTCTGAGTTTAGGACAACGCTCTTTCCCTCATCATTTTCTTCATCTAAACCCCTTTTTTCTCCTTCACCAATGCTCATGTTATGTGGGAAATGACTTGGAGCAACTATGGGACTCATGCTCCTTCTTGTCCTTCACATGGCTCACGATGAAGGTGAATGATATCCATCAAATCTGATTTGTCTCCCATAAGTTCTTTAGCCATCATTTCTTTTCCATCATGCACATGCTTGACACTAATGCCCTCTTCATGCTCATCATCCAAATCTGATTTCTTGCACCCATTCAAACCCATGCAATCATTAGATGTTAAAAATGTACCATCAAAAACAAAAGAGCTCATACCTTGGAGAATCATAGTCTTTACTTTGCTTGAACATTGCTCTAGAACACCTTTGGCAAGTGTATGAGCAACATGTGATGCCTCTTGACTCAATCCTTCCTCAAGAAGTGATAGCAACTGTGGTGGGGATTCTCATATTCATTTAACACCAAAGACATAATGGTTTGCATGGGAACCAATACCTCTTGAGTGTGATCATCATGTACAACATCAAGGAACACTTCAAACATGTGAGAAACAAGATCATTACATTCTAGGTCCATCATTATCACACAAGATCTTACCTTTGCCATAGTGTTTAAAATACTAACCCTCTTACCAAAGCAAGGGCTTGCAAGGTCCCAAAGGCCTTGGAAACTTCCCACCATGACCTCAAATATGTCCTCCATGATGGCATCACTATACGGCAATTTAGGGGCTGCAATCCTCATGACCTCACTAATGCAAAAGATGACCATAATTCTGACTTCCCCATCTTTGTGATCCAACAACTCATGCTTAGCCAACTGCATCACCAAGGAATCCCTTGCAAGAAGCATGGATCCATAATCATCTTGCTTCTATTGTTTCCAAGCAACTTGCACTTCTTCCAGAATTTTGAGCAACTCATCCTTTGATGGAGGTAGGTGCTTGAGTGCTCTACCAAGTTTCCAAAATCTTGCCTTCATGTTACCTGCACTAGATAAATCCATAATTCATAAGCAATGTCAAACCACACAGGTGCAGAAGAACATGCTCTGATACCACTGTAATGTCCCTTTTAGGACAAGTTAGGAAATAATATAAATTTGATCACACACTGCTAGAAAATAATTAATTTTCAAACCCCAACTGCTGCAATTTTCCAAAATTCATATCTTTGGCTAGAGAAGTCCAAATGAGCTGAAATTTTGGATATTGACCACAAAAATATGAAGAATAATATGCAAAAATCAGATTTCACACAACCAACACGAAACCCTAATTTTTCCCTAAAAAGTAGGTCACCCAACACATTTAGGGCACCAAATCTACTCCAAAAATTATAGAATCACCTTCTCCTTATTTCTCCTAATTGCTACAATCACATTCAATATTAAATTGATCCCAAACTCAGATCTAAATTAATATTTAATTGTTAGCAACCAAATAGTTTTGGTTTGAGACAAAACTGAAATCTTCTAAAATTCATAACTCCTTCAATATTCCATATTTTCCCTTCAAATAAAATGCAGATAATTCTATAAATTAAGATCTTTCCAAAGAACTAAAGATCTGAATTTTATGATAACTGAAACCCTCCAAAACAGCCCCCAAAATCCCCAAACCAAGTCCTAGGGTTAGAATAAATTGCATAAATAATTTTTCGGCACTTAATAACCCTTCAATACACTCAAAATAGCTGCCCAAACTTAGCAAAAATAAGCCAACACAGATCAGATCTTGAATATAGATGATTTACCCTTAAAACATGCCAAAATAAGACCCATATCAAGTCGCCATAGTTGGAATAATTACAACATTAAAGTCCAACCATAAAGACATCAAAAATCACCACTAATCATTCAAATATCCTCATCAAACAAATGTGCCACATCCCAAAGCAAGTCGCCAATGTTAGCAAGTATGAATCATGCAAAGAACATACTTCAACACAAGAGAACTCAACAAATGGAACAAGAGAGAATACTTCAATTGATCAAAACCAACTCACTAACTTCCCACGCAAGAGAGAGAGAGAGAGAAAGCATTAATGGGCATGCATCCCAACTCCAAGCATGGAGTATCAAATAAATCTCATCATAACATAAGTCTAACAATGATCCTAAGCACTCCTTTTATAAGCAAGGAGGCACAAAATTCAAAATCCCTAGGAGAGGGAAATTAAATAAAAGCAGTTTATTTTCCCTAGGTGTGGCATCCCCTTTTCAAAGGGTGATTTTAATATTTAAAAGCCACCTAAATATTATTTAATTAATTCCCTTTTTAATTTGCATTTTGGGAATTTAATTAAATAATTAAATACATTACTTGCTCCATAAATATTAAATAATTAAATAAATATTGTTTTATAATGTCAAATGATTAAAATCACTCTCATAAGAAATATTATCTAATTATTTAATATAATTTTCCTCCTAAACATCCCTACAAGCCCATCATGGGGAATGATAGGCTAAGTGAATTTGTTATGTATCCTAACAAAGTTGTGAAGGATTTACTCCTAGAGTGTTCTTTGAAGCCAAGTTCTACACTCCAAGGCAAGGTTATCAAGATAATCAGAGTTGTCACAACAAGAAGCTTGGTGTGGGAAAATGGTAAGATGTTCTTTCTGAATTCATATTTTGGATGGATAGTACTCTCCTTGGACAGCTGTAGATTGTCATATATGATGAAGCTCTTTGGGTTTAACATGATGTGTGAAAGGGATTTCAAGTATTGCAGTTGTTGCATCTTTCCTATGTTACTAATATCCAAGATTTTTGAGTTGGAAGTGCTATGCTACAACCATGATGGGTTGTTCTTCCCAAGTTTAGGTATGGGGCGGTGCATATCTTCCATGGGCAGCAAGAGATGGGCAGGTTTGGAGACATTCTTTCCACTTAAAATGATTTGTAAGAGGGTTCAATCATTGAGATTAAGCAAAGCCAACATCCCAACATCTTTGGCATTGCTTGGAAAGAAATTTAGAGTTGTACATGGCTATTACAACCCCTCATCCACACCCCTATGGTCTGATCCAAACCAATTTGTGAAGAAATTTCAGTGGGGCAGCTTGGAGGCAACAATTGGAATTCCAAATCAGCAAGGTAACAACCATCCAAAGGAGGTGAGCATAAGTATTGGTATATATTGTTTACATCTTATGTTGGAACTCAAGGATAAAAGGAAGAAGGCAATACTTCAAGGTAGAATGGATGGAGTTCCAAGCATGGCTACCACGAAGAAGGAAGAGGCATATTTTCAGAGCACTCAAGGCATAAAGACAAGCAAGGGTCTACTCTTAGGTAAGGTACTTCATGGTGATAATTTTTGGTTAGTTTTGGGCATGCAGGTATTACTTCCTTGTGGGGGACACTTGAAGAATTATGTGCAAATTGGAGCTTTCTTGTTGAAAGCCATCTTCTACATCAAGTTGGGGTAAGTGTGGGCTGTAAGAATCTTGAACTAAGGACCAATGTATCTGTTGTTTTCCATTATAGATATGTTCTCAAAATTTCAGTTCTTATAAGACAATTTTCAGTTTCTACACTACTCATAAAATTGTCCCTTCCAGTAAGATTTCAGTTTGCTAGTTGTTATACCAATGTCATATGGCTGAGCATGCAAAATTCAGAGTTGGGACTGCCATTAGCAGTCATGGGCAGCAGCAAGCATGCACTTTTAGGAAGGATTTCATCATTGGATGATGTGGGAAGAAGGATACAACTGGAAGAAACAAATAAATCAGAACCTGATAGCCTTGATTTGGATGAGGTCCCAAGTATTTTATGGCTGTTGTAACTTGTTTCCAGCCCATCCACAATCTGATTTGCATCTTGTAATCAGAGGGATAGCTGGTCAAGTTGATTATTCATCCATTTCTTGCTCTATGATGGAAACTACAGCAGTTTGGAGAGATTTTGGTACAGCTGAGTACGCAAAGGAAAGAGATGTCACTGTTGTTTTTGAAGTGGAAGATAAAGAAGACTTCAATGAAGAGAGGGGCAAGCAAAGGTATGAGTTTGTTTGGATTGAAGCTCCTTCATTTAACAAGCACGGGATCCAAATTATGGGAGCACTACAACATGTTCCTCCACCTTGATATGATGATACTTGGGCATATGAGTTTGCATTTGCTTGAGGGCAAACAAATTTGGGAAGGGAGGACTGTAATGTCCCCTTTTCCACGCTAGTCACTATGAAGGCCTTGGGCCCATTCCACCTTCCGTGGGCTTCAAGGAAGGAAAGCAAGGGAGGTGAACATTGCCATAATTGTAAGTGATTGTATTTTCCTTATTTATTTGATTACTAATTATGGCTTGGAGTGATTCGATTAGGTGATAGGTGAATGACAAAGCAAAAAGGAACTTCTATCTTCTCCTTCATTAAGGTCGGTCTTCTTGAGAGCTACAATGGAGATAAAGAAATACTCTTTCCCTTTTTATGAGGTCAGTCTTCTTAAGTGAAGATTAAAAGTGCACTTCCCCTTCATTAAGAGGTCGGTCATGAAGATTGATCTTCTAATTCATCCTTGGCGCCAAAGAAGGGTACTTAAGGAGGTTCGAATGGAGGAGGAGGGGAATCATTATCATTCATCATTTGACATTTACTTGGATTTGGAGCTAGTGTAGCTTCTCTTCTTGCCATTGAAGGACGAAAACCCTTCCTTGGTTACCTATTGAGGACAAAAACCTTCAATAGGATCACACTTGGGGACGGAAACCCTCTTGTGTGCATTGGTGGCTTCATTCGGGAGTCACAAGTGGACTTCATTGGCAGATTTCTGGAACAACAAGGTGTTTATCCGTGCATAGGGCACTTCTACTCCAGCTAGGGCACTTTCAAGGGTGTTGGCACCCTTCCTCCACTTGATCTACCCACCTAGGAAGTTCGGGATCACTTTTGGAGGGGTTTCCGTGGTTGGAAAATTGTGATTTCACTTTTATTTGATAGCTGGTCTCTCCGAGATCATTTTGAGCATTTGTTTGTGTTGAAACTCCAAGTATTGATGGAGTTATGAATTTTGAAGTTTCAGTTGTGTTTGCACTTGAATTAAAATTATAAAATATATATTTGCTCCAGATTTCATCTTGCTGACTTTATGAAGTGTTTGGGATATTTCTATATTGATTTTCAGTCTATATTGCATGAGAATATTGTCTTGAAAAGCCCATACAGTTCGCTGCCCTAGGAAATAGAAAATCAGGTTCATTGCTAGGGCTAAGTGGTGATATTGTTGGCTGCCATATGAATTCCTTTGCTGTCATAAATATTCAGATTTCTCTTTGTTGCTAATGCCATTTTCAGTTTGTTCCTCTAAGGTTAAAGTGATTGACCGGTGGCTGTAATAAAAATCAGAAGTTGTCATTTGTGATGCCAACACTCATTATCTAGCATATAGCTTTCAGGTTGTAATATGTCTGTATTTGAAATCAATTTAAAGCAGTTGCTAGCAGAAGTTGCTATAGTACAATATCATAATCAAGTTGTAGGATCTTTGATACAAAGAGATTTTTTATTTCATCTAAGTCATGTACCCCCTACCATGCGAGCTCCTGCTTCTACTGCAGTGACAAAGGCTTCAGGTTCCACCGCTGAGACACATACCTACACATGAAAAGTGATCAATGAAAAGGAAACTTAGATGCATGCATCAAGCAGCTTAAGAAATTCAAAACATCATAGGGTGAGTCAAAATTCAAGTTCCTTCACTGTGCATGAAAGACATTAAACTTTTTGAATTTATTATTGGCATATAATTATAACATGACATTTGATTGTAAGATATGGAATACATCAATTACAAGAAACTGTAACATATTGCAAGTATCAAATGCAATATGCATCTCGATTTGCTTGGCCTGTACATCTTCTATATAATCTCTGACTTTGTCTCATTTAAGTACAGAGAGAGTGTTTTCTAACTATATAATCAAAGATTTCATTATTCTTGCAGAGGTATCATGTCTTTCTGCACTCCATGCAGCACTTCACAAACTAAACACCACCCCAATCCCAACTTTACATAGGCATAACACACTCACATGTACATGCACATAAGGTTAATCAAATGTGACCATTTTTGGGCATGGCAAGTAGACTGATCAGCATCCACTAAGTGTCTGCCAGCTTGATATCAGCGGTTCAAAACCTGCACCACCCCCGCCCCGCCGGGTCTCCCTCACTCCGGGCCAATTTCACCGAGGAGAGGCAGCAAGGTGTGGTGGTTGATTGAGGTTGCTAACACACTAATGATGATAGACTCAATGGAGGATACCCGTGCGCCATTGAATGAATATTGCATTGAATTGGGATTAGATTGTTATATTGATAAGTCTTTGGCCAAACAGAGAAGACAATATTGGTTGGAACTGAAATAGTGATGCCTCATAATGATGAACATCAAGAGATGCCCACACTTCTAACATTGTTTGGTGAGGATCACCCTCTCGACCTATTGTTGGCTAGATTTTCTGCATAGCACAAAACCTAGGCAGTCATGAGATAAATCTCCCTCATTTACCGATGAGGCTCCCATGTCAGATTTGTCAATTAAAGTATGTTAATATCTAAATGGGGTTTTACTTTAACTACTCACTTCATGAACCATAATTGAACAGTTTTAGCAAGTAAGTAAGCAATTGTTTAAGAAAGGAAATATTTATAGAAGAAGGAAGTTATGTAATCACAGAGAAGAAATGGGGAAGATGTGCATCCCAATCAATAGATAACAAAGTTGATTGTACGCACATAGAAGAAACCAATAGATATAAACACGAGAATTATAAGCAAAGGTAGCTCTAGATCTAGATCTGAAATAACACATAGTCTATTAAGAGATCTAAGATAAAAAGCAAAAACACAATACACCGTGACACACAAAAGTTCTCCGAAAATCTACTCCTATATATTCCTTTGCTTCAAGTGGCTCTCAAGGGTTTCAAAGACAAAGTCTAGAACACAAGGTCATTGCTTACAAATTTTCATCCTTAACCCGAAGGTTCTTCTTCTACTTATAGAATGTAGAGGGGCAATTACAAGTTGGAAGCTTTTAGTTGAACTCGCACATGTGGAAGTCGAGGAAAGAAACAACCGCAATCTCCATCCTGGAATTCCTCTTTCATGATGACATGTATGATTTGCAAATCAAAATAGAACTTTCTATTTTGCACATCTGCCACCTATCTCCAAGTAGTTGACTTCTTCAAGTAATGGCTTTTAAACCAATCACTTAAGTTGTATAATTTAATTGATCGCTCAATTACTTTGTCGGAGGAAAGAAGAAGGAAGAGGAAAGTTGCAGTCTTGTCCTTTTTCATGTCTGCATGCAACTGATTCTTTTGCCTTTGATTCTCACCAAACTAGATCTGGGAGTAGCTGGATCTGGAAGCAAGCTAGATCTAGAAACAAGCTGGAATTGGAAACAACTGGATCTAGAAGCGGCTAGAATTTTGCCTTCGCCTTGTCTTCTCTTTTATCCTTGAAGCTTTTGCAGTTCTTCTCCTGTACATGCATCAGTGCAATGTCTGCCGTAAATAACTCATCATTTTTATTTTTAATTGCATATGAGCAATTAAAAATTTTGGAAAGCACTCCGGGTGAATGCAACTTCAATGAAGGCTTCAACTGAAGATTGGAAGCACATGCACAAGATCCTGGAAGAAATTTTCCACGCACTGACTTCTACACAGGCTGCATCAGAAACAAGAGGATGAAGCCTTTGTGCCGGAAGCTTTTGCAATTATGAGATCTGGATCTGGATCTGGGCCTATTGACTTTAGCAAATCTAGAAGCTACGCATGATTCCACTGAGCTTTCTCTTTCATCCCGCTTTGCCATGGCTGGAGCAATCTTTGTCTAAACAATTCTTTTTCTTCTTACTCGGCCGGAATTCTTCAAAACTGGTGCAGATCTGGATAATTCTTCAGATTCGGAGGATATATTCAATGTATTGGACATTGATTTAAGCTCCTTTTCTTTTGTAAAGCACCTGTAATGAATTCCTACAATTAATTCAGACAAAGATGGCAACCGACCATGAACAGTGGATTTTAATCATAAAAATCTGCATAATTCAAGCCTGCTGCCCCAAAAATTGATGTTTTATTTGCATGCAAAGCAAGCATGAATTTTACCAACTTCACCTGAGCACCTGTATCACTTATGCAAACAATTATCCAGACACAAATCAACCTCCTTCAACCTGTGCGCCAATTCTAGAAGCTTTCAACATTAATTTCACCTTCTTTTGAGCAAAAATCCTCTTCAAATGGGGCGCACTTTTCCTCTGGGCTGCACTTCTCTGCCTGTGAATTAATTAATTCATCCTTATGGCAGCCCCTGCTTATATAATCCTTATGATTCTATAATTAATTAATGTCTTTCCTATTACTGGCAATTAATTAATTAATTAATAAGCTTCACTCTTCAAATGGGGCGCCTATTTTGTGCATGCTTATGGCTGCCATTAAATAAAATAAATTTATTTAATTTTAGACTTTTGCTTCCACTTAACTCAAGCCTCACAGTATGCTTTGACCTTAGCCACTGAAAATAGGAATTAATTTAATCATTTAATACTTAAAAAAATATTATTTATCTCCCAAAAGGGGCGCACTTTTTGACATAAAGGGGCTGCATTAAATAAATATTATTTATTTAATTTTAGAACAGTCTATTTTCAACCTCCTTTTGTCCATTTACCTCTGTTGACTTTTCCACAAGCCTGGGCACCAAAATTGGGTGAATAAATATTAACAAATATTTATTTAATGCATTTATTATTCACCCAAGGTGGGTCGCACTTTTTGGAATAAAGAATTTCTATTTTTAAAATTTAGATGTCAATGGGATTATTTACCTTGCAAGGCAACCCTGAAAATCCCATGATTCACTTAAGTCACTTGTCTTTCATAATAGGATTATTTACCTGCAAGGTGCAATAAAATCCCATGATTCACTTAAGTGATCTTTCTTTTATTCCGTAATGAGAATTTTTACCCTACAAGGCGGTAAATAAATTATCGTCTCGCCGCTGCCTCCAATTTTCCCATTGTCACTTAAGTGGCGTTGCTTTCATGGGAAAAAGTACCCTACAAGGCAGTAAATAAATTATCGTCACACCGCTCTTGCCTCTAATTTTCCCATTGTCACTTAAGTGGCGTTGTTTTCATGGGAAAAGTACCTGCCAGGCAGTACAAAATTCTCACATGCCCGTTGCTTCTAATTTTCTCATGATCCACTTCAATTCTTCTTTTTCCAAAATGCAGCCAGCCCAAAAGAGGGTTTTTGGTGCACGACTTGCCTTTTTCCCAAAGGAACCGGACCTTCGATGGCGACTTTCCTTCGCATAATGTGCATATATGATCCCCGAAATACTCGTGCCAAGAATCAGTCAAACCGCAAAGGAATTGATCCAAAGAAATTTCACGTAAAATGAGACAGAAAAACGCAAAAACATAAAACGCTGCCAAAAGTCACAAATAAAGCGCAGTAACTCATTCCCCGTTAAAACCGAGCGCAAATTGCCTCAAACGGGTCTCAAAATAATTAAATACAAATTTCCCGCAGCAAAAATCCAAATTTCCCGTGAAAATCCTACGAATATAATAATTTTGGGCATCCGAGTATTTGGCGAAAATGGCTAATATGGCTCTTTGGGAATATCTTGACGCAATACAAGAACTTTCCGCAATAAAAACACAAAACGACCCATTATTTTAAAAGTACGAATTTTTTTCGAATAGGGTAGTCATTGATTTCGGATGAAATCTAGGGACACCACTTATACTTATTGGGTTTGATCATTTACTTGGATGGTTTATGTGCAAGTGCCATTGAGGTCAAAGAACATGTACCTTGAAAAACAATGTGCACGGGTATATCATGGGATGATCCATATCAATATCAGTGCAAGGCCAGGAAATGGACTGAAAATGAAATGGAAATGGAAGAGTGAAACCCAATTCTCATTCACTAGAAAATGTGATACAAAGTACATATTTATCAACATGAAATGACTGTTCAGTTCATCTTCAAGATGACTGTTCAGCTTCTAATGTATCTAGGTAATAATAATATAAAATATTATTACATTTATTGCCTACACCTAGGATTATGTACAATATTGTTACATGCTCCCCTTAATCCATAGGGATAGTTGTGAAACCAATGTTGTGTTGCCCATTTTGGAAACTTTTCTGTGTATTTGGCACCTCATTTTCTTGATACAAAGCTCCTTCTCCTTGCTAGGTCTTGATCATCTTTCAAATTGTTGTTCCGAAACACATTTATCTTCAGACTGTTTTGAAATACAGTCCTCTGCAAAAGGTATTGCCTAAGTGATAGCTTGTTCCCTTCTACAGTTTTAGAGTTGTCATCAACCAAGGTATTGACTTGGTGAAGACTTGAGTTTGGGAATGAGAATTGAATGAGGGTTTCAAATAGATAGTATTGAAGGATTAGAAAAAAATACAACAAAAAAATGGCTGCTAATTTTTATTTATATGAGAGAAAATTGTCGTAGCATGAAATGGAGAATTGAAAAATTCAACAAATAATTTTTTTGCTAATTTATTTGTTGTGAATGGAAATTAGCCATACCTCTAAATGGAGGAATGGAAAATGCAGCAAATAAATTTTACTGCAAATTTATTTGCTTTGAATGGATATTTCCCTAGCACTTTGATAGTAATATCAAGCCAGGAATTTGGACTACAAAATCAATTGCAAAATTGAATAGGTGCAAACCCAAAAATGTAATATCACATTTTCTTTTTATTTTTATTTCTCCTTCAAGTGAAATGGAATGGCCTTCTTGTTGAATGAGCATCAAGGGCAACAAGTTTCATTTCAGTTGAGAAAGGTATAGGACATTGTCGAGATTGAAATCTAAAGTACAAGTGACTTGAGTCAAACTGTCCCTTTTCCTTCAAGCAGAAGACTTGTTGTGTCTGCCAAATATACAAGACCACATATTTCTTCATGAAACTCCTTGAAGTCCCTTTGGAGAGTGATGCAACCGTGGTTAGGGTTCCCAACAAAGGGATGCCTTAGACCATGCAGCCCTTATCAAAGTTAGATATCACAAAAGCAAGGTCATGGGCATAGCTCTCAATAAGTTCTATTAATGTAAGGAAAGATTACAAACTTAAGCACCATTGCATTACACTCCAATGATAGTCTTATGACAAAGAATTCCAACACTATGACCTATCCTAAGCTTCCAAACTCTACAAAATTTCTACAAAACCACACATGGTTCAATTTGGCAACTTCCCACTAGATGCCTTTCCCAATCGCATAATAAGTGCTTCACATGCTCACAGCTCCCTTTTATTTATAGAATTCATAGCTTTGAAGGGAGAACAAAGATACCCTTCAAAGTAAAGATTCCTTGCAAATATTCCTCGAGAATGCCATTGATCTTCCCATGAAGTCTTCCTCCATTAAATCAAGCTCAATAAGATCGCTTCGGTTGATCCTGGCCATGAAAAAATGGATCAAGTCTCACATGTACCACCCTATAACTGTATTTATGTTGACAAGAGATCTTCTCAGAACATATCCAATCATTATAGCAAATGGAAGTGGTCCCATAGGAATGCATGACTTCACAGCATGGGAAATTCTCAGCAGCGTCAATAATGTAATGCGGCATCAACTAGTCTTTAGCAGCATATACAAGGTTTCACGACTTCAGCAATCAAGAATAGTGTTCCACAAAAAAAGAACCATGCACCAAGGTTTGTGTGGCTTTGGCAAACACATGCAACATGAAAAGATTCACACAGCTAAGTATAGATTTGTGCGGGAAAGATGGGGTCATGACATGTTCATAGTTTTGTGCAATTTGGCTTAGCCTTCATGAATTGGATAGGCTTCCACAGCTTACACAAGAAAATGGCTACGGCAATAGCTTTTGCATGGCATGCTTAGGAGTGGCACGGTTTCAAGCGTAAGTCTTTATTAACTAACTCTAAATATTTTGGGGTGATGTGAGATTGCTTGTGAGCTCGGATGTTCTTGCATCAAGAGTGTAATATCCCTTTTAGGAACAAATAGAAATTTGCACAATCTATCAACACCAATCGAACCAAGAAGGATTAGATCCTTTTGAATCAACCTAAAATAGCCCAATGTCAACCAATTACAACCCAAATGGGGTTGGAAGTGGTCAAGGTGGTGAGCTAGATTGGTGGAGACAATCAAATTTTTATTCTTCTCAATTCTGATTTTTATTACAGTAGTGAATTAATTTGAAACAGTTGCCAACAGCTGAAAACTTCAAAAATTCATAACTCAATCACTACTCCATATTTTTGCATGAAACCAAGTGCATAATAAACTAGAATTTTAGAGTTTTCCAATGAACTAAAGATTGTAAAAAAATTGTACTTTTAAAATAATGGGTCGTTTTGTGTTTTTATTGCCAGAAAGTGTTTGTATTGTGTCAAGATATTCCCAGAGAGTCATATTAGCCAATTTCGCCAAATACCCAGATGCCCAAAATCGTTATATTTTGTCACTGGGGTTTGCTTGCGGGAAATTTGTATTTAATTATTCTAAGCCCGTTTTTGAGGCAAATTGTGCTCCGATTTAACCCTGTTGTGGTCTTACATGTCAATATTCCCATATACCAATAGGGTTTTAACCAGGAATGAATCATGGGCTTTATCTGTGACTTTTGGCAATGTTTTGCATTTTTGGTGTTTTCCTGTTTTGTTTTCTGTGAAATTTCTCTAGGTCAATTCCTTTGTTAGTTTGGTCTGATTCCTTGCTTAGAGTATCTGGAGATCATCTATGGATGTTATGCCAGAAGGAATTTGTCCACGAGGTCTGGTTCTCTCTGAAAAGACGAAGTCATGCACGAAAAAAGCTTCTTCTGGGCAGTCGCATTTTTGGGAAAAGAAGATTTTAAGCTACAATGGGATTTTTGGTAGCAGCAGGCAGGTGGAAATTTTGTACTTGCCTAGCAGGGTACTTTTTCCCATGGAAGCAACGCCACTTAAGTCACAATGGGAAAATTAGAGGCAAGAGCAGGCGGAATTTCTTACCTGCCTTGCAGGGTGAAAATTCCCATTGTGAAATAAAAAAAAATCACTTAAGGCATTGATGGGATTTTCTTACCTGCCTTGCAGGGTAAATAATCCCATTATGAAAGTCAAAACTTAAGTGGATCATGGGATTTTTGGAGCTGCGGTGCAGGGTGAATAATCCCATTGAAAATTGGCTTTTAAAAATAGAAATGGCTTATGTCAAAAAGTGCGACCCCTTTTGGGATAGAAGGACAACTTTAAATGCATTAATTAATTAATTCTTTCTCCAAATTTGGCGCCCAAGCATGAGGAAAAGTCAACAAGGGTAAAGAAGATAAAGGAAATTAGAATTAGAATTCTAAAATTAAATAAATATAATTTATTTAATGCAGCCCCTTCATGTCAAAAAGTGCGACCCATATTGAAGAGGAATAATACTTTTTAAGTATTAATTGATGTAATTAATTCCTATTTTTAGTGGATGAGGTCAAAGCACACTGTGAAGCTTAAGTGAACTGGAAGTAGTGAGCTAAAATTAAATAAATTTAATTTATTTAATGGCAGCCATGAGCATGCACAAAATAGGCGCCCCAGTTGAAGAGAAAAACATGTTAATTAATTAATTAATTGTCAGGAATAGGAGGGGCAATTATTAATTATAGAATGGTGAATGTTATATAAGCATGGGCTGCCATAAGGATGAATTAATTAATTCTTTAGCAAGGAAGTGCAGCCCAGGCAAATTTGGCGCCCATTTAAGGAGGAATTTTGCACAGAAGAAGGTGTTTTCACTGCTGGAAAGCTTCAAAGTTTGGCGCCTAGGTTTGAAGGAGCTTGAATTGTGTCTGATTAATTGTCTGCATAGTGGTACAGGTGCTCAAGTGAAGTTGATAAAATTCATGCTTGCTTTGCATGCAAACAAAACATCAAATTTTGGGGCAGCAGACTTGATATATGCAGATTTTTATAATTAAAATCAAGTGTTCATGTTCCAGTTGCCATCTTTGTCTGAATTAATTGCAGGAATTCATTACAGGTGCTTTTATAAGAGAAAGGGAGCTTAAATCAATGTCCAATACATTGAACATATCCTCCGAATCTGAAGAAATCTCTAGATCTACACCGGTTGTAAAGAATTCCGGCCGAATAAAGAGAAAAGAATTGCTCAGACAAAGACAGATTCGGCCATGGCAAAGCGGATGAAAAAGAAAGCACAACAGAGTCATGCATCACTTCTAAGTTTGCTGACATTGGAGATACAGATCTAGGTCCAAAACCTCTTTCCGAATTGATTGACAGATCCAGAGCTGGAAAGACTTCCCTCATGCGTGCAGTTAAAAGCAGTGGAATCATTCGAGCTGCAGCATTTCCATTCACAGCCCAGTTGCCAGAATTCGTCATGGAGTGTGCTAGGTCTTACCATCCATTATCCAGATCAGTCCGAGATGTTGCGGGGAAGACAATAATTCGGCTGGACGCACAGTTCATCAATTATTGTCTGAAGATTCCAACACGAAAGGTGGTGACTACTATTAGCATACAGATGCCGCAAAAAAGATGGGAAAAGCATAAAGTTGACTGCGTGGGCATAATGAACAGCAGATACATGAAGAAGCCCAGATCTCCTTCCAAGTTCCCGAGAACTCTTCCACGATCTAATCTGGTACAAGAGGTGGATGATATTGCCAAATTGTTATGCAGGATAAATGGCAAAGCTAACGCTCACAACTTCCGCGCATGGATGTATGCTTTCATCAGGACCATTGAAATCAACAAAGCAGATTCAATAATCAATTGGTCGGAAATCATTAGTGACAACATTGGTGAGCAGCTCCGGAATGTGAGGCGTACTTACAGCTTCAAAATGACTTCGTATTTGGTTTATGCAGCAGCTTCACAGGTGTCTTCTCCAAGCTAGATAGATGTGGTGTTCTTTCCAAGGACCCTATTTTCGAGTGCTACCCACAACTTACTGTACCTACATGCAATAAAGATTACAAGGTGGTCAACGATGGATTCTTCTACGGATTCATTTGCAGGCTGGACGGATCTAAAGGCCAACAGGGTGAGCAAGGAAGCATGGGAAGCTGTGTCCAGGATTGGCAGTATCTTCATCCAGTTTGCGGATTTTACATACCTCAGGGTCACCGGCTTTTTAGGAGAACCAGTTAAGTTGCCCAGATACCCAAGTGATAGATTGGTCATCATGGAGTTGAGCAGACAACTCGTGGAGATGCATGACCTACAGTCGAAATGGCACAAGTCTACAGGCTTCTTCCCGATCACTGTGGGCCATTATAGCTGCCAGAGCATTCATAAGGCCCGAGGAATTGAAGCGGAGATGTTCTCTGAGTACGAGCAAGAGTTCTTCCCAGCACGGCTAAACTTCGATCCATTTGGAGTGGCAAGGAAGACAATCTCCCAGGAGTACGTGCATGTGCCTTCATTGGAAGATTTCTGGATGAAGTGCAAAAGCGAGTACGAAGTTAGAAAGAAAGATTTCAGCAGGTTATCAACGCGGCAAGTGTTTGACTTTGGATTAGCACAGATACCTGCGGATCTTAAAGATGATGGGCCTGTGTTACTTGACACATACCATCGGATGGGAGGAGATAGAGTTGTACTTCAGAGAGCGTAGGTGGCTGCCATACGATCGAGGAAAGGTCTGCCGCCGTTCTAGTCAATACTTCAAACTGTTGCTTGACGAAGGGATATTGCCTTGATGAAGCATTGATGAATCAAATCACGGGCAACTTCGGCACAGGAGATTCCCTCAAGAGGAAGCACGAGGAGAAAGCAGCAGAAGGCCTGAAAGATTAAAGTGCACAGAAGGTCTCACTCGAAGGAGAAGATCACTTCTACTGCTATGGTGTTAGTTCCGACTTCTCCAGCATCAAGTACTTCACCGATGTCGCACCTCAACAGGATATTGCCATTCCTCCATTGAATCTAGCAACATTCATCTTTTCTCCTCAGCCACTCCATTCAACACCTCTTCCTGAAGAAACGTTGAAGCTGCAGATGGCAGAATTTGAAAGAGCTTTGTCTTTGGATGATTCAGAGGATGGCAGCCACAACACTGTAGCGGTTTCAGATGGAGAGGAATCAAAGCGCGAGATAGTGGTACACTCGGCAACTTCTCATTCTCCGAGAAGTAATTTCTCATAATGGTTGGCTTCACAGTTGGTTCCAGAGGCTAGAGAGGAAATCAACTTGGAGGAACATGACTTGCAGCTTGCTCCTGAATCTAGGTGGAAAAGACAGAAAACCTAAAGTTGCTAAGGTAACTTCAAGGTTGATCATTGAGGAGTCGGGGCAGAAGTTCGTTGAGATGTCAGTTCAGAAGGGGAAGGAGGATGAGCTCACGACAGAAGATATAACAATAACTAGAGTACCCATAGGTCAAGCCACCACAGAAGGATTGAAGCAGGACACACAGACATTGATAGATGCTCTATTCCTTAGGCTTGACAAAGAAAAGGCGGAGAAAGTTGAACTTCAGAAGCAGGTATCTCAGTTGTGCGAGATCATTGCCAAGGTTGCTAAATCTTCCACTCAGCCAATTTCAGCACAAAAGCAGGTGAGTGATCATCTGATGTAGGAAGTGGAAGATGCAAGTAACTAGGTTAAAGCTATCAACGAATGGAAAGGTCTGATCATTCGTCAAGCTTCTGTACAACTCGGAGAGGTGTCAGCCCGCCTAAAGGTTATGAAAGATGCATCAGATCAGCTAAAGCAACTAGTGACAAGCACGATAGATATGAACACAGTTGTTGAGAGTAACCTGAGTACTTTGGCCGAAATAAATAAGCTGCCGAGAGAGGTGTTGATTGCGGAACGGATTGTGCCCGACGGATCAGTTGAGAAGGGGAAGCAACTTGAGTTTGTAGTATCTTTCCGTTTGGAGATCTGCAAAATTATGTTGAAAAGGATGCAGGCACTTGAGAGTATGGCATCATCTTTACTAGATAATGTCATTGCTTTCACTAATGAGGAAGTGGTCGGAACGTTACTTCATACACAAGGACCATTCCTAGCAAAGTGCCTAATTCCCTGGAAGGATCTCTTCTGATGGTGCAAGGGAGAATTGATGGAGTTGTTAGGCCTTTCATGATGAATTCCATCAGCAAACTGGTGGCACTGTAGTCAGATATTGAGAAGTTCGGGCCTAGCTTGGAGGATGTGGAAGCGTGTATCAGGGTATTGAACGAAGGCTTGCTGCAATTCAGGACAGAAAAGGAAGTTGTGGCTAAGACAGATGGGAAGATGTTGAATTACATGTTCGACAAGTATATTCAGTATCAAAACAAAAAGAAGATGTAGATGTTACAGCTGGCGTGTCTTTCTTCTTCTACTCTTTCTTCTTCTATTTTCCACGTTCCCAGATGTAATTGTAAAACTTTAAAGTTATTGGTTTTGAAACCATTACTTTAAGTTATGTGGAATGATTCTATTAGTTAAGTGACAGATGTGTATAAGTTTGAATATGGACCCGGATGCATGTCACTTGAAGAGGAATTAGAGGAAGATGATTGCCAGATGTTATCTTTACTTTTGTTTATGTTCTAGTTCAGTTGAGTTTCCCATTTGTATTTTCCCTTCTACATTCTATAAGTAGAAGAAGAACCTTCGGGTTAAGGATCAGAATTTGTAAGCAACATTCTTGTATTCCAGACTTTGTGCTGAAATCCCTGATAGCTATTTGAAGCAAAGGAATAGAAAGGAGCAGATTTCCGGAGAACTTTGTGTCATGGTGCATTTTGTTTCTAACTTTTTAATCTCAGATCTACTTATAAACTTTGGGTTATTTTAGATCTAGATCTGAAGTTGCCTTTGCTTATAATTTTGTGTGTTGATATCTATTGGTTCTGTCTATGTGCATGCAATCAACTCTTTATCTATTGATTGGGTTGCACATCTTCCCTATTTCTTCCCTGTGTTTTATTATTTTCTTCTTCTTTAAATATTTCCTTTCTTTAACAGTTGCTTACTTGCTGCAAAACTATACAACTATGGTTCATGAGTTGCATGGTTAAAGTAAAACCCCTAAATAGATACTAGCATATTTTATTGACAAATCTTACACGGAGCCTCACCGGTAAATGAGGGAGATTTATCTCATGACTGCCTAGGTTTTCAACTATGCAGAAAATCTAGCCAACAATTTTTGGCGACTCATTTGACAACTATCTTTGCATATCAAAGCTTATCTCTTGAAAATCGTGGTGTTTTCCATACACTCTCAACCTTTGGTGAACGTCTATTCACCCGATCTGTGAAGGCACAAGGAAGGACTGATCATTTCTTGGATTGCGGGAGCGATTCAACTTCAATCATCCACCTCAATTTAGAAGTTGCAGATCTAGTCTCTCACCAGAAGGAGAGTGCACACTTAGCCAAATCCGGATCATCTTCAGCATAATCCGGCGGCTGGAATTATTCACCAAGTCTACACAAGGAGAAGACGTGCCCCACTCATCATGCAGAAACCAAAATCAAAATCAGAACCAGATAGTACCTGTCCCATGGGGAGCAACTTTTGGGCCACTGAACTTGACTCCACCTATGCACAATCTGCCCAAAGGATCCAGAAAGAATTTTCCCGAAATTCTTTGGAGATGGAAAGCAAAATCCGATGATCATTTGGCAGCATTCTTCATATCTTGTGGTGTGCTTGCAGTGGAGCATGAAGATGTCTCGGTCAAACTCTTCATTGAGACTCTACACGACTTGGCTGGCGAATGGTTCTATTGGCTAGCTCCTAACACCATAACCAACTGGGCCACGATGCGAGAGCAATTTCTAAAAAGATTCAAGCCTGTAGAAGATGCTAGCACATTGATTACTCAACTGACACAATTAAAGAAAGAGCCAAGTGAGAACATGCGGGACTTTATTGCAAGGTTCCAAAGGATTTTATATAAAATCCCCACTTCTACCGCATTGAGCGATGAAAATCAAAAGAAATTTTTTGTAAACGCTATGTTGCTTACAAGTTTGATATCATTGCGCGAAGGGCAAGACCTGTTGAATCTACTTGAAGCACAAAATGCTTTGCCGTGGAGGTTGAAGATGACTTAATCATGGCTGGAAAACTCAAACAATCACCCCACAAAGGCGATCGAGCTTCTTGAGTAGTTCGATCCTTTCTTTGCAAGATTGGCTAATGATATGTCATGAAATCAAGAAGCAAATATCTCAGCGGGAAATGCGACCCCTTCCGTAATCGCTCTACTCGGACCTTTAACAATCAAAATCAAAATCGAAATAGACTTGCTTTCTTTGCTGCACCACGGTGGTTGGATTGAAGTTTGCTCTAAGAAATAACTTGGAAAAATGAAGAAGATCTAGACATTGACCCAATATTGCTTACCCGACTACGATCGAGGAGGGCTATTATGAATCTTTTGAAGATTCTCGATGGTCACACATTTACGGTGTTCACAAGGTCCCAGACACGCCAAAATGTCGAAGCATCCACAAGTGGCCAAAGAAGAGAAAGAGAAGATCCTGGGCCGGATGTTACTATCCTGAAAAGAGGTAGTACACTACCTGCTTCATTAGCTCCCAAAGATAAATATGCAAATTCTTTCAATTCGCAGCAGAGGGCCAACGCGCATCCGGCTGAAGCAAGTCAAGCTTTCGACATTATTGATCACATTAAGAAGACCAAGGTCCAAATGTCAGAAGCTGAGTATTTGAGGGCATTTCCTGATCAGCTAAATAGATTGGTCAAGTATGTGCAAAGTAATGGTCCCAACCCTCCAACAAATAATACTTCACGGGGTATCTTGTCAAGTCCAAAGATTACTCCTTCAAATAATGCGGCTGCAAGTTCTTCTCCCTCTACTTCTTCTCCTGCTACATCGGAAAGGATCGAGCCATTCTATGTATCATTGCTTATTAATGGATACAAATTGAGCAATTGCATTTTGGACTCTGGAGCTTCTGACAACGTCATGCCTGCCAAAGTTGTTGATGCCTTGGGTCTCACATTGACAAAACCACAATTTTTAAGCATCAAAATGAGTCACAAACAATTAATAATCCAACCCCTGATCGCTATAACTTCTAAAATTATTTCCCACTTAACCAATCAAGCAAAAACTTTCAAAATTTGGATTTTGGGCCACAAAATTCGAAGAATAATATTCCAAAATTAGTTTTCGCACAACAGCAAACACGAAACCCTAATTTTTCCTAAAAACTAGGTCGTCCAACACATTTAGGGCATCAAATCATCTCCAAAATTATGAAGAATTAATTGCAAAACATAGCAGATTTGAAAACCAACAAATATGCTCCAAATCATGCAATAATAATCATATTTGCACCATAAATAAATTCGCTAGGGCAAGGAATTCTTTCCCAAGCATTTCGTCACACATTAGATGCAACACACACAAATGGATCCTTATCAAAATCAGATTTGCTTCAATTCCAAGTCGAATGAGAGAGAGAGAGCCTAATGAGAGCTAGGGCATACATTCCATTCTCCAAGCATGAGAGACATAAATGATCAAATCAACATCCCAAAAAAATAGCATACAAACTCCTTTTATAACATAAGGAGTGCAACATTCAAATGGCCGACCTTTTCCCTTTTGGAGGGAAAACAAATAAAACTTCATTAAAATATTAAAAACTCGCTTAATGTGCACTTTATTATTTTCTAATTAAATAATAAAGAGTAATTAACCTATATGCACATTTAAAGACTAAATAAGACTCCCACTTGTAGAAGTTAGGCATGTCAAGGCGTTATAATGCAAATGAAAGAGATGAACCAATATATTAGTAATGCCCCGGAAAAGGGGACATTACAGATCCTCTCCCTCTCAAAGATTGTTTGCCCTCATGGTGTCCCCAAGATTTCACCACGAAGACTACCCCTTTTAAAAAAAATCGTTCTTTTCAAGTAACGGGTGGTTTTTTTGTTTTTTGCAGCTTTGTAATTGTTTACATTGCTCTAAGGTATCCCCAGAGAGTCATAAAAGCCAAATTCGACAAATACCCACATGTCAAATCTCACTCAATCCCTTCACTAGATCTTGTCTGCAAGCGTTTTATTTATTTATTTATTAAATAAATAAAGTTCTTTGGAAATAGATTGAGCTAAGATTGGAGGATTTCGGTTATATAAAGCACTTCACCCCATCATTATTACCACAGAACATTCACCCGGGGAAACATTTTTGCAAATCAGCTAATTGGAGAAATTTTTCGAGCAATTGCCCGTAGCTTCTTTTGTTTTGTTTTATTTATTTTTGTCTGTGTTTTGGTTTGTTTTCTCCAAAGAATTCCCATAGCCTATTCATTCTTCTGCCGCTGACCTTTCCCCGTGCCTAGGGTTTTGAAAAACTATCCAATATTTTTAATTACTAATCTGTCTAAAGGCGATCGAGCTCAAGATTCTTTCTGAGATCGCAAGAAGTTGTTTGATCCAAAAAGGTGCAAAAATGGATTTTATGAAAATAAGAAAAATATTGTCATCAATGCGTAGAGCTCGAGAAAATATGCACTTTTAGAGAAAACGACACCTAAAACGGAGCCACAAAGTGAAAGTTATGACACTTGCAAGTTTTTTGGCCGCTACATCTTCTCGGACCCTTTCCAAAAATGGCAGATTTTATTTTGTTCTTGTGTTTTCTTCACGAAAATCCAAAAAAGGAAAGAAATGCGATCTTCATGTCATCACAATTTTCAAAGTTGTCTTCCGCGTCCAATTTTCATGCTTTCTGCCTTAAGTGACGAATTTTCACGCAATTTTTAAGGCAGAAGTCATAATGCAAGTCACATTTTTTGGGAAGGATGACTTCTCCATGCAAGTGGGAATCTTGGCGCTATTCGGAAGTCATGGAATTTGGAGGCTGCCTGGAAGGTGAAGAATTCTCATGATGGAAGTCAAATCACTTAAGTGCCAATGGGAATTTTGGTGCTAGCAGAAGGTGGGAATTTGGAGCCTTCTTGGAAGGTTGTTTTTTCCCATTATTAAAGTCAAATCACTTAAGTGCCAATGGGAATTTTGGTGCTAGCATGAAGGTGGGAATTTGGAGGCTGCCTAGAAGGTAAAAAATTCCCATGATGGAAGTCAAGTCATCTAAGTGCCAATGGGAATTTTGGTGTTAGCAGGAAGGTGGGAATTTGGAGCCTTCTTGGAAGGTTATTTTTTCCCATTATTAAAGATAAATCACTTAAAGTACAAATGGGAATTTTGGAGCTGCTTGGAAGGTGAAAATTCCCACTTCCTCTTCCACATATTTTTTCCACAATTCCTAGCCAAAAAGTGCGACCCATTCTAGCATAGCTAAATGCCTAAAAGATGACTTCTTTTAATTGTCGGGAAGCATCCAATTTTGGCGCCTAGGGTTGGAAAGTTTTTTTTTATTATTCGGCTATCTGCATGTTGATGTGGCTGCACAAGGAATTAAATAATATTTTTAGCTTGCTTGGCATGCAAGCAAAGTCTAAAAATAGAGGGCAGCAAGCTTTATAATCAGATTTTGGTGAAGGAATTAAGCATTCATGCCATGGATTCCATGTTTGTCTAAATTATTTGCAGGAATACTTCACTAGTGCTCATATTGGTGAAAAGAAGGCAAAGTCAATGTCAGATACATTGAATATATCTTCAAAATCAGAAGGAGAAATTGCAGGTTCTGCACAAATAGATCTAGCTCTCATATTTGCAAGGTCTTCTAGTAGAAATAAAAAAATATCTCGACAAAGGTTGATTCAGGCACGATGAAGGGTGATGAGTTTTGTCTGAATTGTTTACTTGGCAAACATTGACCTTTGGTGCACGCATCTTTGAGAAGAACTGCAAAAGCTTCAAGGATAAGAGGGAAGACAGGTCAAAGGTAGCACCCGCAAGTAAATCTCAGTCAGCTGCTTCCAAATCTAGTTTGGTGAGAATCGAAGGAAAGGATTCAACAACATATGGGAGAAAAAGCATCTCAGATTCAAGGCAGAGATATCATTCAGATCATTCATTGCTAAAGTGAATGAAGCGTAAGTGCAATACATGAGTTGGATCAAAGCATGCAAAGTATCGAAGAAGAACAAGATTGAGGGGGTCGCAACTTTCTTCTAATTTCTTTTCCTCTTTTTCTTCTTTCTCTTATTTTCTCCGACAAAGTAATTGAGTAATCAATTAAATTGTAAAACTTAAGTAATTGGTTTAAAAGTCCTTACTTCAAGTTACTGGAAGAAGTCAATTACTTGGAAATAGGTGGCGGACATATGCAAAATAGAAAGTTCTATTTTCGGGTATATAAATCATGCATGTCCTGAAAGAGGAATTTCAGAGGAATATTGTCAATTGCTTCCCTTTTTCATAGCTTCCACATATGGCAATTCATTAAAAACTTTATATTTGTAATTGCCCTCTATACAATATAAATAAAGGAAGAACCTACGGATTAAAGAATCACAATTTGTTAATCAACATTCTTGAGTTTCTAGACTTTGTGTTGTAGCCCTTGATGTCATTTTTGTGAAAATTGTGGAATTGAATCAAGACAGATTTCCGGAGAACTCTGTGTCCACGGTGCATTTGCTTCTTACTTCTGTGTGGATCTTTAGATAAATTGTGTTATCTAAGATTTAGATTAGAAGTTTTTCTTTTCCTTTACTTTTGAATATTGTGAGATCTACTTGTTTATTTATTTAATCCATGTGTAAAATAATAAAACACAAGAAAGAAAGAGGGAAGATGTGCAACCCAATCAATAGATTACAGAGTTGATTGCATGCACATAGACAAAACCAATAGATATTAACACACATAATTATAAGCAAAGGAAACTTTCAGATCTAGATCTAAAATAACACAAAGTTTATAAGTAGATCTAAGACAAAAAGTTAGAAACAAAATGCACCGTGACACAAAGTTCTCCGAAATCTGCTCCTTTCTATTCCTTTGCTTCAAATAGCTATCAGGGTTTCAAAGACAAAGTCTGGAACACAAGAATGTTACTTACAAATTCTGATCCTTAACCCGAAGGTTCTTCCTCTACTTATAGAATGTAGAAGGGAAATTACAAATGGGAAACTTAACTGAACTAGAACATAAACAAGAAGTAAAGATAACATCTGACAATCATCTTCCTTTAATTCCTCTCCAAGTGACATGCATCTGGATCTATAGTCAAAATTATACACATCTGTCACTTAACTTATAGAATCGTTCCACATAACTTAAAGTAATGGTTTTAAAACCAACAACTTTAAAGTTTTACAATTACATCCGGAACGTGGAAAATAGAAGAAGAAAGAGTAGAAGAAGAAAGATCCACAAATGTAACATCTACATCTTCTTTTGTTTTGATACTGAATATATACTTGTCGAACATGTAATTCAACAACTTCCCATCTGTTTTAGCCACAACTTCTTTTTTTGTCCTGAATTGCAGCAAGCCTTCGTTCAAAACCCCGATGCACGCTTCCACATCCTTCAAGCTAGGCCCGAACTTCTTAATATCTGATTACAATATTACCAACTTACTGATGGAATCCATCGTGAAAGGCCTAACAACTCCATCAATCCTCTCTTGCACCATCAAAAGAGATCCTTCCAGGAATCAGGCACTTTGCTAGGAATGGTCCTTGTGTATGAAGAAACGTTCCCGACCACTTCCTCATTGGTGAAAGCAATGACATTGTCTGGTAAAGATGATGCCATACTTTCAAGTGCCCGCATCCTTTTCAGCATGATTCTGAAGATCTCCAAGCGGAAAGATACTGCAAACTCAAGTCTGCTTCCCCTTCTCAACTGATCCATCGGGCACAATTCGTTCCACAATCAACACCTCTCTCGAGCAGCTTATTTATTTCACCAAAGTACTCAAAGTTACTTTCTCAAAGAATCGTGTTCATGTCTATCGTGTTGCACCAGTTGTTTTAGCTGAACCGATGCATCTTTCATAACCTTTAGACGGGTCGGCACCTCCTTGAGTCAGATAAAAACTTGGCGAATGATTAGACTCTTCCATTCATCGATAGCTTTAACCTGGTTACCTGCATCTTCCACTTCCTGCATCAGATGATCACTCACCTGCTTATGTGCTGAAATTGGCTGAGTGGAAGATTTGGCAACTTTGGCAATAATCTCGCACAACTGAGACACCTGCTTCTGAAGTTCAACTTTCTCCGCCTTTTCTTTGTCAAGCCTAAGGAATAAAGCATTTATCAATGTCTGTGTGTCTTGCTTCAATCCTTCAGTAGTGGCTTGACCTATGGGTACTTTGGTCACTATTATATCCGCTGCCGTGAGCTCATCCTTCTTCTTTCCTTCTCTGAACTGACACCTCAAAAACTTCTGCCCTGACTCCTCAATAATCAACCTCGAAGTCACCTTAGCAACTTTAGGTTTTCTGTCTTTTCCGCCCAAACTCAGGAGCAACTGCAAGTCATGTTCCTCCAAGTTGATCTCCTCTCTAGCCTCTGGGACCAACTGTGAAGCCAACCACTCTGAGAAATTACTTCTCGAGAATGAGAAGTTGCCGAATGTACCACCATCTCGTGCTCTGGTTCCTCTCCATCCGAAATTGCTACAGTGTCAGTGGCTACCATCCTCTGTATTGTCCAAAGACAAAGCTCTTTCAAATTCTACCATCTGCAACTTTAGTGTTTCTTCAGAAGAGGTGCTGATCGGAGTGGCTGAGGAGAAAAGACAAATGTTGCCGGATTCAACGGAGGAACGGCAATATCTTGCTGAGGTGCAACAGTTGGTGAAGTACTTGATGCTGGAGAAGTCGAAACTAACACCATAGCCATAGAAGTGATCTTTTCCCTTCAATGAGACTTTTGTGCACTTTAATCTTTTCAGCCTTCTACTGCTTTCTCCCTCGTGCTTCCTTTTGAGGGAATCTCCTGTGCTGAGGTTTCCTGTGATCTGATTCATCAAAGCTTCATCAAGGCAATATCCCTTTGTCAGCAACCAGTTTGAAGTATTGACAAGAATGGCGGCAAACCTTTCCTCGATCGTGTGGCAGCCACCTATGTTCTCCTGAAGTACAGCTCTATCTCCTCCCATCTGATGGTATGCGTCAAGTAACACAGCCCATCATCTTTAAGATCCGCAGGTATCCGTGCTAATCCAAAGTCAAACACTTGTGCAGTTGATAACCTGCTGAAGTCTTTCTTCCTAACTTCGTACTCACTTCTGCACTTCATCCAGAAATCTTCTAACGAAGGCACATGCACGTACTCCTGGGAGATTGTCTTCCTTGCCACCCCATATGGATCAAGTTCAGCCGTGCTGGGAAGAACTCCTGCTCATACTCAGAGAACATCTCTCGCTTCAATTCCTCTAGCTTTATGAATGCTCTGGCAGCTGTAATAGCCCACTGTGATCGGGAAGAAGCCTGTAGACTTGTGTCGTTTCGACTGTAGGTCATGCATCTCCACGAGTTGTCTGCTCAACTCCATGATGACCAATCTGTCACTTGGATATCTGGGCAACTTGACTGGTTCTCCCGAAAAGCCGGTGACCCTGAGGTATGTAAAGTCCGCAAACTGGATGAAGATACTACCAATCTGGGACACAACTTCCCAAGCTTCCTTGCTTACCCTGTTGGCCTTTAGATCACCGTTCAGCCTACAAATGAATCCATAGAAGAATCCATCGTTGACCACCTTATAATCTTTATTGCATGCAGCACAATAAGCTATGGATAGCACTCAAAAATAGGATCCTTGAGAGCACACCACGTCTATCCAGCTTGGAGAAGATACCCTGCGAAGGTTACTGCATATACCAAATATGAAGTCATCTTGAAGCTGTAAGTCCGCCTCACATTCCGAGCTGCTCACCGATGTTGTCACTAATGATTTCCGACCAATTGATTATAGAATCTGCTTTGTTGATTTCAATGGTCCTGATGAAGGCATACATCCATGAGCGGAAGTTGTGAGCGTTAGCTTCGCCATTTATCCTGCATAGCAATTTGGTAATGTCATCCACCTCCTGCACCAGATTGGATCGTGGAAGAGTCCTCGAACTTGGATGGAGATCTGGGCTTCTTCATATACTTGTTGTTCATTATGCCCACACAATCGACTTTATGCTTCTCCCATCTGTTGCCGGCATCCAACATGCTGATAGTAGTCACCACCTGTCATGTTGGAATCTTCAGACAATAATTGATGAACTCAAGGCCCAATCGGATTATTGTCTTCCCCGCAAAGATCTCGACTCGATCTAGATAGTGGGTGGTACGACCTTGCACACTCCATGACGAATTCTGGCAACTGAGCTGTGAATGGGAATGCTGAAGCTCGAATGATTCCACTGCTTTTGACTGCACGCATGAGAGAAGTCTTTCCAGCTCTGATCTGTCAATCAATTCGAAAGAGGTTCTAGACCTAGATCTGTATCTCCGATGTCAACAAACCTAGAAGTAATGCATGATTCTCGCTGAGCTTTCTCTTTCATCCCGCTTTGCCATGGCCGGATCTATCTTTGTCTGAGCAACTCTTTTTCTCTTTATTCGGCCGGAATTCTTTACAACCGGTGCAGATCTGGGAATTTCTTCGATTCGAGGATATATTCAATGTATCTAACATTGATTTAAGCTCCCTTTCAATTATATAAGCACCTGTAATGAATACCTGCAATTAATTCAGACAAAGACGGCAACCGAACATGAACACTTGATTTTAATCATAAAAATCTGCATATATAAAGCCCGCTGCCCTAAAATTTGAGGCTTTGTTTGCATGCAAAGCAAGCATGAATATTTTCAACTTCACCTGGCACCTGTACCACTATGCAGACAATTAATCAGACTTAAATCAAGCTCCTTCAAACCTAGGCGCCAAACTTTGAAGCTTTCCGGCAGTGAAAACACCTTTTTCTGAGCAAAATTCCTCCTTTGGGCGCCAAAATTGTCCGGCTGCACTCCTTTGCTAAAGAATTAATTACTTCATTAATATGGCAGCCCATGCTTATATAACCTTCATCATTCTATAATTAATAATTGCCTCTCCTATTCCTGGCAATTAATTAATTAATAAACATGTTTTTCTCTTCAATTTGGGCGCCTATTTTGTGCATGCTCATGGCTGCCATTAAATAAATTAAATTTATTTAATTTTAGCTTTCTACTTCCACTACATTGACTTCACACTATGCTTTGACCTCATGCGCCAAAAATAGGAATTAATTCCATCAATAAATACTTTAAAAAGTATTATTTCTCCTCTAGGTGGGTCGCACTTTTTTGCATGATAGAGGGCTGCATTAAATAAATTAAATTTATTTAATTTTAGCATTCTATTTCCAATTTCTTTTATCCTCTCATCATGCGTTGACTTTTCCTCATGCTTGGGCACCAAAATTAGGAATAGAAACAATTAATAAATGCAATTAAAGTTATCCTTCTATTCCAAAAGGGGTCGCACTTTTTGACATGGCTGATTTCTATTTTTAAAAGTCAATTTCTAATGGGATTATTCACCCTGCACCGCAGCTCCAAAAATCCCATGATCCACTTAAGTTGTTTGACTTTCATAATGGGATTTTTACCCTTGCAAGGCAGGTAAGAAATTCCCATCAATGCCTTAAGTGATTTTTCTTTATTTCACAATGGGAATTTTCACCCTGCAAGGCAGGTAAGAAATTCCCGCCGCTCGCTTCTAATTTTCCCATCATGACTTAAGTGACTTTGCTTCCATGGGAAAAAGTACCCCAAGCAGGTACAAAATTCCCACCTGCCTGCTGCTACCAAAAATCCCATTGCAGCTTAAAACCTTCCTTTCCCAAAAATGCGACTTGCCCAGAAGAGGCCTTTTTTTGTGCATGACTTCGTCTTTTTAGAGAGAACCAGACTTCCTGTGGCAAATTCCTTCTGGCATGACATCCGTAGATGATTTCCAGATACTCCAGGAAAGAAAACAGACTGAAATGGCAAAGGAATTGACCTAGGGGAATTTCACAGAGAAAAAACGAAAAAATAACAAAAACAAAAAACGTTGCCAAAAGTCACATAAAGCCCAGATTCATTCCTGGTGGAAACCCTACTGGTATATGGGAATATTGACATGTAAAACCTCAACAGGGTTAAACCGAGCACAATTTACCTCAAACGGGGCTTAAAATAATTAAATAAAAATTTCCCACAGGCAAACCCCAACGACAAAATATAACGAGTTTGGGCATCTAGGTATTTGTCAAATTGGCTTATATGACTCTCTGGGAATATCTTGACGCAATACAAACATTTTTTGGCAATAAAAACACAAAACGACCCATTATTTTAAAAGTACAAATTTTTTTACATGGGGTAGTAACAACAAACAAAGTTTTATTTATATACATACAAGTTTTACCTTGCTTTTTTATGTCCGGAACATAATTCAAGTGTTGCTTATCAAAGGCAATGACAATTCAACTCCATCCTGATGAGCAAGAATGAAGCTATCAGCTCCTGGCGATCCTTTTAATCACAAAAGGCCCTTTCCATAGTGAATCAAATTTCCCATGCATGCCTTTTGTTTCTCTTCTTTTGTCCCATAAAAGGACCCAATCATTGATCTCAAACTTTCTTTCCCTGGCCTTTTTGTCGAAGATCACCTTCACCTTCTTTTGATGCTCTGACAATCTATCTGCGACTTGAGCCTGTACCTCTCGCAATTCAGTCAGATACATTATCCTTTTTTCAATAGCATCATTGAATGTAGAATCCTCCAGGGCTCTAGAAAGTTAGAGGCAGGCAATTCCAAGGTAAGAGGCAGCTCTGTGTCTCTTCCATATAATAGCTGAAAAGGGGACATGCCTATAGCCCTCTTTGGTGTAATCCTATCTGCCCATAATGCATCAAATAACTTCTTGTGCCAAGTTCTTTGATTTTCAGTTACTAGCTTTCGCATGATAGTCACCAAATTTTTATTACTTGATTCAGCCTGGCCATTCCCTTGTGGATAGTAGTTGGAGGAATGTACCAGCTGATCCCATGAGTGTAGCAAAAATCAACCAGCTCCTCAGAAGACAAATTTGGAGCGTTGTCTGCTACTATTTTATTAGGTACGCCAAACCTGATAACAATATTTTCCTTTATAAAATTACACACCTCCACGGAAGTGGCATTCTTAACAGGAATGGCTTCTACCCACTTACTAAAATAATCAGTAGCTTAAATATAGTGATGACCGGCACTGGAGGCCGGGTTGAGCATACCAATAAAATCCATGCCCCATTACTTGGAAGGGTTCTTCAATTACAATTGGTTTTAAAGGTAATGCAGGCAATTTTACACGCCCAACAAAGTGTTGGCACGCTTGGCACTTAGACACCCACTCTGCAGTATCTTGAAAAAGTGTGGGCCAGTAATACCTTGCTCGTAGGATCTTGTGAGCAGTGACTCGGGCTGAGAAATGACCACCACAAGCCATGTTATGAAATTGTTTTAAGAGTTGATCCTGCTGAGCTTTATCTACGCATCGAGAAACACACCATCAATTCCTCTTTTGTATAAACCATTGTCCCAAAGAACAAAATCTTTGGACTTTAGTTTAATAGTACGTTTCTCTTTTCGAGAAAGTTGATCCGGGCATTCTCCATAAGTCAGAAAATAGGCAATGTTACTGTACCACTCTTCCACCAGATCTATAAAAAGGACCATAGGCAAATCTTGATCTCCCTTTGGCATGTTGTTGCTTTCATCTCAGTCATCAATTCACACAAACCTCTTCCTCAAACTAGCTTTGTAGGTTTGATATCCAGGTCATATTCTTGCACTTTTGTCACCCATGTGCCTCTTAACAACCCTAACTCTTGTTGGGTGAGAATAGATTTCACTGCAGTATCTGGAACCAAGACCACAATATGTGAGGAAAGAATATAGTACTTGAATGCCTTACACGCCTTTACCACTGCATATGCATGTTTTTCCATCGGAGTATATTTCAACTCATAAGCTTTTAGAGGCATGCTCATGAAAGCAATCGGAGCTTCTACATCCTCCTGATTCTTCTGCATCAAGATTGCTGACATGGTGTGTTCGGAGGAATAACAATAAAGAATAAATTCTTTACTAAAGTCAGGTGAAACCAAGACTGGGCTTTTGACAGGCCTCCTTAATTTTCTCAAATGCTTCCTTCCCTTTGCTGCTCCATTTGAAATCATGTGTCTTCATCATATTTGAGATATGACGAGTTAGCTCAGCAAAGTCAGGGATGAATCTCCTGAGAAAATTAACTTTACCAAAGAAAGAGTGAACTCCCTTTTTGGATGTTGGCAATGGCAAAGTCTGAATAGATTTGACACGTTCGGATCTATCTTGGTTCCTCCTTTGAGACGATATGTCCTAGTAGCTTCCCTTCTATTACAACAAAATAGGATTTCTTAGGGTTCAGAGAAATACCATGTTTGCAGCATTGGATTAAGACCTCCAGATTTGAAATGTGCGTGCTTCTATCTTGGAAAAGATTGTCAGATCATCGAGGTATATTACTATGCTGACATCTTTGAGATGAGCAAATGCTAAATCCATAGCTCTTTGAAATGTAGCTCCAACATTGATCAAACCAAAAGGCATTTTCTGATAAGCAAAAGTTCCCCAAGGTGTAATGAATGTTGTTTTATATTGATCTTCCTCAGCCACCTTGACCTGATTGTAGCCTGAGAAACCATCAAGCATGGAAAGCATTTCAGATCCAGTGACCACCTGCAGAGTGTGATCCATGATGGGGATGGGGTAGTTATCTTTTAATGAGGCTTGATTAAGATTGCAAAATCAACGCACAATCTAATCTCGCCACTCTTCTTCCTCACAGGAACTATGTTGGCTAACCATTCAGAGTGATGTATGGGATAAATTATCTTTGCATCTAACAACTTCTGGATTTCTGCAAAGATAGTTCCTGAAATAGTAGGGTTATGCCGCCGCAGCTTCTGCTTGAAAGGCTTTTGTTCTGGTTTTAATGGGATATAGTGTTGAACTTCTGCAGCTGATATGTCTTTAGATCCTAGTAAGACCAAGCAAAAACATCCATGTATTTCTTAAGAAGCTTTGTAAAAGCTTCTCTTTCTACCTCTGAACAACACTTACCCAGATTTACTAATTTGGGATCATTGCTTGCTCCCAAATTTAGTAACTGTGTATCGGAGGAAGAACCTTCCCCACTTTCTTCATTCTTTTTAAGCATCTGATCATGCTTGTCGAACATTTCCTCAAGAGATACTAAGCCTTTAGGAATTTTATTTCCCTTCAGCTGGATAATCTCTTGACTTCCTGAGACCTTTGCATCCGTTTCTCCCACAGTAGTTTGTCTTGGAGGCGAGTTGCTTCCCTCATAGTAGATCTCTTCGAAGTTGTCCTTTTGTTGGAGAAATGCAGCAATCTGCTTGTCATCATTAAAAACCTCCACCATTAATGGACGTTATTAGGACCTTCTGCGGAAGACCATCTCAACTTTGTAATCCCCCTGTCTGAAAAATGTGGGAGGCTGATTTAGATTTAATAAAGCTGCAGTCACTGCAAGTGAATCAGCTCTAGAATTTTGCTCTCTCGGAATATAAGATACCGAGAAAGCTGAAAAATCTAGGATAGCAGAGTAGACTCGATCTCTATAATGCCAAAGTTTGTCCTTTTTTACTTGGTAGAGACCTCTTATCTTGCTTAACAATCAGCTCAACATCTCCCTTTGCATGTAAGAGCTTGATTCCCATTGTTCTTGCCTACTCCATACCTAACAATAGTGCTTCATATTCTGTCGTGTTAGTATTTTCAAACATTAATTTGAAGGAATGTGCATGCACCTTTCCCTCAAGAGAAACAAGAACAACGCCTACACCGGATCCAAATGAACAACAACTACCATCAAATTCCAGAGACCAAACCTTATTATCAAGTTGATGTGGTTCTTGGATCACAAGTTGAATTTCTTCTTTATCCATTTCTAGATAATAGACTCCGTGATCAAATTCTTTGCAAGATCAAGGCTTATCTCTTTTGCAGGATGTAGTGTTTCCCGCTCAATTTTCAACTTTGGCCGAACGTCCATTCACCCGATCGGTATGTGAAGGCACAAGGAAGGATCCATCTTCTTCTCCGCTTGCAGAGCAATTCAATTTAATCATCCTCCTCAAGTTAGAAGATCCGCAGATCTAGTCTCTCGCGAGGAGAAGAATACACACTTATCCGATCCGGATCGTCTTAAGCATAATCCGGCCGCTTGGGAATTATTCACCAAGTCTACACAAAGAGAAGATGTGCCCCATTCATCATGTAGAATCGAATCGAATCGAACCGGATAGTACTTGTCCCATGGGAGCAGCTTTTGGGCCACTAAACTTGACTTCGCCTATGCATGATCTCGCCTAAAGGATCCCGAAGAATTTCCCAAAATTCTTTAGAAATGGTAAGCAAAGTCCATAATGATCATTTGCGGCATTCTTCATATCTTGTGGTGTGTTTGCGGTGGAACATGAAGATGTCTCGGGGGAGACTCTTCACCGAGACTCTACACGACTTGGGTCAAGAATGGTTCTACTCGGTTAGTCCCTAAAACCATAACAAATTAGGTGTCCATGCGAGAGCAATTTCTAAAAAGATTCTAGCCTCGAGAAGACACTCAAATACGCCGATCACTCAATCCGACGAATTTTGAAGAAGGAGCCAAGTGAGAACATGCGGAACTTTATTAAGGTTCCAAAGGATTTTATATAAAATCCCCACTTCTACACTTCTATTGTGCTAAGTGATGAAAATCTAGCCAACACTCCGGTGTCACTCAAATGATAAAACACTTGAAAGAACATGTTTCCTTCCCCCATGTCAACCCAAAAAAGTGGGTCCTTAGCTCGGTAATTGGTGCTCCAAGTAATGGTGTCCTCAACATGGCATGGGAGTCATCAAAGGGATGAGCTTTGCTAAGCTCCAAGGCTGCCCACTCAATAATGCCCTCATGAAGTGAGTAGGACAGCGGTCTTTCTTCACATGTCTTCAATCCTGCACATGAAGCAAACTTATTAGAAAAATAAGTGTTGAAAAACATTTTTCCAATGTGTCTCCATGGTGTGAATGGCTCACAAGTCTCCTTCATGTATGGGTTGCCCCCAAATGTCACAATGTTGCCCCATACTTCCTTGAACTCCCAAAAACCAACTGCTGTCATAAAATAAAAATCTGATAAATAATCAGCAGCTTGACAACTCCAAATTTGTCCCCATGTGAGCCCTACTTCATCCTTTGATCCATGTGTGAGTGTACCAATGGAAAAATATCCCTTATCCTCATGCCTTATGGCTCTAAAAGCCACAAGAAGACTACTGAAATAAATTACAGCAGTGTAAATAAAAATATTTGACCTCAAGGTATCCCAACTCACCTTAGGTAAGGCCAACACTACACTCTCACAACCCACAATGCATTGTTCCCATGAAAACAAGTTTTGAAACACATTCACACACATGATGTAGAGTTGATCCAAAGTGAATTTTATGACAAGTTGGTGTCCCCAGATTTCATCCTGAAATCTTTGACTACCCTATTCGAAAAAAATTCGTACTTTTAAAATAATGGGTCGCTTTTGTGTTTTTATTGCCAGAAATTTCTTGATTGCGTCAAGATATTCCCAAAGAGCCATATTAGCTTTTTCATGCCAAATACCCAAGATGCCCAAAATTGTTATATTCTGTCATCGGGATTTGTTTGTGGGAAATTTGTATTTAATTATTTTGAGTCCCGTTTGAGGCAATTTGTGCTCCGATTTAACCCTGTTGTGATCAAACATATCATTTTTCCTATATACCAAAAGGGTTTTAACTAAGAATAAGTTTTGGGCTTTATTTGTGACTTTTGGCAAAAAAAAATTGTGTTTTTGTGTTTTCCGTTTCTTTTCGTGAAATTTCTCTAGATCAATTCCTTTGCACGTTTGGCTCGATTCTTGTCCCTTAAGTAATCGGGATCATATACGCACATTATGCCAGAAGGAAGTCGCCATCGAAGGTCCACTGGGAAAAGACGAAGTCGCGCACCAAAAAGCCTCTTCTGGGCTGGCCGCATTTTTGGAAAACAAAGAATCAGAGTGGATAATGGGAAAATTAGAAGCAAGCAGTAAGTGGAAATTTTCAAACGTACCTTGTAGGGTACTTTTTCCCATGATAGAAAAGTCACTTAAGTCATAGTGGTGGGAAAATTAGAGGCAAAGGCAGATCGAAATTTCTTACCCGCTTGCAGGTAAAAATTCCCATCAGGAATAAAAGAAATATCACTTAAGTGAATCATGGGATTTTATTGCCTACACTTACAAAAATAATCTCATTATGAAAGTCAAGTGACTTAAGTGAATCATGGGATTTTTAGGGCTGCCTTGCAGGTTAAATAATCCCATTGTCATGTGATTCTTAAAAATAGAATTTTATATGTCAAAAAGTGTGCCCCTTTGGAGAAGTAAAGGCAGCATTTAAATTAATTAATTTAATTAATTATTCACCCAAAATAGGCACCCAGTGGCTTGTGGAAAAGTCAACAAAGGCAAAGGACAAAAGGCGGTTGAAATCAGATTGCTCTAAAATTAAATAAATGTATTTATTTAATGGCAGCCCTTCATGTCAAAAAGTGCGCCCTTTTGGGAGAAAGATAATACTTTTAAAGTATTAACTCGATTAAATTAATTCATATTTTCAAAGGTGGCTAAGGTTAAAGCACACTTTGAAGCTTAAGTAAAGTGAAGAGTGAATGATTAAAAAGAATAAATTTATTTTTTTGATGGTTGTCCTTAAACATGCAATTTTAGCACATCGATAAAAGAAAAACATGCTTTTAATTAATTAATTGTCGAATAGAAGGGGCAATTATTAATTATGGAATTATGAGGGTTATATAAGCATGGGCTGCCATAAGGATGAATTAATTAATTCACAAGTAAAGAAGTACAGCCCAGAGGAAAAGTGCGCCCCATTTAAGAGGATTTTTGCTCAAAAGAAGGTGAAATCAAGGCTAAAAGCTTCCAATTTTGGTGCATGCATTGAAGGAGGTTGATTTGTGTTTGCATAGTTGTTTTCCTCATAAGTGATACAGGTGCTTAGGTGAAGTTGGAAAAATTCATGCTCACTTTGCATGCAAATAAAACATCAATTTTTGGGGCAGCAGGCTTGAATAGTGCAGATTTTTATGATTAAAATTCACTGTTCATGTTCCGGTTGCCATCTTTGTTTGAATTAATTGCAAGAATTCGTTACAAGTGCTTTACAAAAGAAAATGAGCTTTAATCAATGTCCAATACATTGAATACATCCTTCGAATCTAAGAATTATCTAAGTCTCGCACTTTTGCTTTTGAAAAATTCCGACCAAGTAAGAAGAAAAAGAATCGTCGATAAAAGATAGACACTTACCATGGCAAAGAAGGATGAAAAAGAGAGCACAACGGAGTCATGCATCACTTCTAAATTTGCAGACATTGGAAACACAGATCTAGGTCCGGAACCTCTTTCCGAATTGATTGACAGATCCAGAGCTGGAAAGACTTCCCTCATGCGTGCAGTCAAAAGCAATGGAATCATTCGAGCTGCAACATTTCCATTCACATCCCAAATGCTGAATTCGTTATGGAGTGTGCTAGATCCAGATCTTTTCAGAGCCATAATTGCAAAATTCATCCTCTTGTTTCAAATGCAGCTCGTGAAGAAGTTAGTGCGTGGAAAATTCCTTCCAGGATCTTGTGCATGTGCTCCCAATCTTCCAGTTGAAACCTTCATTGAAGTTGCATTCACCCGGAGTGCTTCCCAGAATTTTTAATTGTTCATATGCAATTAAAAATAAATAGTTATGGCAAACATTGCACTGATGCATGTACTAGAGAAGAACCGCAAAATCTTCAAGGATAAAAGTTAGTTTAATGTGCACATAGGTTAGTTACTTTTATTTATTTAATTAAAAAATAAATAAAGTGCACATAGTCTTAGTATTAAATATTTTAATGAGAGTTTATGTTTTCCCTCCAAAAGGGAAAGGTCGGTCTTTATTGGATATTGCACCCCTTAGTTCTATAAAAGGGAGGTCGCATTTCCTTAGAGGGGATGTTGATTGATCATTTGATTTTCACTCCATGCTTGGAGTTGGGATGCATGCCCATTAATGTTCTCTCTCTCTTGGAAGCCATGTGTGGGAGTTATTGTGTTGTTGATATTCATTGAAGTATTTTCATGAGATTTGCAAATCTACTTGTTGGTGATTCTCTTTCTAGCTTTGGCGCCTTTTATTGAGAGTAAAATCTGCATGTTATTGAATATTATGAAGGGTTTTATGGTGCTTTAGATCTGCTGGTTATTGCTGGTTTTATTCTAACTATGGCGACTTGAATAGGGCATCTTTTAGCATGTTTTAAGGGTGAACAAGTTTTATTTGTAATTGATCTGTGTTGGAAATTTTGCTAAGTTTGGGCAATTTTTGAGTAATTGAAGGGTTATTAAGTGCTGGAAATTATTTGTGCAATTTATTTTAACCCTAACGATTTTTGGGATTTCGGGGCTGTTTTTGAAGGGGTTTCAGTTATCATAAAATTCAGATTTTAATATCTTTGGAAAGCTCTTGAATTATAGATTAATCTGCACTTTATTTCATGGCAAAAGATGAAGTATTGAGCAAGTTATGAATTTTCCAAGTTTCAGCTGTTTGTGTGTCAGGGTTTTATCTACACAGTTTCAGATTTCGTGGGTTGATTTGCATGCCTTCTACTTATCCAAAAATTGTGATCTATAGCTTGTTGGAAAGCTAAAAATATTAAGAATATTTTGGCATGAGTTTGATAGAAAAATAATGGATGGTGAAGGAGTTATTAATTTTTGAAGTTTGCAGCAGTTTAGTGCATTTATTAATTAATTACTGTTGTAATTAATTTCAGATTTGAAGTGATTAATTTCCTAACTGGTTCTCCCATCTAATCCACCACCTTGGCTCACTCCAACCCTTTTTGGGTTGTATTGAAGCTAACATTGGATTATTTGAGGTCGAACTAGGAGGGTTTAGTCCTTCTAGAGTCGATTCAATAAATTAATTTGCATATTTGGATAATATCCCAAAAGGGATATTACAGTGGTATCAGAGCTTCTTTCCTCTACTCTTGTGGGGGTTTGTGTGGCAAAAACAAGGAGGAATAAGGAGAAATTAATTTCATAAATTTTGGAGTTGAATTGGTGCCCTAAATGTGTTGGGCGACCTATTTTTTGGGCAAAAATTAGGGTTTGGTGTTGGCTATGCAAAATCTGGTTTTGGGATATTGTTCCTCATATTTTTGTGACCCAAGATCCAAAATTTCAGCTCTTTTGGACTTCCTAGCCAAAGATACGGATTTTTGAAGTTGCTATATTTTTTTTGCAAGTATTTCGGTTTTAAAAATCAGATTTCAATTATTTTCAAAAAATTCCTTTTGGAAAAGTTGCTCCATAATATTATCTACCATTCCCCAAAGTTTCATGCAATTCGGGGTGTTTTGAGCAAGTTATGCATTTTTCTAAATTCAGCTAGGGATAGTGACGAACTTACTATTTATAGTAAGTCTCCCATTTTCAGATTTAGAAAAAAATTGTTTTGGCATATTCAGATTGGAAAAAAATATTTCAAAATTATTGCAATTTGTTTGAGGTAAATCAGAGCAGTTTTCTTCTTTTCCGGCGGGTATTGTTTTGCAGATCATGGAGATTGCCAGTGACGGAGGTTTGAGAACCAAGCTCTATAAGCTTGGGAAACGGCTCAAAAAGCTTTCATTTGAGAAGAGTGTATTGCTCCACACTCTTGAAGAGATAGTGAGTTGTTTATGTTTGATAGAGCAATCTGATTATAGCTCTATGTTTTCAGTTGTAGCTCCTTTGGTAACACACTTGGCTAGAACTAATTTGTTGAGACATGAGGAGGTGGATGTGAGACTTTTGGTCATTGCATGCATTAGTGAGATCACACGGATAACAGCCCCAAGTTTGCCATATGATGATACTACTATGGAGGAGGTATATGATCTCATGATTGGAAGCTTTCAAAAGCTTTGGGACATCACAAACCCTCACTTTGATAAGAGGGTTAAGATCTTGAAGAACATGGCTCAGGTAAGGTCTTGCATTCCAATGTTAGATCTTGATTGTAATGACCTCATTTTGCACATGTTTGAGGTTTTCTTTGATGTTATACATGAGGAACATTCACATGAAGTAATGGATGCTATGCAAACAATAATGTCCCTAATGTTGAATGAGTATGAAGAACCTCCACAACCTTTGTTATCCATACTTGTGGAAGGATTGGAACAAAAGGAGTCATGTCTTGCTCACTCCTTAGCAAGAAGAGTTGTAAATCAATGTGCAAGCAAAGTAAAGACATGCATCCAAGGTATGAGCACTTTTGTTTTTGATGATGAATTTTTGGCATCTAATGATTGCATGGGTTTGAATGGGTGCAAGGAGAAATCAGATTTGGTTGATGGGCATGAAGAGGATATTAGTGTCAAGCATATGCATGATCAAGAAGAAATGATGGCAAAGGAACATGTGATGGAAAAATCAGATTTGAGGGGAGTTGTTCAACCCCACCACGAGCCATTTGAAGGGCAAGGAGAAGGCATGGTCAATGATCTCACCATAGAAGGGTATACTCATTCATATAATACATCATTTGTGTCTACTTCTATGTGGCAAAAAGAAGAAATCTTGAAGCATTCATTGCATGGTAATAATCTTTTGATGTTTGACAAATTATTAGTGCCTACTAATTGCATCAAGTTGAACATGAGTGCAAAAGGAGCAGGTTTTCAAGAGGACTATGAAGATGGGCTTGTGAAGAGGTATGCTTATGAAGGAAGGACATCATGGAATGTTTATGGTAATTTGCAGTTCGCTGTAATTTTCCGAACAACAGGCCCTAATGGGCAATTGAATGAGGTTTGTCACCCAAGCATGAGTCTCATGGATGTCCCAAGTCATTACCCACCAAGTATGAATGCTTGTGGGGAGGACAAAGGGGTTTTAGACAAGGAAAGTAATGAGGAACTAAGTGTTGTTCCAAACTCAGAAATTCTGAGTTTTGTAGATGTTGGGGCAGCCCAAGGTATGATCTTTCTTGTTTTATTTCTCCTCATATGTTGAGTTTTGATGGATATGATTTTGAGCATGATAGGGAGATGGATATGAGGTGCAACATGGAGTATATTGGTTGCATTTTTGTTGGTACTCTTGCTCTTAACATTTGGGTGCATATGGAGCATGATGGAAAAGGAGAAAGAGTGATTATCACTCTTCCCAATGATGGAAACCATAACAATAAGCTTGTTGGTCCGTATGAGGAATTCATCATTAGAAGGCACAAAGGTATGATGATTTCATGTGTTTTGCCCCTATCATAAGAAAAGTCATTGGCACAAAGTAAGGTACAAGGTTCCTTGGTTTCTCTATGATAATATTCATAAATGCATGCATTATATTTCAGCTCTCTCCTTTCCTTTTGAGTATAGAAGAAGAGAAAATTTGTGGTGTTATCTTGCACATATTGCTTCATGTGGTAAGGGGATAAAAGGATTTGGGTTTTGCAAGTTTGGTTTGGATACAGGAATATCATTTCATTTCCTTTGTCAAATGATGCTAACTCCTATCTCTTTGGAAGACTTGAAAGAAGGATGGATCACATGGACTACACTTTGCATGGTAAGAAGTTCATTTTCAGATTTTGAGCTACAATTATGTCTTCCATTTGGGTGTTTGATTGAGATGCTTCCAAGGGTAAAATCAACCAAGGATAAGTATTGGGAATGTATGATTGATGTTGCTTGCATGGCCACCATCTTTTGGGCTTCAATGAAAAGTATGAGAAGTTTGAAGGAACATGGTATGAACTTTTCTCAAGGCATTTCATTTTCAGCTGTGCATGTGGATAATTTTCAGTTTGTTATGGTTGAGGATGAAATTTCAGTTATATGGGAGCCATTTTTATTCACTAGGTTGATGATCATTCATGTTGGGAAAAAATTTGAATTATGCTAGTTGTTGTCCTCTCATTTTTATGGATAATACCATTATTAGGACCAGCTCCACTATCACTTCAAAAATTCAGATTTTTTACATACATTTGGTGACATGGTTGTTGGTATTTGATTTTGGCTCATGGGTGACTATTTGGGGGTGGAAACCAGCCATCCTAATTCTGATTTTTGAAGGAATAATGCATGATTACAGCAGTGTTGGGAGCCACATAACAGATTTTGGGGACAGCCCATACATGAGGAAGATTTGGGAGCTCTCCATGCCTTGGAGACATGAAGAAGAAACAGGAAAAGTGTTTCTCAACACTTGTTTTTCTAATGAGTTTGCTTCATGTGCAGGATTGAAGACATGTGATGGAAGATTGTTGTCCTATTCATTTCATGAGGGCATTTTTGAGTGGGCAGCCTTGGAGCTTAGCAAAGCTCATCCTATTGATGACTCTCTATGCCATGTTGAGGACACCATCTCTTGGAGCACATGTTATGGAGCTGATGACCCATCTTTTTGGGTTGACATGAGGGAAAGAAATTTGTTCTTTCCAACTCTTCGCCACTTGACAGGCACCGGATCGAGGCTTTGGATGCACCACCCCACATCTTCTCTTTGGGGCATGATGCATGGATCTATGAGCTTGCTATTGCTTGAGGGCAAACAATTTCCGAGAGGGGAGGACTGTAATGTCCCCTTTTTCGAGACATTATTAATATTTATTTTTCATTTGCATTGTAACCCCTTGGCATGCCTAGCGCTACAAGTGGGAGTCTCTTTAGTTAGTTTAATGTGCACATAGGTTAGTTACTTTTATTTATTTAATTAAAAAATAAATAAAGTGCACATAGTCTTAGTATTAAATATTTTAATGAGAGTTTATGTTTTCCCTCCAAAAGGGAAAGGTCGGTCTTTATTGGATATTGCACCCCTTAGTTCTATAAAAGGGAGGTCGCATTTCCTTAGAGGGTATGTTGATTGATCATTTGATTTCACTCCATGCTTGGAGTTGGGATGCATGCCCATTAATGTTCTCTCTCTCTTGCGTGGGAGTTATTGTGTTGGTTTGATATTCAATTGAAGTATTTTCATGAGATTTGCAAATCTACTTGTTGGTGATTCTCTTTCTAGCTTTGGCGCCTTTTATTGAGAGTAAAATCTGCATGTTATTGAATATTATGAAGGGTTTTATGGTGTTTTAGATCTGCTGGTTATTGTTGGTTTTATTCTAACTATGGCGACTTGAATAGGGCATCTTTTAGATTTTTAGGGTGAACAAACTTTATTTGTAATCTGATCTATGTTGGATCATTTTGCAAGTTTGCAGCTTTTTGAATGGAAGGGTTATTAAGTGCTGGAAATTATTTGTGCAATTTATTCTAACCCTAGCAACTTGGTTTGGGATTTCGGGGCTGTTTTGAAGGGGTTTCAATTATCATAAAATTCAGATTTTTATATCTTTGGAAAGCTCTTGAATTATAGATTAGTCTGCACTTTATTTCATGGCAAAAGATGAAGTATTGAGCAAGTTATGAATTTTCCAAGTTTCAGTTGTTTGTGTCAGGGTTTTATCTACACAGTTTCAGATTTCGTGGGTTGATTTGCATGCCTTCTACTTATCCAAAAATTGTGATCTATAGCTTGTTGGAAAGCTAAAAATATTAAGAATATTTTGGCATGAGTTTGATAGAAAAATAATGGATGGTGAAGGAGTTATTAATTTTTGAAGTTTGCAGCAGTTTAGTGCATTTATTAATTAATTACTTGTTGTAATTAATTTCAGATTTGAAGTGATTAATTTCTAACTGGTTCTCCCATCTAATCCACCACCTTGGCTCACTCTAACCCTTTTAGGGTTGTAGAATGAATGATCTCGAATGATATCTCTGCCTTGAATATGAGATGTTTTTTTCTCCCATATGTTGTTGAATCCTTTCCTTCGATTCTCACCAAACTGGATCTGGAAGCACTGCTTGAATAATTGAGATTTACTTGCGGGTGCTACCTCTGACCTGTCTTCCCTCTTATCCTTGAAGCTTTTGCAGTTCTTCTCCAGTACATGCACCAATGCAATGTTTGTCGTAAACAATTCAGACAAAACTCATCACCCTTCATCGTGCTTGAATCATCATTCGTCTCGAACATCTTCTTTTTTTTTTTCTCGCTAAAACCTTGCAAATATACGAGCCGATGTATTTATGCGTAACCTCGCAGCTCTCCTTCTAATTCTAAAGATATATTCAATGTATCTGACATTGACTTTGCCTTTTTTTCACCAATATGAGCACCAATGAAGTATTCCTGCAAATAATTCAGACAAACATGGAATCCATGGCATGAATGCTTAATTCCTTCACCAAAATCTGATTATAAAGCCTGCTGCCCTCTATTTTTAGACTTTGCTTGCATGCCAAGCAAGCTAAAAATATTATTTAATTCCCCTGTGCACTCACATCAACATGCAGATAGCCAGAATAATAAAAAAAAAGCTTTCCAACCCTAGGTGCCAAAACTGGATGTTTTCCGCAATTTAAAAAAAGTCAGCTTTTAGGCATTTAGCTATGCCATAATGGGTCGCACTTTTTGGCTAGAAGTCGTGTTAAAAATAAGAAGGCAAGGAAGTGGGAATTTTTACCCTTCCAAGCAGCTCCAAAATTCTCATCTTTCACTTAAGTGATTTAACTTTAATGATGGGAAAAACAACCTTCTAGGAAGGCTCCAAATTCCCACCTTCCTTCCACCACCAAAATTCTCATTGGCACTTAAGTGATTTAACTTTAATGATGGGAAAAAACAACCTTCCAGGAAGGCTCCAAATTCCCACCTTCCTTCCACCACCAAAATTCCCATTGGCACTTAAGTGATTTAACTTTAATGATGGGAAAAACAACCTTCCAAGAAGGCTCCAAATTCCCACCTTCTTGCGAGCACCAAAATTTTCATTTGCACTTAAATGACTTGACTTCCATCATGGGAATTTTTTATCTTCTAAGAAGCTCTAAAATTCCCACCTTCCCGATTGCCAAAAATTCCCACTTGCATGGAGAAGTCATCCTTCCCAAAAAGTGCGACTTAGCATGAAGAAAGCTTCTTCCCAAAAAGTGCGACTTGCATGAAGAAAGCTTCTTCCCAAAAAGTGTGACTTGCATGAATTCTGCTTTTAAAGTTGCGTGAAAACTCATTAGCAACATTTTATTTCCATTTTTGGATTTTCGGTGAAGAAAACACAAGGATAGAATAAAATTTTCCATTTTTGGAAAGGATCCGGAAGATGTAGCAACAAAAGCTTGCAACTGCCATAACTTTCACTCCGTGGCTCCATTTAGGTGTCGTTTTCTCTAAAGTTCATATTTTCTTGAGCTCTATGCATTGATGGCAATATTTTCTATATTTTCATAAAATCCATTTTTGCACTTTTTGGACCAAACAACTTCTTACAATCTCCCGAAAGAATCTGGCTCATCACCTTTAGACATTAGTAATTAAAAATATTAGATAGTTTTTCAAAACCCTAGGTAGGAAGAATGAATAGGCTATGGGAATTTCCAGAGAAAACAAACCAAAACACAGACAAAAAGAAATAAAACAAAACAAAAGAAGTTGCAGGCAATTGCTCGAAAAATTTCTCCAATTAGCTAATCTACAAAAATTCTTCCCGGGTGAATGTTCTATGGTAATAATGATGGGGTGAAGTGCTTTATATAACCTAAATCCTCCAATTTTAGCTCAATCTATTTTTAAAATAACTTTATTTATTTAATAAATAAAATTCTCTCAGACAAAACCTGGCAAAGGGATAGAGTGAGTTTTAGCATGTGGGTATTTGGGGAATTTGGCTTTTATGACTCTCTGGGGATACCTTAGAACAATGCAAACAACTACAGGCAAAACAAACACAAAACGACCCGTTACTTTGAAAAAATGAATTTTTTTAAAGGGGTAGTCCCAAATTTCAGGGTGAAATCTTGGGGACACCACTTTAGTTCTATTTGATCAAGACCAGGGTCGAAAAATTGATGAATCCAACTTAGGAGTGGCTCAGGATAAAGGAAAGAAGATTAAAATTGATAAAAATATTAAAACCAAGACGTAAACCGAGACCAGGGTATCTCTTCAAAATGAAGGCAAGAAGTTAAGTATTGTTGGGATGGTGAGGGATTTATCCCAATTTTTCCAAACCCCCATCACGAAGATCATCACTTGGAATATAAGAGGGCTAAAAGGAAGCCCTTCTAAAGTTCAAGAGATTAAAAGAATGATTCACACTAATCATCCATTTGTGGTGTTAATGCAAGAGACTAAAGCCTCTGTAGATCTAATGGTTGTTGTTTCGGAGAGCAGCGAGATCATATAGCTCTAAGTTCGCAAGGAGCTTCTGGAGGTATTATAACTTTATGGGACCCAAAGGCTATTATGGTTCTGAACTCTTGTGCTATTCAAGGACTCTTAACTCATATGTACTCTAAAGTGGATGACCAAAATTTTGTGCTTATAAATGTATATGCCCCTCTGGAAGTGAGAGCTAAACAAAAACAATGGAGCCAAATTTCAGGTATGACTAGTCTCTACATGGACTCCTCTTATCTTAGGGGGAGATTTTAATACTATTCTCAATTTACAAGAGAAACAAGGTGGGACCAAACAGTTAGATGTTAGTTCTACAATTATGTTCCAACAGATACAATCATTAAACCTTTTGGATGTTCCAACTGAAAATGGGATCATGACATGGAAAAACAAAAGACAAGGTCAACATTGTATTATGGAAAGACTTGATAGATTTCTAGTTTCAATAAAGTGCGACTTGCATTAAAATTAGCCTCCTTTGATAAAATGTGACTTGCGTGGGTGAATAAACCTCTTTGGTGTGGGAAAATTTAGCTTTGTCAAGAAGGCAAAAAATTCTCACCGGTGCTTTAAGTGATTTTTTCTTTATTTTATCATGCGAATTTTCACCTGCGCAAGGCAGGTAAGAAATTCCCGCCTACCTGCCGCCTCTAATTTTCCCATTGCAGCTTAAGTGACTTTGACTTTATGGGAAAAAGTACCCTACAAGGCAGGTAAGAAATTCCCGCCTGCCTGCCACTACCAAAAATCCCATTGCACCTTACACTCATTAATTCCAAAAATGCGACTCCGCCTGGAGAGGCTTTTGTGCATGACTTCATCTTTTTTGGTCAGAAGTTTGCATTTTGAGGTTGATTCCTTCTGGTGTTGTGTCAGTAGATGATCTCCAAATGCTTCAGGCAATTAAACAGACTATACTGGACAAGGAACAGACCTAGGGGAATTTCACAGAGAAATTGCGGAGAAAACCGGAGAAAAATGCAAAAGAAAAAATAAAAGTGAAAAACGTTGCCAGAAGTTGCAGACAATGCCCTAAATTCATTCCTGGTGAAAACCCTATTGAGATGAGTGAATACTAGCATGCAAAACTTCAATAGGATTCAACCGAGCACAATTTACTTCAAACAGGGCATTATTTATTTAATAAATAATTAAATAAAAATTTCCCGCAAACAAAACTTGGCGGAGGGATAAAATGAGTTTCGGCATCTAGGTATTTGTCGAAATTGGCTCATATGATTCACTAGGAATATCTTAACGTAATACAGACATCTTCTGGCAATAAAAACACAAAAAGACCCGTTATTTTATTAAAGATTCTCTTGCTCATTTGGATCTAAGGCATCAAGAAGAAGACCTACAAGAGCTTTGGCATATTTTTGAATTCCCTCTCTTAGGGAGGGACTAGGGTTTGAGTGTGATTTGGTGCCTTCTCAGGGCACATAACTCATTTATTCTTTGATATTCATATTTGGCATAATTTATACAACTAGAATCTATCTTTTGTAATTACTAGGGTTTGGAGACTTCCATTTTGATCATTTCTCTTGGTTGTACTTCTGTTATTTATAATTAATTTTCCAACCGAGTATTTGATTAAGTTTCATGGTGAAAAGTGGCTTAAAATCTTCTTAAAGTGTTTTCTTATGTTGTTGAGTTCTTTGTTAATCTTTGGGTAATTTCTAACTAACCTGCAAGCTGATGTTACAAAAATCAGACTATTGATTTACAACTGTCATACAAACTAGTTGGCTGATATAAAATATGAGTTTAATCATTTGGGGTTTGTGTGATTTCCTCCTTTTTCAGTTTTAGGCGTAGAAAGGGACATTACAAAGGTGGTATTAGAGCACCATTCTTCCCAGCCTGAGGGTTTGATGCAAGAAGGAAAAAAGGGTTTCATTTGCTATCAGAGGAGAGAGAAGAAATTAGACCATCCAAGAGAGGACACTCGGCTCATTAGGATACCCAAGAAGCCAAGATTGACAAGTTAATCAAGGGCAAGTAAGATTGGCGGGCGAACACCATGGATCTCCAAGCCCTAACCCTTCAGAGATTACATGAACCTAGGGTTCATAATGGAGACGGCAGCTCATCCGGAGAAAATACTTCACAGTGAACCTTTGGATCAGCTCATGGATCAGCCACTAGGCCTACTTTCCTTCCAAGGGAAGAAGCCATTTCGGAGGCGGGAGCAAGGCCCTCTATGGGGCAAAGTATTGCCACAAGCTATGAAGAATATATGGCACTTCCAAGGGAGATACGGGAGGCCATTACACTTGCCAAGTTCATTGGTGTGAGCAAAGGGAGGTCTAGGCCGGAGCCAAGACAAAATGTGCCACAGAAAGAGGTGCAAAATGTGTTGGGGAAGATGACTTTCTCTACTTTTGATGGATCGACTAAGGGGACAACTAGGGCATGGATCCAAAAGTTGGATACATATTTTCTTTGAATCCTATGATGGAGGATGATGCCATCAAATTTGCAACCCTTCACCTAGAGGGGATTGCTCATGAGTGGTGGTTCCATGGATTGGTGACAAAAGGGCACAATGAGATCCATTCATATGATGAGTTTTGTAGAAGACTCGTTGGTAGATTTGATAGAGTTGACCCGAAGTTCACTTTTGGGAACTTGCACAGTTGAAACAAGGCACGGTGGATGAGTATGTGGCTGAGTTTCAGAGACTTTCCGTCATGATTACGGATGTCACAGAGAGGAGACTTGTGGTTCTTTTCATTGAGGGTTTGACCGAACCACTCAAGGGTTTGGTTAGAGCCTTTGATCCTTTGTCTCTTCAAGAGGCAATCAAAAAGATTTGGACCTTGAAGGTGCTGCCCCAAAACAGCAGCGATCAGCAGACATCCCAAGGTTAATTCAAGTGGAGGACAGCCCAAAGGACCCTTGGGACAGCCTAGAAACCCTCCCTTGGACCAACCAAGGAAGCCCCTCAAAAGGATGCCTATTAATCGTAAGGAGCTGCCCAAACCAGCAATGGAGGTGAGTCTAAAAATGAGTTGAGGAAGAAGAATTTGAGTTTCTCTTGCAACAATCCATGGACTCCCGGACATCATTGTTTAGGTAAGGGTAAAGTGCATTATATTGAGGTGTTTTCAAATTGTGAAGATGATGAAGATAGTGTTGATGAAGCCAAGCAAGATAATATTCCGGAAGAAGACCTGGAAATTTTAGATGGCACTCTTGCTACCTTGTCCGGTGCACCAAGATATCATCCATTCCGGGTGAAAGGTGACCTACAAGGGCAAGGGGTCATGGTTTTGATTGATAGTGGAGCCACACATAACTTTGTTGATGAAAGTTTGATGAAAAGGTTGAAGTTGAAGGATGAAAATTTCAAGGGCTTCAATGTCATGGTGGCGGATGGCTTCATACTTCCATGCACAAGAAGAATACCTCAGCTCACGCTCTCTTTGGGAGGACACAAGGTAAGAGATGATTTCTATGTCATTGGTATTGGTGAAACCGATTTAGTGTTGGGTGTTCAATGGTTACATTCCTTGGGTGAATTCACTCAAAACTACCAAAGTATGGAGCTGAAATTTAAGGTAGAAGGCAAGGAGGTTGTGCTACATGGTATGAAAGGTGGAACTCCTCAAGTTGTGACTGCCAAGAGCATGGAAAGGACTTTCAAAAGAGGGCAGGTTGCATGGGCTGCTCATTGCTTGGTAAGATCTAATTCTTCTATTTCCATTCAACAATCTTTTCATGATGATATTCAGCCCATACTTAACAAGCATGCCAAAGTTTTCAATGAATTACCTCATGGGCTGCCACCGGATAGAGGATTCCAACATGTTATTGAGTTAGAACTGGGCACCAAACCGGTAATAACTACTCCTTACCATCACCCAAGGATCTACAAGGAAGAAATTGAAAGAACCATCAAAGAATTGTTGGAAATGGGGTTGATTAGGCCTAGTTCCAGCCCATTTGCTTCTTTTGTAGTGCTTGTGAAGAAGAATGGTGGCACCCTAAGGATGTGTGTGGACTACTAGGTATTAAACAAGAGAACAATCAAGAATAAGTACCCAATCCCAAGAATTGATGAACTAATTGATGAGCTACATAGAGCAGTTTTTACTTCTAAGATTGATTTGAGATCCAGGTACCACCAAATAAGGGTGAGAGATGAAGATGTGCACAAGACCGCTTTTAGGTGTCACTTTGGGCATTTTGAGTTTCTTGTCATGCCATTTGGGTTAACCAATGCCCCAGCCACTTTCCAATCATGCATGAATCACATTTTTGGTAAGCATTTGAGGAAATTTGTGCTAGTTTTCTTTGATGACATTTTGGTATATAGTAAAACATGGGAGGAGCATCTCCAACACTTGGATAAGGTGCTGGAAATTTTAGAACAGCAGTCACTCTATGCAAAAAAATCAAAATGTGAGTTTGGGATGACTGAAATTTTGTACTTGGGGCATGTTATCAATGCACATGGGGTTCATGTGGATCAACAAAAGATCCAAGCCATCATGGATTGGCCAACCCCAACCAACATCACACAATTAAGAGGATTTTTGGGTTTGTGTTGTTACTATAGGAGATTTGTGAAGGGGTTTTCCCAACTTGCAGCCCCATTGACTTCTCTAACAAGAAAAGGAGCTTTCAGCTGGTCAAAAACAGCCCAAATAGCTTTTGAAGAGCTGAAAAAGGTGATGGGTTCCAGATTTTTCTATACTTGAATGTGATGCTTCCGGTGAAGGTATAGGGGTTGTTTTGATGCAAGACAAGCATCCCATTGCATATGAAAGCCAGAAATTGAAGGATCGTGACAAGTTGTTCTCTATCTATGACAAAGAAATGTTGGTCATCATGCATGCATTGACCAAGTTCGACAATACTTGGTTTGTGGAAGGTTTGTGGTCAAAACCAACCATAATAGCTTGAGATTCTTTCTTCATCAAAAAGAGTCAAACGACTCAAACAAAAATGGGTAAGTAGACTCCAAGCATATGATTTTGATATTGAATATGTCAAGGAAAAACACAATGTGGTAGTGGATGCCTTGTCAAGGAAGCCACCTCCTAATTCATTTGAGGATGTGGAATTACATGATGGGAAGAAGGAAGGAATCAAGTTTTCGATCAGCCAAGTTTGCAATTGCTTGAAGACAAGCAATTTTGGGAAGGAGGATCTGTTGTTGGCTAGATTTTCTCCATAGCATCAAACCTAGGCAGTCATGAGATAAATCTCCCTCATTTAACCGGTGAGGCTCCCGTGTCAGATTTGTCAATATAAATGTGTTTTTATCTATCAGGGGTTTTACTTTAACCACTTAGTTCATGAACCATAACTAAGAAGTTTTGCAGCAAGTAAGCAGTTGTTTAAGAAAGGAAAATTATAGAAGAAGAAAGTAAAGGTATTACAGAGAAGAAGTAAGGAAGATGTGCATCCCAATTAGTAGATAGCAGAGCTAATTGCATGCACATAGAAGAAACTTAATAGATTTGAACACACAGAATTATAAAGCAAAGGCAGCTCTAGATCCAGATCTACAATAACACAAAGTTTACTTAAAAGATCTAAAGATTTAAAAGCAAGAAACACAGTACGCCGTGACACAAAGTTCTCCGGAAACCTGCTTCTTTGTATTCCTCTGCAACAAGTGGCTCTCAGGGGTTCAGCACAAAGTCTAGAACACAAGATTGCTTCTTACAAATTCTGATTGATCATTAACCCGGAGGTTCTTCTCCTACTTATAGAATGTAGGAGGGAAAGTACAAATAGAAGACTCAAACTGAACTAAAGTATGAACAACAAGTAAAGATGACATTTGGCAATCATCCTCAACTAACTTCTTCTTAAGTGACACATGTATCACTTAACTAATAGAATGGTTCCACATGACTTCAAGTAATGGTTGCAAAACCAATAACTTAGAAGTTTTACAATTTCATCCGGGAACATAGAAAATAGAAGAAGAAAGAATAGAAGAAGTCATGCCAGCTGTAATGTTTACATCTTCTTCTTGTTCTGATATCTGATATACTTGTCGAACATATAATTCAACATCCTTCCATCTGCTTTAGCCACTGCTTCCTTCTCTCTCGCCCGAATCTGCAAAGAACCCTTCATTCAACACTTTGCTGCATGCTTCCACCTCTTCCAAACTTGGCCCAAATCTCGCAATGTCTGCCTGCAGCGCCACCAATCTACTGATAGAATTCATCGTGAAAGGCTTGGTAGCTTTATCAATTCTCTTTTGCACCATCAGAAGAGAACCTTCCAGGGAATCATGCACTTCATTAGAAACAATCCGCACGTATGAAGTAACACCTCCATCCACTCTTTCCTCAGTGAAAGAAATGATACTGTCTGGTAAATCTGATGTTCTACTCTCAAGCACCTGCATCCTTTTCAGCAAAACTCTGCAGATCTCCAAACGGAAAGATACTGCAAACTCTAGCTGCTTCCCCTTCTCGACTGATCCATCCGGTAAAATTTGTTCTGCAACCAACACATCTCCCGGAAATTGTTGTCGATCTCGGCCAAAATACTCAAAGTTACTCTCTGCAATCCGTATTCATGCCTTCTATGCTTTCCATCGCTTCTTTAGTTGATTTGCTTGCATCTTTCATAACCTTTAGGCGGGTCGGCACTTCCCAAGTCAGCATGTAAGCTTGATTTAATAATCGTGTCTTTCCATTCGCAATAGCCTTTACTTGATTGCTGCGCATCTTCCATTTCCCGCATAAGATGATCACTCACCTTTCCTAAATGGGCTGAATGGAAGGTTTAGCAACCTTGGCTATGATCTCACATAATTGAGATATTTGCTTCTCGCAGCTCTTCTTTCTCCGCCTTTTCACTGTCAAGCCTAAGGAACAAAGCATCCAGCAACGTTTGCGTGTCCTGCTTCAATCCTTCAGTGGTAGCTTGACCGAGTGGTATTTTGGTCACCGTCACATCTTCTGCCATGAGCTCCTCTTCTATCTTTCCTTCCGCCGGAATTGATATCTCAGCAAACTTCTCTCCCGAATCTTTGATGATCAACCTAGAAGTTGCTTTAGCAACTTTAGGCCTTCTGTCTCTTCTGCTCAGATCCTGAAGTAGCTGCAAGTCATGCTCCTCTAAGTTCATCTCTACTCTTGCTTCCGGAACCAACTGCAAAGCTAACCATCCCGAGAAGTTATTTCTCGGGGAGTAAGAAGTCACTGAGTGCACTACCATCTCCCGCCCGCATCCTCTCCGCCGAAAAGTGCCACAAAGTTGTCATGGCTGCCATCTTCTGAAACATCCAAGGACAAAGCTCTTTCGAACTCCGTCATCTGCAGCTTCAACATCTCCTCCGAACGGTGTTTGAACGAAGTGGTCATGCGAGAGAAACGAATGTCGCCGGTTTCAATGAAGGCATGGAAGCATCCTGCTGCGTGGGTGCAATAGTTGGTGATCCTCTGGGTACTGGAGAAGTCGGAGTCAAAGCTATGGTCGTAGAAGTGGTCTTCTCTTTCTCTTGAGATCTTCTGTGTACTTTCAACTTCTCGGACCTTCTGCTGCTTTCTCCTTCATGCTTTCGTTTGAGGGAATCTCCTGCGCCGAAGTTGCCCGTGATTTGATTCATCAATACTTCATCAAGGCAGTATCCCTTCGTTAGCAGCCACTCGAAGTATTCACCAACACAGCTCCAGATCTCTCTTCAATTGAATGGCAGCCTCCAATGTTATCCTGCAGTATAGCTTTATCTCCTCCCATCTGATGGTAAGTGTCAAGTACCACGTTCCCATCATCTTTAAGATCCGCAGGTATCCGCGCTAGTCCAAAGTCGAACACTTGCTTTGCTGATAGCCTGCTGAAATCTTTCTTTCTAACCTCGTACTCACTTCTGCACTTCATCCAGAAATCTTCTAACGAAGGCACATGTGCGTACTCCTGGGAGATTGTCTTCCTGGCTACTCCAAATGGATCGGGTTAAGCCGCAGGGAAAACTCTTGCTCATACTTGGATAACATTTGCACTTCCATCCTCGAGCTCGTGAATGCCGATGCAACCGTAATATCCCACAAGTTGATTGGGAAGAAGCCCGTAGACTTGTGCCGCTTTCAATCAAGGTCGTGTAACTCTACGAGTTGCCTGCTCAGCTCCATGGCGATCACTCTATCACTTGGATACCTGGGCATCTTTATAGGTTCTCCAGAAAAGCCCGTAACCCTGAGGTATGTGAAATCTGCAAACTGGATGAATAAACTCGCAATCTTGACACACGCTTCCCACGCTTCCTTGCTTACCCTGTGAGTCTTCAAGTCTTTGTCTAGCCTGCAGATGAAATCGTAGAAGAAGTCATCGTTGATCACTTTGAAGTCCTTCTCGCACGCAGGTACAGTAAGCTGTGGGTAGCACTCGAAAATGGGGTCCTTGGAAAGAACACCACATCTATCCAAATTGAAAAGACACCTGTGAAGTCGCAGATATACCAAGTACGAAGTCATCTTGAAGTCAAAGTACGCTTCACGTTCCGAAGTTGCTCACCGATGTTGCTGCTAATAATTTCCGACCAATTGATTATAGAATCAACCTTGTTGATTTCAATGGTCCTGATGAAAGCATACATCCATGTACGGAAAGTGTAGGCATTCGCTTCGCCATTCATCCTGCATAGCAATTTGACGACATCATCTGCCTCCTGCACCAAATTGGACCGTGGAAGAGTTCTCGGGAACTTTGAAGGGGATCTAGGCTTCTTCATGAACCGGCTGTTCATTATGCTCACGCAATCAGCTCTATGTTTCTCCCATCTACTGTCAGCATCCTGAATGCTAATAGAAGTCACCACCTTTCGCACTGGAATCTTCGCATAATAATTGATGAATTCCGCATCCAAACAAATTATTGTCTTTCCCGCAACATCACGCACTGATCTGGATGAAGGATGATAAGATCTAGCACACCCCATCACGAACTCTGGCAATTGGGCTGTACATGGGAAAGCTGCAGCTCGGATAATTCCGCTACTTTTGACCGCACGCATGAGTGAAGTCTTTCCACTGGATCTATCAATCAAATCGAAAGAGGTTCGGGCCTAGATCCGTGTCTCCTATGTCCGAAAGTTTGAAGCAATGCATGAATCCATCGTGCTCTCTTTTTCATCTCCTTTCACCATGGCTTTGTCTATCTTTGTCTCAATAATTCTTTTCTTTAACTTGGCCGGATTTCTTCAATACTGTGCAAATCTGACAAATCTTCGATTCGAGGATATTTGCAATGTATTGGACATTGATAAAAACTCCTTTTCTTTTCAGAAAGCACTGTAATGAATTCCTGCAATTTATTCAGACAAAAATGGCCATCGGAGCATGAATAGTGAATTTAAATTATAAAAATCTGCACTTTTCAAGCCTGCTGCCCCAAAAATTGGTGTTTAATTTGCACATAAAGAGAGCATGAATCCTTTCAATCAACACCGAGCTCTCGTAACACTCCGTGGAAAACAACTATGCAGACGAAGATCAACCTTTTCCAAAGCATGCGCCAAATCTGGAAGCTTTTAGCCTTGTTAGCACTTTGTCTGAACAAAATCCTTCCTCTAATGGGGCGCACTTTTCCTCCTAGCTGCAATTCTTTACCTGTGAATTAAATTATTCACCCATATGGCTGCCCATGCTTATATAACCTTCACAATTCTATAATTAATAATTGCCCTAACAATTAAAGGCAATTAATTAATTAAAAATCATGTTTTTCTCTTTTAAAATTAGCATGTTTAAGGACAGCCATCCAATAAATTAAATTAATCCAATTTAATCTTTCACACAAAGCACTTCACTCAAGCCCCAAAAAGGTGCTTTGACCATAGCCACTGAAAATAGAAATTAATTTAATGTTTTAATGCTTCAAAAAACATTAAATAATGCCCAAATGGGGCGCACTTTTTGAGAGGAAGGGGCAGCCACTAAATAAATTTAATTTAATTAATTTAATTCCTTTCTTTTATTCCACCTTTGACTTGTTGACCTCCTCCAAGCTTGGGCGCACTTTTTGAGAAGAAAGATTAATAAAAATAATCAATTTTAATTCTTTTAATCTCTCACCAAAGGGGGCGCACTTTTTTGCACATGTAATTCTATTTTTAAGAATTTTTTGATAACGGGATGCTTTACCTTTCTCAAAAGTGTGCACCAAAACCCCGTGATCCACTTAAGTGATTTTTATAACACGGGAAAAAGTACCCTGCCAGGCAGGTATAAAATTCCCACCCTGCCTGCGGCTTATATTTTTCCCATCGCAGCTTAAATCCTTTGTTTTCCAAAAATGCGCCCATCCCCGCAGGGGCTTTTCTGTGCACGACTTCGCTTTTTCCCAGTGATCCAGACCTCCGATGGCGACTTCCTCCGGGCACAATGTGCGTATATGTTTTCTAGCCGCTCCAGGCCAAAAATCGGGCTTACCCGGCAAAGGAGTTGTTCCAGAGAAATTTTACAGAAAACAGAACGGGACACCACAAAAACACGAAAAATTGCCAAAAGTTACAAATAAAGCCCAAAACTTAAAATAAGTTAAAATCCTTCTGGTACATAGGAATAATAACATATTCGCTCATAATGGAGTTAAAACAGAGCGCAAATAGCCTCATACGGGGCTCAAAATAATTAAATACAAATTTCCCGCAGACAAATCCCGACAACAGAATAAAACAATTTTGGGCATCTGGGTATTTGGCGAAAAAGGCTAATATGGCTCTTTAGGATTATTTTGACGCAATACAGGAACTTTCAGGCAATAAAAACAACAAACGACCCACTATTTTAAAAGTACGAAAAAATTTCGGATAGGGTAGTCACAGATTTCAGGGTGAAATCTGAGTGACACCAACCGTAATGTCCCCTTTTTCGATTAATGTCGAATGAGGACTTCTTGCCACTCTCTTCCACGTGGCCAAGAAGAATATAAGTGAACAAGGGAAGTAATTGAAATTCATTTCAATTTTTATTTTTATTTTTAATATTTTATTTGGTGTTTCACTCCTTAAGGTAGGTCAACTAGGGTTATAAGACCCCAACAAGATATTAGATGATAAAGTGAAGCTTAAATAGGTTAGATCTCACCCAAGGGGTCTTGGTGCAAACCAAGGGATATAAAAGAAGGTCACTTTGCCTCATTTGCACATCATCTTTGCGCATGTACATTTACTATTTGGTTTGTTGGGTTGATTGATCAATACCCTTCCACTTAAGGACGAAAACACTCTTGTGTGGCATCCAAGGAGGACGAAACCCTTTCTTGTGGCATGGTGGATAACAAAAAACTCTCCATATTGGCTTAATTAAAGGTATTTATTGAAGATTCTCTTGTTGATTTGGATCTAGTGCATCAAGAAGAATACCTACAAGCGCTTTAGAATATTTTTGGAGCCCCTCTCCTAGGGAGCGATTAGGGTTTGAGTGTGATTTGGTGCCTTCTAGGGCACATAACTCATTTATTCTTTGATATTTAGATTTGGCATAATTTATAAGGTTGGAATCTATCATCTTTTGTAATTATTGGGGTTTGGAGACCTCCGTTTTGATCATTTCTCTTGGTTGTACTTCTGTTGTTTATAATTAATTTTCCAGCTGAGTATTTGATCAAGTTTCATGGTGAAAAGTGGCTTAAAATATTCTTAAAGTGTTATCTTATGTTGTTGATGAGTTCTTTGATGATCTTTGGGTGATTTCTCACTAATTCCAAGTTGTTATAAAAATCAGAATGTTGATTTACAGCTGTCATAAAAACCAGTTGGCTGATATAAAATTTGAGTTTAATCATTTGGGGTGTGTGTGATTTCCTCCTTCATTTCCAGCCCTAGAACATTACATCCATTGAGGACAGAAACCCTCCATGGAGGTCTATTGAGGATGAAATCCCTCAATAGCACTTAGATTTGAGGACGGAAACCCTCACATCTTCATTGGTGATCTCATACAGAGGTCACACTTGTGCTACAATCAGATTTGCAGAGGTTCAAGGCAGATTTATCAATGCTAGGGCATCATTTGCAGCTAGGGCAGATCAGATTTGCATGGTTTTGAGTGTGGGACAGCCACACAAGTCCGTGTTTGAGCTTGCAAGGGTTTTGGACCAGCTGTTTGGCCAATTTCAGACCCTCTCCTAGGGTGGTGACTTGCCCTAAGGTGAAGTTCGGGGTGTTCTAGGGCACGGCAATATCAAATTCTTGCACCATTGTGTTCTCCATATTTTTAGCAGCTGGATCTTCTATTTGTACTTGTGTTTGGGCTTGGAAATGCTTAGTTCCAGCCATTTTTGTAATGGGTATTCATTGCTGTTGTTAATTAATTCCAGCTAGTATTAAAATTGCAAAAAGATATATTTTCCGATGCTTTTCTCTTGCAATCATTTCCAGCTTTGAAGAATAATATTTTGAAGGGTTTCTATATTATTTCCAACAAGTTTGTGGCTGATTTCTATCATAAAAATATGTTTACAGCTTGCTGCTAGGGTTTGAGAATTTAATTTCAGTTTTGCTTCAGTTTACTATTTGGATTTGTGCAAGTTCCTTTGGTGTTCAGATTTAGCCCAAGAGGGACATTACATTGCTTTTTTCTAGAAGCAGCCAATCTGCTCTTCAACATGAGCTTCATGATTCATTCTTATTTGTTTCCATGTTTCCAGATCTATGCTGTTATTATTCTTCAAATTTTGCATTGTACCCGCATGCCGTAACAATCACACGACACATTCTTCAAAGTGGACTGCTTCAAAACAATGTATATGGCCATTTATAATTAGAGCCCACTGACAGCACAAATCAGAGGGTTATTCTCCGATAGGTTGGATTTATGGTAATTAATATGATGATTGATTATGAGGCTACCATTAGCCGATAGGTGGCGATAGTTGTCGCCGTGTGGTTGCTTGAATCAAGCCAAATTTAGCTGAGTTTAGCATTTCAATAATATCTTCATTCAAGGATAATATTTCCATTATTTAAGTTCAGCTTGGATGCCCACATTGTAAAACTAGTATTTCCCAAAAATTTGCTAAACCGATGTAAACCATCAATTGTTAGATTATAATACGAAGATTTTCCACTGTTCATCAATGCAGTGATGGCTCTAATCTTGAAGAATAAATTGACACTCACATTATCACTCCCTTTGTTTCGTGATAAATTTTGGTACCTTGTCCCTTCCTAAAAGATGGTAACTCGTGCAGGTAGATTGTGGGAGGGATTGGAAAGCATCTGATATTATTGTCTGCACAAGTATGCTTGTTCTATCCAAATCAAGACACTCATTATGTCTAAGCCGCTTAATTTTGACTATAGAAGTGTTGCAATTTTTTGTTCCTCCTTTGTTGAGAGCGTAATGTTTTGAGTGAACAGGGACACACATTATCCTTTTTGCAAATGAGTAGCCCCATTGCTCCATGTGCAACAACATTGTCCCGACAACATTGGTGCTTTTTCAGAATCCATCCCTTCACTCATAATAAAGGTGTACCTATGGGATTAAGAAGGTATCTCTGCTCAGAATGCAGCATAGTGGTTCCATTCAAGGCCCCTCCGATCATCGGAGGATTAATGTTCCCATGGACTTGACCCATACCCACATGTTCATCTTAGAAATGCTATTCTGAGGTTCATTATCAAAAGATACATTCGTGCAAATAGATTGTACAAGGGATTTAAAATGTAATGTCCTCTTTTCATATTAATGTCAAATGAAGACTTCTTGCCATTCTCTTCCCGTGGCGAAGAAGAATAAGTGAACAAGGGAAGTAATTGAACTTCGTTTCAGCTTTCTTTTATTAATTTTAATGTTTTCTTTTAGTGTTTTCCTTTATAAGGCAGGTCAACTGGGTTGGAGGAGTTATAAAGGCAAATTAAAAGATAAAGTGAAGCTTAAAGAGGTCGGCCATCATCTAATTGGCCTTTGGTGCCAAGCAAGGGATATAAAAGGAGTCTTAGGGGCTCATTTGGAGAGCATCTTTTGGCACATTTACATTTACACTTGGTTTGTTGGGCTAGTTGCTCAATACCATTCCACTTGAGGACGAAAACCCTCTTGTGTGGCATCCAAGGAGGACGGAAACCTTCCTTGTGGCTTGGTGGAGGACAAAAACTCTCCCTTTTGGTGACTTGAAGATCTCCATTGAAGACTCTTTGCAGATTTGGATCAAGAAGAAGACCTACAAAGGCTTTGCATGATTTTTGGAGCTCTTCCCTAGGGGAGCGACTTGGGTTAGAGTGTGATTTGGTGCCTTCTAGGGCACATAACTCATTTATTCTTTCATATTCAAATTCGGCATAATTTATAAGGCTGGAATCCATAGTTTGGCTATTTTTGGAGGAGTTCATCTAGTGTTTTCAGCCCTTGCATGTGGCTGCCCTGCTGCTGTTCCAAATTTAATTACAGCAGTGTGTTATCTCTAGTTTTCTCCATTTGTTTGATGCAAATTGAATGGATAAGTGTTGCCGTACATGAAATAATTATTTACAAGTGTTTTCAGCTATTGTGCATGGTTTTATGGTGCATTTAAATCCCTCTTTAGTTCATTGCTAGGGTTTCTATTATTGTTGGATCTGCTGTCATAAAATCAGATTATTTTCAGTTTGTTGTTGGGATATTTTCAGATCTGATTCTTGGGGTTTGTGGCCAAACCCTTATTTTTTGGTTTAAGCCCTAGAAAGGGATATTACATAAAAGTACATGATAGTTTTCTTTTCCCAAGTGTTTTCGTTTCTCCATAGCAAGCACTCAGTGTTATATCTCGGACATTTGATTTTGATTATAGTAGTATCGTGTTTTTGCGCCCTACAGCAATGAGATAGCAGTGTTTCCTGTGAGAGTGGACATACATTATTTGTTTTTTTGAGTAGCCCCATTACGCCAGGTGCAAGGGCGTCATCCTTCCAGTACTGATGCTGTTTCATAAACCATCGCTTCACTCATAGTATCAGTGATTCCACAGGACTGATCAAGACACCTCTGCTTGGCACACAACGGCATGATTCTATTAGAGACCCCCTCCAATAATAGGAGAATTAAAGTGTCCGTGGGCTTGAGCCATACCCCATAGATTCATTCATCTTAGAAATGCTATACTGAGGTTTGATAATAAAATATGGCACTACTTACATATATAAAAATCAGGAAACTTACATTTAAGGAAATACATCCAAGGTTAAAATTTGTACCAAAATGACTTTCAAATAAGCCCAATGCCAGTCCATACTTTTATCAAACTTGAATAAAACTTGATTTCTGACTGTTTTAAATATGGAGTAACTGCAACCACTAACAACAATCTCTGTCAAAATGCATACTCTTGTTACAGGTCTTATTAGAATGTAAGGCTTATTTATAAGGGTGTCATTAGTTATCTAACTACAAGATGGTTGTAACCGGCTGTAACTATATCAACCGTTCTGCAAACTACATCATTCATAATATAATGATGGACACACTATCTCCATAGTGTGCAATCCGCCTTCTCTTTATTTCTTCCTTGTGCACGTCTTCCAACAGGTCTAAAGAGAGCCAAGTTTAGAATTATTAAGAGACTTTTCTCCATTATTGATCATTTTTATTCTACATTATTGATCATTTTTATTCTACATTATTGATCATCATCCTGATTTCAAATTTGACCAAACCAAAGCTTTGTTATGATTTTTGAGTCCAACTATCAAAAAAATTAAAAGAAAACAATAGAATTGAGAATTTAAGTACTGAAAAGAGCAACATAGTTACTAGCATTTGTTAACAGTTTCCATCAAAAAGTCCACATCTATGAAGGTATATCAAGACCTGCTTTTCCATTAAAACCAAAAAGTGTAACAAAGTCTTTTAAATTCTCGGTAAATATTTCCAAGAGTGGGTACTTACTGGAAGACATGTCAATCTGATTGCCATTTTTACAAGCTCTGGATCACATGCAATGTCTACATGTGTTGCTCCTCCCTATCAAATGCACTATAAGGTCTTAGGAACATAATCGTAAGATGTATGCTAAAAATATGAAAAACAATAATTCAAAATAGCATCAGGTTAACTTCATGAACATAGAAGTTTTAGTGAAGGACTACCCAGATCTATGGTCAAAACATGGACCTCTTGTGAAAACAGTAAATGGACAAACAAAAGATTTATTTTAAATTTTTATTTAAATCAAATATCCCAAGTGAAAACCCATCTAACATGATCCTTGATAGAATACAAATATTCAACAAACTTTAAAATGATGGATCTCGCAATAAAACATATGATTAAGAACATGGAAGTCTTTTCCTCTCATCTTCCACAATGCCTGAAATATGTTACTGCTAATAATAACCATGATTTTAGAGATTTAGATAGATTTTCCATTGATCTATTCTGATATTCATGGCAAGTTCAGTACCTGTGATTCCCGCGGATGAAGAATTCTAGGAAGCTACCTTAATTGTTTTTCCCAGTGATAAAATTGGCATCGATCTATTCTGTTCTTCATGGAAAGTTCCATGCTTGTATTTCCCATGGATGAAGAATTGCAGTAAGCTACGTTGATTGTTTCTCCCAGAGTTCACTCAATTTGAATCAGCCTGACTTAACCCACTTTTCTAACTTCTAAATACTCGGTACTTTTCAAAAGACCAAAATGACATAACATATTAAATTGTTTTATGACCTTTGCACGTGTAAATAATAATTACTTCTTAAAAGCGACTGATTGTTTGACATGTACCTATTAGTGCAGAATCACAGCACCCCCGAATGGCCTGGGTGTGAAGTGGGGCATTCGGTGTGATTGCACAACATGGGACCATCTCTCAAGCTATGGGACTTGCAAAACTTGAGATGGACCTCCGGAGAAAGTCAGTTCTTGCTTCCTAATCTACCTGCCACAAGCTACTCCAGTGCAAGTAACCTATTCTATCCTAATCTAACCATTCCAAGGGGACAGGAGAGAGAGAGAGAGGGTGAAAGAGCCTACACTAAGCGGTGATACACCAGAAAAGGAAGTGGTTGAATCACAAACCCGACCGCCTGAAGTGGAGAGAGGTGAGAAGAGGAGAGGGTGGACAGAATGCACCACGAACCAGAGATAGATTTCACACATAACACCACTTCAAAACCCATTAAGCACAGCTCCCAGAACCTGCAACAAACATCAAAGTATGCACAATATACCTGAAACGATGAGAGGTAAGAAGAGACAACAAAATAAGCCAAGGATGGACAGATGCATCACGAAACAAATTTTATTGCTCCAAAATGTTACACAAGACATCATCAAGTGGAGGAGGCTCGACTCCGCATTCTACCCTAAGGAAGAAAGAGAGAGGGGGCAGAGGAGAAACAACGACCAACCCTTTGAATATGCCCCTTCATTACAATATATAGGAAGAATAAGAGAGAGAGGGAAGAATTCGAATCTTGCTTCAACCACCTTGATATATGCATCAATCCCGCTTTGAAAGCTCAACCACTATCAATCAATGCCCTCTCAAATCCGCCTACAATCTATCGATTCTCGGTTCCCTACAGATAGAAATAAATCTAGTCCGTAGTCAAGAAATTGATTCTCGCATTAATGGCCTCGGAAGACGTTTTCCTATTTTTCACCCACCAAAGCTTGTTAAAAATGATGATATTTTATGTTTCCATGGCGTAGAGGGTGTCGAGACGTTTCCAAAAAGTCTTCTCCCGCCCAAATCTGAGTTTCTAGTCAAAAGATATGGCCATTTGAATATTAGGGTCGCGGGCGCGCAATATTTGAAAGAGTCTCGTCCGCACCAAGTCCACGTGGTAGCCTCGCGCACCTCAAGATTCGGCCCCTTCCTTATGCTCTTGAAATTGCGTCTGATCCGACACGTGGCGGCTTCCACGGGCTCACGGTGTTCCTTTCTATTTTGCCTAAGTCTCTTGCTTGGCAGGGCAAAAGTCCGACCTGACACGTGGAGGCCTAGCGTTTGCTTGGAAACCCGCCCCAAATTTTACTTTTGAAATAGCGTTACGCTAACACTTGGCTCCTTTTGTTAGCTCCTCTGCTTTGACTATTCAACCCCGACTTTGTTCCTTTTTGACTTGGGACACGTGGAAGGCCCGTGCTCATTTGAAAACCCGCTTTGGATTTTACCTTTGAAGGAGCGTCGTTAAGACACGTGGCGCCTTCCGCCTGCACTCTTATACTTAGTCGTTTTGGGCCCACTCGCCCCATTTTTTTAACTTGGATTACATGGCGAGCTCGCGCTCATTCGGGTCTACGCTTTGAGATTTATCTTTGAAGTCAAGCGTGAGTCAACACTGCACCTTCCGCTAAGTCGAAGACTTTTCAACGGCCGGTGCAACTTTTGGGGCTCTGGATACGTGGAGGCCTAGCGCAAGTTTGAGTCTGCCTTTTGGATTTAACCTTTGGACGTGCGCCGTTTAGACACTTGGCAGCTTCCGCTGACTCTCTATACTTAGCCAATTTCGGGGCTTGTTCTAAGTCATTTACAGAGCCCGAAGACTTCGAGTCTTCGCTGCTTTTATCCTTTGAGCCTCTGGTTTTCTTTGACACTGTCTTCTCTTCCCCAACCCTGCTATTCCATTTTAGAGCCTCGCTCGTAACTCTGTTCATTGATTTGAAGCGCGGGTTCATTCGACGGAACCGCTTTTTGAATTTCTTTCCTCAGTGCAGTCGTGGGTGATCCAATTTTGCCGGGGGGCGAAAATTGAGATAACAATACCCATAAAAATAAAATACTTGACCCATGTCAATTGGCACACTTACGCGTCCCCTATTAAAATTACATAATGGAATAACAAGACTTATTTCATGACACCTTAGACATTGGATCTTCTTTTACAATTGTGTCATATAGAAAAATAAGACATGTTCTATGATATATTTTACTCCATTAAAACGACACTTACAACATCGAGCGAGTTCACCGTGCCTCGTCCATTGGGAAACAAAGTTAGAAAACACAAATTGCAAACACTTAGTCAAAACTCTTAAAAACACGTGCTCTTAGATCCATGATTTATATGCCACCTGTTCACGCTTGGAATCGGGTCACACAAATGACAATTGTCGATTTGAGAAATGTATCTATCTCAAAACTTTGCCAACAATGGATACTTTTTTGTGCTTTAGGTTTGCAAATGACAAATTCCCCAACTTTGATCGTGAATTGGCCTCCGCTTGCTCGAAGAGTGCAATCGGAAGCATTATCCCTAGATTTCAAAATGGATGATAACAATGGCTCTATCTAGGGACTTGGAATGTCGAGGACAAAAGGATGAACCTTGAAATCTCCAGTTTTGTAGACCAATGTCTTCCTTCCAATTTTGGGATGCATGCAAATGATGTATCGTTGCTGCTCACATGTCTCAATCCAACCATCTGATAGCCAGTTCACCTATCCCAATCATATGGGAAATGAATGTGTTGTCAGGCCAGATCACACTAGCTCAATTACTTGACCATCTACGAAGAAATGTGCCATTGAGACTTCTTCCCACCAAAATCCTCTTGGGAGCAATCATCTCCCACCACTAGATTGCTCGTAAAAGAGCTTTCCAACAGTTTGAACAAGAGTAGAAAAGGAAACCAAATGTGGAAGCTATGTCAATAAATGCATCTGACTCCTGATAGTACGTAAACAAGTTTTTATTTTACTTTTATAAAATTTGGAAAATTTTATGGCATCTACCTTAGGACTCGGATCGGATTGTGTAGAAGGATCAGACAGGGCTCACAATCCTATTTGGATTTATAAGATTGAAGAATAAGAATCTTGGGGAGACTTGGACAGGGAATCAGAGGTACGAGGAATGTAATACACATAAAGAAGTTCCAAGAATCCTGACAATCAGAGATATCGGACATTGGGTACATGTCAGCTCATTTGTAATCAATGTACTTGAGTTCCGATAGTCCAATTTTAATAAACAGGTGGATTTTCAAACTTTTCTGGAATGAAGCCCAACATTTTACGCCTTGGCAGATTTTTTAAGCATGTAAGATACTTTGAAAAGAAAAACTTGAAATTTCTGTGGATACAAGGACAGACTTTTGAAAGGACTTTCCTAACAAGGTGAGCTTTGAAGGTGTGTAAGCCGTGTATTAGATTTCCGACAACATACTTCGGCAGGACATTCGGTCGGAGAATGTGAGCATGTAAGATGTATAAGAGTCCCCAGGACCCCCAAATCCCGAGTAGAATTCTTAAGGCGACACTTAGTTCAAAATTCAGTTGAGGTAGAAAATTGCAAGTGGACATCGTGTGGGACTGGACAAGTGGGATAAAGAATGCATTGAGTTCGGTGCACGTAAGTGATAGGCTTGTGTTATTGCTAAGGCATGTTATAAGGCTAGTCAGTGTGTAAATAAACACATGTTTTTTTCAGTTGTCTTATTCATGTGGGAATCGGGATAACAAAAATCATCTTTGAAAATGTCACGCAAAGAGTCATGCCCACGCCTTATTCATAAACCTTCTCCTTTTTGTGAGTGAGATCTCATCATTCTTTACGCCCTTTTCACTCCAATGCTGTACGCATCAAATTTCTCGTTTAATTTCATAGAGTGGGCATATTCAAGAGCAATGTATCCGTAATACCTTGCAACATAAAAGATGGATTGAAGATGTGTAGACTCCACCAATATCTTGCTAGGACAAAATTCGCAAGCTTAGGCTCGTAGTTGGAGTCCAAAAGCATATTGTTGGACTCGATATCCCTGTGACGGACCAGTTTTCACATATCCATGTGCCAGTCTATGTCAGTCAAATCCTTCTTGATCATTGGTTCCTTTTTTATTTGTGACGAATTTTATGGTCTCTAAAGGGATCTTGTATCCATGTCACATTTATGGGTGGCATGTGCTACGATCAAGAAAACCAGAAAGAATGGAAATCATGAGCTCATAGATCCACCAATTTTCAAAGAAATAACGATTTCAGAAAATACAAAAACAAGTGTCAAAACTTCCACTCGGCTTTAGGCATCTTCTTCAGCATCAAGCACACTATAACATAACTTTTAGCATCGATATCACTTCTAGAAAGCTACAGCAATTCATCATTAAAGAAGGAAACATCTTATTTATGTTCATGCTTGTAGTTTTTTTTTTTAAAACCAGCAAAACTTTATATTAGATGGAAATATAAAATACATATTTGGTTGTGCCAAGCCTGAAAACTATTAGTCCAAGCTTGAGCATTATACAAAAGTAAAGCCGAAGAAATAATCATAACAGAGAATCAAGATTAAGAATATATCTGATATCCTCTTGGAGCTTGGTGGACCACCATGTAGGAGGCAAGCCATAGCAAAGAAGATTCGTATTATCCAGGGCCCAATTAGCCAAGCCATCTGCTACTTTATTCCTTTCAAGAGGAATGTGATTGAACTTAACTTCTTGAAATTTCTCCTACGATGTTTTTATCGTCCAAACCTCTTTAGCAATTCGCCTATTGGGAGATGAACCGACATTATTTTCAGACAACAGCTTCATAATGATTTGAGAGTCTGATTCAATTTGAATTTTTGCCACCCAATTTTTAAAGCCTCTTGCATGCCTTTATAAACCGCTTTCACCTCCGCAAGATTATTAGTAGTAATACCCATTCTCTGCAAAAAGGAACTGCACATCACCTTCCTTGTTTCTACCAATGCCTCCCATAACAGCTCTTCCTGGATTTCCTCTGGAAGCTCCATCTGTATTCAATTTTCCATAACCCAAAGTAGGGTCTTTGGATTGACTTTCTCTTACGGTTTCCTTATTAATATGAAAACGGGGCAAAGTAGCATCCCTAGGATCAAGAGATAATTGATTGCAAATATGCTCCCATTTTGTAGAAAGAGTATGGGGCAAAGATATTTTATGTTTTAGACATTCAACTATAATGATTTTAGTTTTCTTCCGCATATAAGATCCGTCTTTGCCGATTTGCCTGGAAAGTTCTACTATTTCTTTCTTTCCAAATATTCCATAGAGAAGAGAAATACCACTCCATAGCGCTACGGAGAAGATATTGTCCTTTAGGAAGAAGCCTCACCAATCTTTGAAAACTCGCTCAAGGGAGCCAAAATTATTCCAAAGTGTAGTTTAAACATAACAGAAAGATGTTGCCAAATTGGAATAACACATGGACAAAGGAAAAAGATGAGTAGAAAATTCTTCCTCGTCTAAGCACAAAGCACGCCTAAAAGGGCCATAAAATCCTTTCTTCATAAGATGGTCCCCTGTTAAAACTCTTCTTTAAATAAGAAGCCAAACAAAAAAACTAACTTTGGGCAACATACCCGGCTGCCATAAGTGCTTGAAGAGAAACTAAAGAGGATGGGGATTATCTATTATCAGGAGACAAAGCCAAAGGACACCGTATAATTACTGAAGGGTCGTGTCCCCATCCCAACTTGTCTGGTAATGGGGAAGAAGAAAGAGGACGAGCCTTCAACAAATTATGCAACAAGATTTGAGCATCATGCTCTATAACAAGTGGCCATTCGGAAACCGGAATCCACTCTTTTTCACTCTCCCAAGGATGAATAGACAATTTACCATAGTGGGCTACCTTAACTCCAACCAATATCCTCGCATTTGCTTCATAATAGGCTTGAATCAAGAAATTGAAGGATGAGAGGGGACTATCCATCCCGAGAATCAATCCAAAAATTAGCTAATTGCCCATTATTAACAATCCGTAAGAGTTGCCTTTTAATGATTTCCTCTCCCACTCTAATAAACATTAAGGTCGAGAGAACCCTCGAAGGAAGGGATGATCTCGATAATTTTCTCCCGGTGGTCATTTTCAGCATACTTTGTTCAAAGTGGCAGCCCAAAGGTCATTAGGATAAACAAGCAACCTCCAATATAGTTTAGCAACTAAGGCTTTATTCTCGCTTAGGAAAAGATCTAAATCCTAAAACACCTTCCTTTTTTGGCCGGCAAAGAGTTTCCCATTTAATTGAGGACCATTTTTTCTTATCTTGAACTCCACTCCATAAGAACTTCTGACAAATAGAGTCCACCTGTTTCAAAATCTTTCTAGGAATATTTAACACAAAGGCAACATATATCGGCATAGCTTGAAGGACAAATTTGACCAGCGTCATCCTTCCTTTTAAAGAAAGTCATTTATTAGTCCATTTTGTAATTTTAATTCAAACTTGTTGATTAACCAATGCCAATCCTTTAACTTCTTAGAAGCTAAAGGAACCCCCAAATATTGTAAAGGAAACACTCCCTTCTTAAAATGGAAGATATTCAAAATTTGCTCTTCTTGTCTTCTAGAACAATGAAAAAGAAAAAATACTAGATTTTCCTTGATTGATCATTAACCGTGGCTACCGAAAAGGTATGAAGAACTTTATGGATTTGTTTAGCTTCCAAGGTGGTAGCTCTTCCAATCATCGTAGAATCAACAACAAATTGGAGGCAAGCTAATGGATGAATGTTTTTAGCCAATCAATTCCATGAATTTTTTTCCTGCAGGCTTTATTGAAAAATCTCCCCATGCATTCCGCCAAAATAATGAATAAAAAGGAGGTAAGGGATCTCCTTGCCAAATGCCCCAAGCTCCAAAAAATTTGAACAAGAGCCATTAACTAAAACAGCAAAAGAAACAAAAGAGAAACAGGCCTTTACCCATTGAATCCATTCCATAGAAAAACGAGTTGAGCCAAAACTCTACAAAGGAAACCCCAATCCACTATGTCATAAGTTTTGGATAAATCCAAATCTAATAAACATTGTCGGGTTTCTCTTAATGTCCATAGAGTGCAAAAATTCTTGAGCTAGCACAATCTCATCATGAATATGGCGACCAAGAACAAATCCACCTTGCTCAGGAGAAATAATCTTATGAAGAAGGGGTTTTAGTCTTTCCGCTATAACTTTGGTAATAATTTTATACAGAACATTACATAAGGCTATAGGATGGAAACCAGAGATATCCTCCACCTCATGGAATAAGAGCAATGAAAGTCTTATTAATTTCTTTAAGCATAATTTTGGCTATCCTTACTTCCTCAACCACTTGTAAAGGGTCCCCTTTAATAATATCCCAAAAGGCCCGAAAAACTCAATCGGGAAACCATCAGGACTAGGAGTTTTGCCTCTCTTCATATCGAAGACAATACCTTGGAAATCTTCTTCCATAACAGGTTGAGTCAGCCTTTCATTCTCCTATTGAGAAATACTTTGCTAGGTAATATGTTCGAAAGTTGTCGTTGTGAGTCCAGATCCAGAGGTTGAGAGGTAAACAACTACTGAAAATACTGTTAGGCCACCTGCTGCATCCCATGAATCGAATAAACTTTTGTTCCTTCTCCTTTGGAAAGGGAATGGATATAATTGTGGGCCCTCATGGCTAACAAATATTTATGGAAGAAAGCTGAATTTTTATCTCCCTCCTTTAACCATTGAATCTTGGATTTTCACTTCCACATAATTTCTTCTCTAATATCCCATTCTTGTAATTTTGCTTTCAGGAGACATTCTTTCTTGAAAAGATCCAAAGAAAAACCTGAATGGCGGTGAAGAGCGTTTATATCTTCCAACTAATTAAGAAGCTTCGTTTTTTTTCCCTAATATCTCCAAGCTCTTTCCAATCTTTTAGCTTGGATTTTGTCAATCTCTTCACAAACATAAACATTTGGGTTCCAAACTTGGGTTTCGTCAGACGCACCCAAAATTGCACATGCTACATTGTCAGGAAAACGGTTAAAAATCCCCAATGATGATTCAAAATCCTTTCAAGAAGGTGTTCGAGCTCCAAAACCCATTTGCAGTGTATATTTGTAGCCTAGATGGCCTTACTTAACTTTTCCATGCATTTTTCCATCTCCCCACCTCTTTTTGTGCTTGTTTTGGCCTTCATGCCAGACCGCCGCCCTGCACAGGCTGCGGTCCTGCCCGCTTTTTCCAGATTCTTCACGCGTGTTTTAAACATGCGACGGTTCACTTAAATTTGCTTTTTGCATGCATCCGTGAGCCGAATTGGCTAAAAATAGCTTTGTTTTCTTGGTTCTCCTTGCTCCTATTTTAAATAAGATTTAATTGGTTGGAACTCCTTCTTCTTGCCTTGTGCATGAAGTAACCTCCTAGCCTCCATTCCTATATATTCCATGCTTGTATTCAAGCAAAAGGCCTGAGAATTTTGTGTATCTTGTATTGTTTTTCTGCCATAATCTTGCTAGGAATTACATAGCCAAGTTCATATCTCTTGTGCTATCTCTCTTCTACTTGCATTGCGTCCAGATTGCTTCCAAGTTGTCATTGCTCAAGCACCATCCTCTTGTTGTTGTTCTTTGCATTCCCAATCCCTTGGACTCACATGAACACTCAGAGAAAGAAAGGAAAGAACTGAGGGGACAAACACTGATACTACTATGGATTTGCCAAGGATCTTGCTCTTCCAGGTTGGAGTTGTGTATTTGTTTGCTTTGTTTATCAAATTGTCAATTACGAATTGTTAATTTCAATTGCATATCAAATAGAGTAGAGAAATAGTCCATTTCAATTAACTAGATAATTTCAAGTAGATCAAATCAATAGGAAGTTGTCTCTTCAACATTACCAGGGAAGCTATGGGGAACTAATAGCTCTGTTAGGGTTATGATTTGTTCTTCACTTCTGAGGTAGGGTTGGAAGGATTTTTGATTGAGTTAGAATAGATTTTTAGATTTAGATTCACACATCTGCACAAATAGTTAGCTACATCCGGCTAATTGTTTGTATTTAACTTGTTTATTAGATTAGATGCATTGTTTGAAAAGCTAGAAAAGAACAAAAACATTTACTTTCCATAGATTAGCTTGTTTTACTACTTTGTTCTGATATATTGAGAAAACACCAAAAATATAGGTTAGATTTCCTTTGATAGATAGTTTATTTATGAAAACAAATCAATTCATCTTGCATGACCATCAACGGTCCACAACAGGAAAAGACTTACAGTTGTGATCCCCTGGTCCCACAACCCAACGGATCGAAGCTAATAACTGACATTGACACAAGTTTGCGTTTAACAGTCTTACGCACACCTACAACATACGCTGAGAAAATAAGACAGTTAGATACATTGAACATAGTTGCTAATCAAGCCTACGACTTTTGGACTGCTCCTGGAAATAGGGTTTGATTGCATGCATGACCATCCAAGGGCCACAACCCCCACAAGTCTTTGGTTGTGATCCACAGGTCCCGCAACCCAACGGGCCTGCTAGGCAACTAAATATTGACACTAGTTTACGCATTACATGGTATTCATATCTTCACCGCTTCCACCCAATATTATTACACAACTTTCATTGTTGAATATAGAAATTTATCAAGCTAAGACTTTCTCGACAAGACCAGAAAATCGCCCATAGTCCCCGCAGCCCACTACACCTCTTGTCTTCACTTCCATGACCTTGTCCTGGGAACCCATACGAGGCACCTACAAAGTTACTTTCCACGTATTCTCGCAACCAATCAATAGAATCTCAAAGAACTAGACATCGATTACAATCTCCGAGTAGCTATCATATTGACCGTACCATCACACCCCTTCGAGTTAGGACGGCATTCTTTGCCTTAGATTCACAAATTCCAAAGATTGCGTGTCGAAGACATAAGGTTGCCCAATTAGCTTGATCACCGCCATCACTTTCACTTCCATTTCATTTCCACACCGGCTGTCTCAAGACGACCTCGGGAGGTCGGGTGCGAAGGTCACGTGTTGATTTTCTATCGTCTAATTTCCTTCCAACCACCTTTGTTGAAATACTTAGTAATATCTTTATGACAAAGCCACATCAATCGAAATAAAAAGGAGCTTTGCATGGAGAATTTCTACCAATTTTCAAGCATACTTGGCCAATGATTTGAACCACTATTATTGATAATCATTGTCTTAGAGCACAACCCCTTAACCACCATTCTTCGAGACCGTAAAGCAATCCAATCTTTCCAAGATACAATCCTGACCCTAGCCTTCTATTAGACCATGTCATCATACCATTAGTAGTGGGCACATCCACCAAATGATGAGTCTGAATGAATTGAGTCATGACAATCGAACTAGCATCAATATGGGGATTACCACCTTGTTTCTCTTGGATATTCAAGATAGTATTAAAATCCCCACCTAAAATAACAAGCAACCGAGGAAAAGATTGGATAATAGAGGTCATACCCTGCCATTGTTGTCTTTTGTCTTCCATAACAAGAGGAGCATAAACATTAAAAAATAAGAACTCCTAGTCTTCCATTTTAGAATAGGCATGCAAGCATATTGCACCCTTAATCGCACATGAATTTAAGACAGTAATCGTTCTTGGGTCCCAAAGAGAGACACAACTCCTAAGCTCCTCAGGAGCTTATAGAAAGGTGTTTAGTTTTAGGCCAAATATTTTCAGCTAGCGAGGACATAAGATCAATGGAGGCTTTAGTCTCCTGGATACAAACCATTGTGGGATGATTAGTATTAATCATTCTTCTACGTTCTCGAACTTTTGAAGGAGATCCCTTCAAACCCCTTATATTCCAAGTGATCACTTTCATTGAAAAGAGCTTTGGAAAAATTGGGAAAAGTCCCGAGTTGTTCCCGAATTACTCATCTTTTAAATCTCCCCTGTTGAAGTTTAACTTGATTCGACTTTCTCCCGCCTTCATATTGGTATCCATTTTATATTTCTTGTTTCTTTCCCGATCCATACCTAAAGAGGGCTCTAGTTGATGTGGCGCTTTAGAATTGCTAACAACAAGAATTTTTTCCATTCCTTCCATCTCTTTTGTTTGTTGATTATGTTCTTGAACTGCTCATGGAATTTATTTTTACGCTGGTATCTTTTTACCATATTTTCATTTACATTCTTATTAAATTGTGCTTGAAAAATAACCATCCGATTCTCCTCGATGACCCAGTTGAACTTGAGTTGCTTATTGCTTATCTATCTGTGTTTCGCACTGTGATTCCATAAGTACATCCGGTTCTTTTCCCTCATGTTCTTGTAGGCTAGCAAATTTGTTATTACTATTTTTAGCCTGTTCCTTGCCATTCTTTAATGTTGTCTGCTTCTTTGGAATAATAAGTCTAGAAACAAAACCAAAACCTCGAAAAGGAGAGCGGATCCGAAAAACTCGATCTCGGTGAAATAGACATGTTTGTGAAGATGCGGACAACCCGCAACCGGACAGAAAGACCCTATGAAGCTTTATTGTTCCCTCGGATTGACTTTGGGCTCGATAAAATCATCTTTGGTCTTTTCTTCCCCCTGCTGTTCTGAAATTTTATGCTTGCAATCCCTTACCGGATGCCCATATTCATGGCTTAAATGAAATCTAAAGGGAATGTTTTCATAGTCCAAAAATTTGGTCCCACTTGTCCTCTATGACTAAAGAGATTTTTCGGCAATGGTTTATTAAGATCCATCAAAACACGATCCTTGCATATATCATTTGTTCCAACCAGAGAAGCATCATCAATCATCGTAAAAGTACCTAGCATGTTGCCAATTGCCATGAAAACATTTTGATTCCAATACTCAACCGACAACCCAAAAAGTCTCACCCATACCGGGCTACCAAGGTGTAATGTCCCTTTTTCCCAAATTCGAAGGCATAATTGGATCTTCTGGATATTCCTCCTCCTTGGTCGAATTGAAGAAGATAAAGAGGAAGCAAATAATATGTCTTTTATTATTTTATGAATATTTTAAAGTGTATTAGTGAAGACTATATGGGTCGGCCTTGTTTATTAAGGCATAATGAATGGTCATAAGGAAGCGGCCATGTCTTTTCTATTTTGGCACCAACCTTTGAAAAAGTATAAATAGGGGTTAGAGGAGTCATTTGGGATATGGACTTTCATTTGTAAAATCAGATTTTGAGAGTGAACTCTCAATTCTCTCCACTTGGGACGAAACCCCCTTGTGAGGTCCATATGGAGGACGAAAACCCTTCATATTGACTTAAAACAATTTGTATTTGCAGATTAATATTAAATTGAATATCAAATTGTGCATTTTCAGATTTATTTCTTTATACCTAGAGTGCAACTTGCCCTAGAGTGATTTCTGAATTATTGGGTGAAGATAACATCAAATAAAATTGATATTTCAAGTCGAATTGCATTAGAAAGGTCTAATAACTTATTTGCACGAATTTCCATGCACATTTGAGGGTGAAATCGAATTATTTCAAGCTGCTGTGATTTCCAGATTAAATAGTATTTTCCAGCAGTATATATTTGCATAAATCAATTCGATTTGGCCTATAAATTTGTCAAATCAATTAATAATCATTTGATAATTGTTTGTGGATGACTATTAGAGATTTTTGGCTCTTATTTCGAGGAATACAACTCGCTGTAATTAAATTACAGTCTGCTGCAATAATTTCTAGAATTATGTAAAATTCATATAAACCCTCAAAAAGGGGTTATTACAGTGGTATCAGAGCTTGATTCTCTTAAGGCCTAAGGGAATTCAATAGATAGATTAATAACTGGACAATAAAAGCTTACGGAGGCCCTGGATCTTCTTGCCTTGTCTATCCAAAATTTGATTAAAATCAAGCAACCAATGGAAATGTAATATCCCCATTTCTGAAGACCCTTAGCCTATACTTCCCTATAGGCTTTAGGATGTCATGAGGGGAACATTTTTATTAATTAAATATTATTGCCTGAAGCAATAATTATTTAATTATTTAATTATGAAGATTATTTAATTTAATTCCCAAAATATAAAAATTAAATGGGGAATTAATTAAATAAATATTTAGGTGGCTTTTATTGATAAAATCACCCTTTGAAAAGGGGACACCACACCTAGGGAAAACAAATTGCTTTCATTTAATAACTTTCCTCTCCTAGGGATTTCGTATTTTGTGCCTCCTTGCTTATAAAAGGAGCGCTAGGATCATTATTATGATTATGTTGATTGATCATTTGATGTTCACTCCATGCTTGGAGTTGGGATGCATGCCCATTAATGTTCTCTCTCTCTTGTGTGGGAGTTATTGTGTTGGTTTGATATTCAATTTAAGTATTTTCATGAAATTTGCAAATCTACTTGTTGGTGATTCTCTTTCTAGCTTTGGCGCCTTTTATTGAGGATAAAATCTGCATGTTATTGAATATTATGAAGGGTTTTATGGTGTTTTAGATTTGCTAGTTATTGTTGGTTTTATTCTAACTATGGCAACTTGATTAGGGTATCTTTTAGCATGCTTGAAGGATTATTAAGTGCTGGAAATTAGTTGTGCAATTTATTCTAACCCTAGCGACTGGGTTTGGGATTTTGGGGGCTGTTTTGAAGGGGTTTCAGTTATCATAAAATTCAGATTTTAATATCTTTGGAAAGCTCTTGAATTATAGATTAATATGCACTTTATTTCATGGCAAAAGATGAAGTATTGAGCAAGTTATGAATTTTCCAAGTTTCATTGTTTGTGTCAGGGTTTTATCTACACAGTTTCAGATTTCGTGGGTTGATTTGCATGCCTTCTACTTATCCAAAAATTGTGATCTATAGCTTGTTGGAAAGCTAAAAATATTAAGAATATTTTGGCATGAGTTTGATAGAAAAATAATGGATGGTGTTATTAATTTTTGAAGTTTGCAGTAATTTAGTGCATTTATAAATTAATTATTGTTGTAATTAATTTCAGATTTGAAGTGATTAATTTCCTAACCGGGTCTCCCATCTAATCCACCACCTTGGCTCACTCTAACCCTTTTAGGGTTGCATTGAAGCTAACATTGAATTATTTGAAGTCGAACTATGAGGATTTAGTCCTTCTAGAGTCGATTCAAGAAAAATAATTTTGCATATTTGGATAACATCCCAAAAGGGGATATTACAGTGGTATCAGAGCTTCCTCTATTCGTGTGGGTCATTTGTGGATGCAGGATTTGTATTTTCATATTTGTATGCAGAGATAAGAGGCTCAGTGGAATCATGGAGTTAATGAGTGAAGGTGGGTTAAAAGAAAGGATCATCAGGGTTGGAAAGAAGCTTAAGCGTCCACACCATTCAGAAGATGCCTTGCTTAAGGACTTGTCAGAAGCAGCAGGCCTTTTATCCATGGTGAGACAATCAGATTATGAGTCTATGATTTTTGCAATGCATTCTTTGATAAGTCATTTGTCTAGACCCAAGTTTTTGAGACATGCAGATCTGGATGTGAGACTTGTAGTCACCACCTGTATGAGTGAAATTATGAGAATAATGGTTCCTAAACAACCATACAGTGATAGCATCATGAGAGAGGTATTCCACTTGGTTGTGGGGAGTTTTCAAGGTTTGAATCAAATTGAGAGTTCTTCTTTTGCTAAAAGAGTTACAATTTTAGAAAATGTTGCTAAAGTTAGATCTTGTGCTCTAATGTTGGATCTTGAGTGTGACGGTCTTATTCTTAGAATGTTTGAGCAATTCCTTGATACTATGCATGAGGGTTATGGGGAAAAAGTCATTTCATCAATACAAGAAATTATGTCTCTTGTAATAAATGAAAGTGATGTTATTTCCGAGCCATTATTATCTATCTTGTTGACAGGATTAAGAACAGATAAGGAGAAATTTCCAGTTGCACATGGGTTATTTAAAAGGGTTGTAGAAAATTGTGAGGGAAAATTAAGGCCACATTTGGTGGAGGCACATATGGAGGTAAATAGTGATGATTCAGATTTTGATTCCTATGATACTAATATTGAGCATGTTGTTGATGAACATGAGCATGAGGAAAAATCAAATGTAAGAGAAGTGGTCCAACAACTTCATGAGACATTAAAAGGACAAGAAGAAAGGAGAGATGATGACATCATTATGGAAAGGTATAACAACTCTTATGCCAATTGTTTTTATGCATTTCCTTTGCCTAGCTTCTTACCACAAGGAGAAGAAATTATGGAGTCATTTTATAATTCCTTGGCTACTAATTATATGGAGAGGGACATGAAGATGGTACATGATAGGACAGCTATCTCCTATTTTGATATGAGTGGTGATTCATCACACAAGCAAGCATATGGAAATGTGAAAGCAAGCTCTAAGGGTAAAGAGGTAATGGAAGACAAATTTGGTACACATGTAAGTTTGCACTCTTTTGTTGATGGGGTTAAACTTGACATGAAGGATACTAATATGTACTTCATTTTTACCACTTCATATTGTATGTTTTGCACAAATCCATATTGGGGAATATTGGGTGAATTTGTGAAAGTTAGTTTGGGTCCTTTGAGGGAGACTACATTGGTTTGGCACCTTCTTGTTGGTTGGGTACATAAAGTTGATATTATCTTGAGCAAAAGTTCTGAATTATATATGACAAGCTTAAGCATTGGAAAGTGTGATGGGACTTTAGAAGAAGAAAATGATGAAGGAAAGAGCACTGTCCTAAACTCAGAAATTCTGAGTTTTGTATATGATGGGAACAGCCCAAGGTATGGTCTTTCTTATTTTATTTCTCCTAATATGTTGAGCTTTGATGGGTATGTTCATAAGCATGTTAGAGGGATGGATATGAGGCATATTGGTCATATTTTGATTGGTATTTTTGTTCCTAACACTTGGGTACTTTATCCAATTTCACCCCCGTGGTCGAATTGATAACATACATCGATTCTCAAGTCCTGTGCAAATTGATTGATCCAGGGAAAAATCATGTTTCTAGGGTCCCTTCAGAAATTTTTTTAACTCCCCTGTCCAGGTTGAAAAGAACAAGCTCTGAGAAAATGTGAGAAAGTTGCAGAAAATAAGCTCTGGGCCGAAAAATTGTGAAAATCGGCTAAGTCCTAGTCCCCGGACAGTCGGGACATTTGGGACGTCGGGCGCGATCGCCAAAAAGCCTACAGCGGCCCAGATAAAGAAAGGGACATCTGGGACAAATGGACGCGAAATGCCCGAATCGGCCGAAAGAAAGAAAAATTTGTCCAAGTCCTTTACCGGGAGCAAGCGGGACAAGAGTACGCAAAGACCCGAACCGGCCGGTTCGGCCGAAACAGGAAACTTTCGCACTGGGACATCTGGGCCGTGAATGCGCGAGGACGCGAACCGGCCGGTTCGCCTAAAAAGAGAATCCCAGCCGGACAGTGGACCGTAAAGGACGCGCAGGGCGCGAGAAGCCGACTCGGCCAAAGGAGAAGAAAATCGACCAACTGCTTTAGGACATGTGGGACAAAGGAACGCGAACCGGCCGAATCAGACGAACCGGAAGAATTTGTCCCAGACAGCACTGGGACATTTGGGACAAATGGACGCGAAGGACGCGAACCGGCCGGTTCGGCCGAAACAGGAAACTTCAGCACAAGGACAAGTGGGACAAAGGGACGCGCGGGACGCGGATAGCCGAAGGAGCCGAAAGCCAATCAGATCACGCCACGTGTCACCGGCAGAAAAGGGACGAGGAAGCCCATTTCGGGCGGATCGGAGGATTCTGTCCCGCGAAGCACTGGGACATCCGGGACAAAAAGACGCGGTGGACGCGAAAATCCAGCAGGCCCGTGGACAAATCACAGCATGACACGTGTCGCCAAGGAAAAAGGTCCAAAAGTCAAAGGGGCGAGTTTTCGAGCACTGATCCGAACCAATGAAATAGTGCCACGTGTCCAAGTTTAAGGGGCCCACAAGAAAAGCCCACGAAAAGGTGGAGAGAGGGAATTGCTCAGCGAACCAGAGCCTGCCACGTGTCGTCCAGATGGCAGAGCGCGGGAAAAGAAATTTAAAAATCTGTTTTCTGCCTGTTTTGTGCCCTAAATCTTCATATCATCATATCTTTCGATCCAGAGCTCGGATTTGCACGTTCTTTATATCAACGGAAAGTTGTTGAAATTCTCTACATGATTCTAGGGTCAATCTTGCATTTTGGTGCAGTTTGGAGGGAGAAAATTAATAAAACGTCTCTGACGCGTGGTGATAGACAGAAGTAATGCTTCAACTACCAACTTTAATGCAGCAGACAGCTCGCCGCTCCTGTTAGACAGCCCACCGTTTTGCCAGAATCCGCCACTTCTACCATAATGAGATGATTTTAAATGCTACCAAGAAGTGGTTGGGGCAGATTCTGGATTTCCTCTCTCTCCCCTCTCATTTCTTCATATATATTGTAAAGAGGAGCTTTTTAACAGGTCGACATTCTTGTTTTGCATCCTCCCTTCTTCCCTCGCTTGCAAGAGAAATTGTGGAGCTTTCAAACCTCCCATATGGGTTGTAATGCCAGTCTTTTTTGCCTCTTGGCCACTGCAATGTACTGTATCGACTCTTGAGCAATAATATATATGTTGTGATTGACTCTCAACCCTCTCATGTATTCATTGTCATTTTTTGATCTCTTATCATAGCTTGGTTACTCGTGCATGGTGTTTGTATTGCATCTATGTGGTCTGTGTTAAATTTGCAAAACGAGTGTCTAACATTCCTCGGTGCATCACCTTTGTAGTTTAGGTTTTATTCTATGCATTTTCTTACCCTGTCTCCTTGGCAAGTTAGATTAGGTTTTAGCAAACCCTCTGCATTTTTTTGTGTGCATCCGAATGAGGAATAGAACCAGCCTTCTCTAGAGAATCTTTCTCATCTTTACAAGTCCCACGCTTGGAGAAAGGATTCCATGTTGTGCAATCACACTGGATGCCTGAACATCAACCTAGAAGCCTGATCTGCATCCAGGGGTGTTGTGAGTCTGCAACAACAGCTTTTGGCACGCCCAAAGGGGGACCTAGAGGTCTCATTTTTATCAGCAGAAAGTTGATATGCATCTGCTGCAGTTTTCTTGCTTATAAGAGCTATTATTTGCATATCTGGCGACTCCAAGGGGAAGAATCAACTGGTTTCAGCAGTGCAGGCCTGAAAACTCATGAGAAGAATCACCACAAGGTCAAGAGTTGGAGAAGAAGAAGTGCTGTTTGAATACCTGCAGTTATCTCCAAGAAGAAGGCAAAGAGGAAGAAGGATTCAAAGGTCTCCATCTCCACCAAACAGAACTCTCTCAACTCCTCCACCTGACAGGCCTTTCATTCAGTATACAAGGGTTTTAAGACCGATTAGAATGGCTCAGAACAATCCCTACGTCAACTTCACAGGCAGCAGCCCACTTGCTCTCAATGCACAACATCCAGCCTTATCATTGCAGCCTCAAGAACATTCCCTACTTCACCGGAGAAAATCGACTACTCTGTGTGATCATGTTAAAGATATTGCTAACCTTTGTGCAATCCATGAAATCAACGAAATGCAAGTGGTCACAAGTTATCGCATCTTCCTTCAAGGGTAAAGCATTACAATGGTTTAGGAGCCTTGAGCTGGTTCTATCACAAACTGGAATCAGCTGTGTATTGCACTTCACGAGCAATTTGGAGAGAAGGGAGACAACTTGTCTCTTTTGGAGCAGCTGACAACTATCAAGAGAGCCCCCAACGAGCAGCTGACTGACTTCAACTTCAGATTTCAAAGGTCTTGGGATAGGATTCCAGTGGCAGTCAGGCCAACAGCAGAAGGTGCTTTTCTATATTACCTTAAAGCTTTGAATTCTGATATTTCTATGTTAATTCAGTCCATGGGAGGCACAACAATCCCTATGGCTTATAGCATTGCCATTAGAGCCGAAAACTGTCTTATTCAAGCTGGTAAACTGGCTCCTAGGCCTCCCATGCCCTTGTATCCAAACTTAGAAAATCCAAGCACTAGTCAAGCACCCACTTTGGCTCCTGTTCCCACTCCTAGAAATCAGAGTTCAAACGAAGCTTCCACTTCATCCTCTAATGCTTCAAATGAACTCCAAGAGGTCATGAAACAGTTGCAAAATTTGGGAAATGAGCTGGTTACTATCAAAAGGCAACAAGCCCAAGGTTTCAGACCTTCTTATCAACCCCAAGCTCAGCCTAATAGGCAGCCATACCAACCACAAAGACCACCTAATCCAGCTACAAATATGAATCAAACAAGGCCTCCTGCCAATAGACCATTCCAGCCCTATAATCCAAATGCCATATCTGCCTCTAAGGCATTAGTGCCAACACAGAACAACATTGCTCAGGAATATGATTGGTGCTTTCCATGCAACGAGCCTCATAACCAATCCATGTGTTTCAATGGTGCTCTCAATCAAGCACTAATGGTGACAACTACTGGTGTGGAGGGTGAGGGCAGTCAAGGAAACAACCAACAACTAGAAACATTCCAACAACAATCAGCCCCAAATGACACCACATTGGTAAACTGGCAAGCAGAAGATTTCTGTGGCATGAATCGAGCAGCTTCTCAAGGTGTCGCAGCCAACACAAGGTCAAAGAGGAGGAATCTGGGTGAAGAACAGCCATTAGCCCCAGCCAATCCACAACCTTCCACGGCCCCACAAATGATTGGCAAGCAAAGTCCAGTTTCAAATGCACAAGGGCAGCCAAGAACAGCCCCTAGGCCAACTCAAATGCCACTGTGCTGCTGCCCACGCACAAGGAGTAAGTGTGCAAACCAAGGGACAACAAAGGATACTTCATCCCCGTTCAAGATTATCATTGAGATGATGAAGAAGACTAACGTCAATATATCAATGTGGGAATCCCTATCCATCCCAGACAAAGAGATCTGCTGCAAGCTGCCATGAAGGATTGGACAACTTCAAATCAGCAGGTTCAGATGCAAGACAAAGTGCTTACAAATGCTGCCCAGCCTGAAGGAAGCCATGGAGGGCAACAAGGTAAAATGTCGAAGCCCCCTCCTTTCTATGTTTCATTAATCATTGGGGATAAACTAGTACACAATTGCATGATTGATTCCGGGGCAAGTAGCTCAGTGATGCCCAAGCAAATAGCTGATCAGCTGGGTCTCCAATATGAAGTAATATCTAAAGGGGTAGTGCAATTGGATGGGACAGCAATAGAATAGTTGGAGTGATTAAAAACTTGAGTCTTACCTTACATGCATGTCCAAATGTTGTTGTCTTACAAGATATATCAATCATAGACCTTCCACCACTCTTTGCCCTTTGCTTGTCAAGGGACTTCACAAACCAAGATCGGGGGTTTTGTCTCGCTGATTGGTCTCACATGTCATGTTTAGAACAAGGTATGGAACTAAGGCTACAATTAGGTCTCGAACCTATTGCAAACTTCTATATTAAGCCTTACACTCCAAGTCGATTAATGCCAATTGCTCAAAGATTTGATCAAGAAGATCACCCTAGTACTGATGAGGCTGACACCAAGGTTGGAAGTATCCCGACCTAACTCTTGATGAATGGGCAAACAAGATACATGCTTTTGATCCCTATCAAGAAGTAGAAGAATCTGAGCTGGGAGTCTATTGTATACACGAAGAAAATCAACCTGTTCCTAGCATCACCAAGCCAAGCCATAATGATGACAATGAGGTATGGCAGCTGTTTTTTGACGGATCAAGGAGTAGGCAAGGTGCAGGAGGTGGAGCCATGCTTGTTTCACCTCAAGGCATCAAATATTATTCAGCTTTTCGTTTCCAGTTTTCTTGTTCAAACAACACAGCTGAATATGAGGCCTTGATTCATGGACTTCATTGGGCTAGGAAAAAAGGGATAAATAACTTGCAGGTGTTCGGGGATAGCGAGCTAATCGTCAACCAAGTTAGAGGACAACATGCTATAAAGAACGACTTGCTGAGGAGCTACAAGAATAGGGTATGGGACCTCATTGAGGATTTCGAAGCTTTCAACATCAATCCATACCCGAAAGAAAAATGAAGCCGCTGATAGGCTCGCAGCAGTTGGAGCAACGCTTTGATGTGGTCAACAAATCAAAAGGGAAAAACACAACCACATATCCATGTGATTGTGAGGCCAGCAGCTTTCAGATAATAACACCAAATTGGCAAGTGTTTGAAAACGATCAATGTATCGTCAATTTTTACAAGAAGAAGCTGAATTCTCACTAGGAATCAGACAACTAGAGCAGCAGAGATGGGGATCAAGTAGTGCAAATGCATGACAAACAAGCTTCCCAAGGGTTTAGTAACGTTGAGTCTATCTTCAACCCTAACGACTCAGCCTCCGTAAAGAAAAGGCTAACATACAGGTCAAGAGGGAAGATTCAGAGCCAATTCCGGTTGGGGAAGGCAAAACACTTCAAATTGGTAAAGTGGCCACTGAGCAGGAGAAATCAGATTTCATACAGCTTTGTCAAGAATTTCCAGATGTCTTCGCTTGGAGCTATGAAGACTTGAGAGGATTCAATCCGAATTTGGCACAACATACCATAGAATCGATCCGATGCTAAGCCCATCGTGCGTAAGCAGACCGTTAACCCTCACATTGAGCCTCTAATGAAGAAAGAGCTAAATAAGCTAATAGAGGCAAGCATTATATTCCCGATCAAGCACTCAAGTTGGGTTGCTAACTTGGTTCCGGTCAGGAAGAAGAGCAGAGAAATCAGGTTGTGTGTGGACTTCCGAGACCTCAATAGGGCATCTCTCAAAGATCATTACCCGCTTCCTTCAATGGAACAAATATTGCAAGTAGTATCCGGTTCAGAGAGATTCTCTCTCCTAGATGGCTACTCAGGGTATAATCAGGTGATGGTGAAAGAAGATGACCAGTTCAAGACAACCTTTCACCACCAAATGGGGACCTATGCCTACAAGAAGATGCCATTTGGGCTGTCCAACGCTGGTGCTACCTTTCAAAGGGCAATGGACATGGCATTCAAAGGCTTGATCAACAAGATAGTGCTGATATACCTAGATGATATCACTATCTTCTCAAAGAATGCAATGATCCATCTCTTTCACCTCGTGCAAGTGTTTCGAGGTGTAGAAAGTTCAGTATCTTTGAACCCCAAGAAGTGCATCTTTCTTGCACATGAAGGAAAGCTCCTTGGCCATGTTGTCTCAAAAGAGGGACCGCAATTGATCCAGAGAGGGTCAAGCCATAAGAGCACTACCATTGCCAAGTCACAAGAAGGCTCTTCAAAGTTTCTTGGGAAGGATCAATTTTGTCCGCAGGTTTATCCTAGATTTTGCAGCCCTTGTCAAGCCCATCACCAAAATGTTAAAGAAGAGCATGGCTTTTAAGTGGACAGCAGAAGGCAAGGAGAGTTTTGAAGCAATCAAAGAAGCTATCTCTCAAGCACCAACTCTCATCAACCCAGACTTCTCCAAGGATTTCATCCTCTATGCATTTGGAGGTGATGACACTATTTCTGCCATTCTGGTACAGTAGAACAAAGATAATGATGAGCAGCCGATTGCCTTTTTTAGCCGTGAGCCTAGATGACTCATGAGGTGAGGTACTCTTTTATTGAAAAGCATGTACTTGCAGTAATCAGAAGCTTGAAGAAATTCAAGCATTTAGTCTCAAACAACAAGGTCCAGTTGCTGGTCTCACATGCTTGGAGTTAAGGACTTCCTCCTCAACAAGGATTTGAATGAGAAAAGGGCAGGTTGGATCACCCGTGTCATGGAGTATGACATTGAGATCAAGATCACCAAGCTGGTAAGAGGGAAAGGACTGTGTGAGCAGCTGGTTTTAGGGAAGCAAAAGGAAGTATGCAACGAAGAAGAGGCTGTTTTGACAGTCCAGGACAGCCATGAGCCAAGCGGCAATCATGAAGAAGACAATGCTTCCCCCATTCCTTGCTGGACCCAAGGTATTATGCACTTCCTAGGTATAGGCCAGTGCCCCCCAGAGATGAACAAGACCCAAAGGAGACACTTCAGATTACAGGCTGTCCCGTATGCCATTGTTGATGGAGTTTTGTTCAAGAAAGATGTAAATGGAGTGTTGCTGAGATGCATTAGCACAGGTCAGATTCAAAGGGTATTGGAAGAGTTTCATGGTGGACCAGCTGGTGGCCATTTTGCACCAAGAGTGACAACTCTAAAAATCATGAAGGCTGGTTATTATTGGCCTAAAATTTTCAATGATTGCTATGCATGGATCAAGAGGTGTAAGAATTGTGCATTCTTCACAGAAAAGAAAGACTTGCTGCCCTTCCATCGCATCCAATCTCAAAGCTGACCAGCCATTCATGCAATGGGGTTTGACTTCATCGAGTCATTAATCCCAATTCAAGCCAAGGGCATAAATGGATTTTGATGCGACCACCGACTACTTCACCAAATGGACAAGGTAGAGCACTCAAAGAGGCAAATGAGTCTAAAGATCTTAGACTTTTATGAGGGAATAACAACCAGATTTGGTGTACCGCCACAATAATCTCCGATAATGCATCGGCATTCATCGGATCTAAGGTGACCGAGTGGGTGGGCTGTCAAGAACGGTATTTACCTAAGCACTTCATCGAACTATTACCCTCGTGGTAATGGCTGTGCCGAGTCTACAAACAAGAACTTGTTGAGGATCATTAGAGAACTCTTGATGAGAATCGAGGTCTTGGCATACCAAGCTGAAATCAGCCTTATGGGCTGATAGGATCACTCCCAAAAGATCCACAGTAACTCTCCATTCAGGCTTGTCTATGGAAGAGAGGCAATCTTGCCCATGTCACTTGAGTTGCCAACATTGGAACTCATGAAGTAGCTGGAGTTACTTGAATTTGAGCCCATGGAGGTGAGGTATGCAGAGTTGATGGAGCTGCAAGAGATCGTAAATCAGCATCCCAAGTAATGGAAAAGGATCAAGCTTTGATCAAGAAGACCTTTGATAGAAGGCCAAAGATAGATCTTTTCAAGTTGAGATCTAGTGTTGAAATGGGATGTGGACAGACAGAGAAAACCGAGAAGGCATTCAAAATTTGATGCCATTTGGAGTGGCCCATACATGGTCACAAAGTGCAAGAACAACAATGCTTTCCAATTAGCCTCATGATGGTGAAGAACCGCAGATTCCACCAATGGAATCTATCTCAAGCGTTGCTTTCTAGAGGGAAGTTCACTACCTCTGTAAATATTAGATTAGATTTTCCTTCCTCCAAGTGCTTGTGCACATTGTTTTGTTGTAGGTTAGTTTTGTTTTCCCTAAGTGCTTTGGCACAGCTTGCTGTTCATGGAGATGTTTTGCAGTCTATTGCTTTCATCAGGTGGCATTCCATCTTCCTCCTTGCACATTCTGAGTCAGTTGAGGTTCTAAACAGAATATTTGATGACTCCATGCCCAATGGACTGCTTCAGGCAACTGGTCCTTTCATCTAGCAGGCAGATGACCCCGCTGAGTCACCAAATTGTTATCCAATTTCACCCCCCAGGGTTGAATTGATAACATACATCAGGATTCTCAAATCCCAGGCAAATTGATTGATCCAGGGCAAAAATCATGTTTCTAGGGTCCCTTCAAAATTTTTTCTAACTCCCCTGTCTAGGTTGAAAAGAACAAGCTCGAAAAAATGTGAGAAAGTTGCAGTAAAATAAGCCCGGGCTAGAAAAATTGTGAAAATCGGCTAAGTCCTAGTCCCCGGACAATGGGACATTTGGGACGCCAAGGCGCGGATCGCCAAAAGCCTACAGCGCCCAATAAAGAAAGGGACATCTGGGACAAATGGACGTGAAATGCCCGAATCGGCCGAAAGAAAGAAAATTTGTCCAAGTCCTTTACCGGGAGCAAGCGGGACAAGAGTACGCGAAGGACCCGAACCGGCCGGTTCGGCCGGAACGGGAAACTTTCGCACTGGGACATCTGGGCCGTGAGTGCGCGGAGGACGCGAACCGGCCGGTTCGCCTAAAAAGAGAATCAGAAGCACCGGACAGCCGGATTGTAAGGACGCCAGGGGCGGCGAGAAGCCGACTCAACCGAAGGGAGAAGAAAATCGACCAACTGCTTTAGGACATGTGGGACAAAGGAACGCGAACCGCCGAATCGGACGAACCGAAGAATTTGTCCTGATAACACTGGGACATTTGGGACAAATGGACGCTGAAGGACGCGAACCGCCGGTTCGGCCGAAACAGGAAACTTCAGCACAAGGACAAGTGGGACAAAGGGACGCGGGACGCGGATAGCCGAAGGAGCCGAAAGCCAATCAGATCATGCCACGTGTCACCGGCAGAAAAGGGACGAGGAAGCCCATTTCGGCGGATCGGGATTTCGCCCCATGAAGCACTGGGACATCCGGACAAAAAGACGCGGTGGACGCGAAAATCTGGCAGCCCGTGGACAAATCACAGCATGACACGTGTCGCCAAGGAAAAAGGTCCAAAAAGTCAAAGGGGCGAGTTTTCGAGCACTGATCCGAACCAATGAAATAGTGCCACGTGTCCAAGTTTAAGGGGCCCACAAGAAAAGCCCGCGAAAAGGTGGAGAGAGGAATTGCTCAGCGAACCAGAGCCTGCCACGTGTCGTCCAGATGGCAGAGCGTGGGAAAAGAAATTTAAAAATCTGTTTTCACCTGTTTTGTGCCCTAAATCTTCAGATCATCATATCTTTCGATCCAGAGCTCGGATTTGCACGTTCTTTATATCAACGGAAAGCTGTTGAAATTCTCTACATGATTCTAGGGTCAATCTTGCATTTTGGTGTAGTTTGGAGGGAGAAAATTAATAAAACGTCTCTGACGCGTGGTGATAGATAGATAATGCTTCAACTACCAACTTTAATGCAGCAGACAGCTCGCCGCTCCTATTAGACAGCCTGCCGTTTTGCCAGAATCCGCCGCTTCTACCATAATGAGATGATTTTAAATGCTACCAAGAAGTGGTCAGCGTAGATTCTGATTTCCTCTCTCTCCCTCTCATTTCTTCATATATATTGTAAAGAGGAGCTTTTTAACAGTCGGACATTCTTGTTTTGCATCCTCCCTTCTTCCCTCGCTTGCAAGAGAAATTGTGGAGCTTTCAAACCTCCCATATGGGTCAGTAATGCCGCCTTTTTGCCTCTTGGCCACTGCAATGTACTGTATCGACTCTTGAGCAATAATATATATGTTGTGATTGACTCTCAACCCTCTCATGTATTCATTGCTGTCATTTTGATCTCTTATTGCAGTTTGGTTACCTCGTGCATGGTATTTGTATTGCATCTATGTGGTCTCGTGTTAAATTTGCAAAACGAATGTCTAACATTCCTGCATCACCTTTGTAGTTTAGGTTTTATTCTATGCATTTTCTTACCCCGTCTCCTCGGCAAGTTAGATTAGGTTTTAGCAAACCCTCTCGCATTTTTTGTGTGCATCCAACAGAGGAATAGAACCAGCCTTCTCTAGAGAATCTTTTCTCATCTTTACAAGTGCCACGCTGGAGAAAGGATTCCATGTTGTGCAATCACACTGGATGCCTAAACATCAACCTAGAAGCCCGATCTCGCATCCGGGGGCGCCGTGAGTCTCGCAACAACAGTACATGCGGAACATAATGGCAAAGGAGAAAGAGTGATTGATACTCTTTCCCACGGAGGTATGATAAACAGCCCACATAAAGTCATTCCAAGGTATGAAGAGAGTGGATTATGGTTGCATACTTTTCTATCTCAGATTTGTACTTCTAATGAGAGGCATGCAAGTGACAAAGATAGAATGAGGATTAGGAAATGCAAAATGGAGCAAAAAGACTCCTTGGGACAAGATCATGCACATGGGCACTCAAAGGTATGGGAACCAATGATCTTTTCAAAAGAAATCAGATCTGATTTTCTGATTTTTACAGCTGGTTTCATGTGTCCAAGTGAAGTTTCAGATTTGAATATGGTGAATAAAGGTGTTGGCAAGCATGTCCTAACATTGGTGGACCCGAAATCAATGGGAAGGGTACTTTTTTGAGTGGTAATAATAATTTTCAGTTTGAAGAACTTGTTAGGACAGCCCCTATGGATTTTGTTGTTCATTATTGTGATGGTACACTTGACATGAGCAAGAACAAGTTGTGTTACATATTGGTTTTCTCTCATTGCATGGTTTGCATTCACTTAGATGGAAAGTTGGCTAGAGTTGGGAGTGAATTTTCAGTCACTATGAAGACATTCTTCTCAACTAGTTTGTTGTTCCTTCACATTGGGATAAAAAATTTGAAGTATGATTACTGTTGTAACATCATTTTTATGATTGACATCACTATGACCAGCCTCCCTATCACTTCTATAATTCAGATTTTTGTCATGCATTTGATGATATGGTTGTTGGTGCTTGATTTTGGCTCATGGGTGAATACTTGGGGATGGAAACCAGCCATCCTAATTCTGATTTTTGAAGGAAGAATGCATGATTACAGCAGTGGTGGGAGCCACATAACAAATTTTGGGGACAACCCATACATGAGGAAGATTTGGGAGCTCTCCATGCTTTGGAGACATGAAGAAGAAACAGGAAAAGTGTTTCTCAACACTTGTTTTTCTAATGAGTTTGCTTCATGTGTAGGATTGAAGACATGTGATAGAAGACTGCTGTCCTATTCATTTCATGAGGGCATTTTTGAGTGGGCAGCCTTGGAGCTTAGCAAAGCTCATCCTTTTGATGATTCTCTATGCCATGTTGAGGACACCATCTCTTGGAGCACATGTTATAGAGTTGATGACCCATCTTTTGGGGTTGACATGAGGGAAAGAAATTTGTTCTTTCCAACTCTTCGCCACTTGACAGCACCGGATCGAGGCTTTGGATGCACCACCCCACATCTTCTCTTTGGGGCATGTTGCATGGATCTATGAGCTTGCTATTGCTTGAGGGCAAGCAATTTCCAAGAGGGGAGGACTGTAATGTCCCCATTTCTGAAGACCCTTAGCCTATACTTCCCCGTAGGCTTTGGGATGTTGCAAGGGGAACATTTTTATTAATTAAATATTATTGCCTGAAGCAATAATTATTTAATTATTTAATTATGAAGATTATTTAATTTAATTCCCAAAATATAAAAATTAAATGGGAATTAATTAAATAAATATTTAGGTGGCTTTTATTGATAAAATCACCCTTTGAAAAGGGGACGCCACACCTAGGGAAAACAAATTGCTTTCATTTAATAACTTTCCTCTCCTAGGGATTTCGTATTTTGTGCCTCCTTGCTTATAAAAGGAGCGCTAGGATCATTATTATGATTATGTTGATTGATCATTTGATGTTCACTCCATGCTTGGAGTTGGGATGCATGCCCATTAATGTTCTCTCTCTTGCGTGGGAGTTATTGTGTTGGTTTGATATTCAATTTAAGTATTTTCATGAGATTTGCAAATCTACTTGTTGGTGATTCTCTTTCTAGCTTTGACGCCTTTTATTGAGGGTAAAATCTGCATGTTATTGAATATTATGAAGGGTTTTATGGTGTTTTAGATCTGCTGGTTATTGTTGGTTTTATTCTAACTATGGCAACTTGATTAGGGTATCTTTTAGCATGCTTGAAGGATTATTAAGTGCTGGAAATTAGTTGTGCAATTTATTCTAACCCTAAATGACTCGGGTTTGGGATTTTCGGCGCTGTTTGAAGGGGTTTCAGTTATCATAAAATTCAGATTTTAATATCTTTGGAAAGCTCTTGAATTATAGATTAATATGCACTTTATTTCATGGCAAAAGATGAAGTATTGAGCAAATTATGAATTTTTCAAGTTTCAGCTTGTTTGTGTCGTGGTTTTATCTACACAGCTTCAGATTTCGTGGGTTGATTTGCATGCCTTCTACTTATCCAAAAATTGTGATCTATAGCTTGTTGGAAAGCTAAAAATATTAAGAATATTTTGGCATGAGTTTGATAGAAAAAAATGGATGGTGAAGGAGTTATTAATTTTTGTAGTTTGCAGCAATTTAGTGCATTTATAAATTAATTATTGTTGTAATTAATTTCAAATTTGAAGTGATTAATTTCTTAATCGGTTCTCCCATCTAATCCACCATCTTGGCTCACTCTAACCCTTTTAGGGTTGTATCAAGCTAACATTGGATTATTTGAGGTTGAACTAGGAGGGTTTAGTCCTTCAGTCGATTCAAGAAAGTAATTTTGCATATTTGGATAATATCCCAAAAGGGATATTACAGAAACAGCCCAAGATCGAGTCCGAAGACCAAAGTTGAAGTCATACCGGAAGAAGATCCAAGCACCACAGAAGAAGTATTGAAGCAAGCTATAAGGAGTATATGGATTTTCCCAAAGAAATCCGTGAAGCAATGTCATTCACGAGTTCATGGAATTGGATAGTGGAAGATCTAGGCCTAGGCATGCCAGCCACAAAAAGAGAAAGAGGAGAAGAGCTTCCAAGTTGCATTGGTGGAGAAATTCGAAGAACAAGCACAAAGGGAGATGAACATTCCACTGAAGATGATGTGAATGGCCATAAAAACCTCCCTCAAAAGATAAGTGACACCAACATTAAAGATGAAAGGAAGGGTGGTGAACAAGAAGCAAGTGGTGTTAGGAATGAATGAAACTCATTTCCAAGATGAAAATGATAAAAGGCAGCCTGCTGGTCCGTTTGTAGAAGTAGACAAAAAAGAGCCCAAAGATGAAGAATTAAACTTGGGAAGAGCCACCAAGATATCCCGTTACTTGTGAACAAGGTATGAAAGAAGAAATGGATGAAAGTTTTGTTGAAGGTCCGAGGATCGAGTACATTTCAGATTTGTTGCTCCCTAGCTTACCATCACACAGAACTAATCATCATCATCAGTTTGATTCAAATATGGGAAGATTACGGTGCACATTAAGTGGTAAGGGGTACTCCCATCCTTTCCGGAAAACCCCAAGTCATGCATGCACAAGAGTTAAGATGAAAGTAACAAAGGATGACCTTCTCCCCAAGATCCATGGTTGGTATGCTAAGGTAACCATTTCCTCTTTTAGTTTGGTTGGCCATCTTCTTGATATTCTTATGTTGGAAAGAATAATTTGGAGTAGTGTTGATAATAGCCCTTTTGGGCCATGGAAATGGGAGAAACCCCTCATAAAGAACAAGATGAAGGGGCTGGACTATACCCAACATGTTGGCTAGATTTTCTCGCATAGAATCAAACCTGACACCAATCATGAGATAAATCTCCTCATTTAACTAAGGTGAGGCTCCCATGCCAGATTTGTCAATAAAAACGTGTTATTATCTATCGGGGTTTTACTTTAACCACTTAATTCATGAACCATAATTAAGAAGTTCTCGCAACAACAAGTAAGCGGCTTGTTTAAGAAAGGAAAGTATTTTATAGAAGAAGGAAGTAAAAGAAATACAGAGAAGAAATGGAGAAGATGTGCATCCCAATTAGTAGATAAGAGAGCTAATTGCATGCACATAGCAGAAACTTAATAGATATGAACACACAGTAATTATAAAACAAAGGCACTCTAGTTCCGCATCTAAAATAACACAAGCTTTATTAAGAGATCTAAGATGAAAAGCAAGAAACACAAGACACCGTGACAAAAAGTTCTCCGAAAACCTCGCTCCTTTATATTCCTTTGCTCCAAGTTGCTCTCAAAGGTTCAAGATCGTGTCACCTGATTTCACCATGAAATCATGACTACCCTATCCGAAAAATTTCGTACTTTTAAAATAATGGGTCGCTTTTGTGTTTTTATTGCCTTCGAAAGTTCTTATATTGCGTCAAAGATAATCCCAAAGAGCCATATTAGCCTTTTTCGCCAAATACCCAGTGCCCAAAATTGTTTTATTCTGTCGTTAGGATTTGTCTCATGGGAAATTTATATTTAATTATTTTGAGCCCCGTATGAGGTTATTTGCATGCCCGCTTTTAACTCTATTATGAGCGAATATGTTATTATTCCTATGTGCCGTAAGGGTTTTAACTTGGAATAAGTTTTGGGCTTTATTTGTAACTTTTGGCAATTTTTTCGTGTTTTTGTGGTGTCCTGCTTCGCTTTCTCGTGAAATTTCTCTCGAACAATTCCTTTCACGGTAAGCCCGATTTTTGGCCCGGAGCAAATGAAAACATATACGCACATTATGCCCGGAGGAAGTCGCCATCGAGGTCCGGATCACTAGGAAAAAGCGAAGTCGCAGCACAGTAAAGCCCTCATGGATGGGCGCATTTTTGAAAACAAAGGATTTAAGCCGCAATGGGAAAATAGAAGCCGCAGTGTGGTGGTGAAATTTTATACCGCCTGGCAAGGGTACTTTTTCCGTGTTATAAAAATCACTTAAGCTGCAGTGGGAAAAATAGAGGCTGCAGGCAGGTGGGAATTTATTACCTGCCTTGCAGGTGAAAATTCCCATGATAAAATAAAAGGAAAGTGACTTAAGTGAAATCATGGGATTTTAGTGCCTGCCTTGCAGGGTAAATAATCCCATTGTCAAAGTCAAATCACTTAAGTGGATCACGGGATTTTGGTGCCTGCCTTGCAGGGTAAAGAATCCCATTGTGGAAAAATTCTTAAAAATAGAATTACATGTGCAAAAAAGTGCGCCCCCTTTGGTGAGAGAATGGCAGCCTTGAAATGATTATTTTAATTAATCTATTCTCTCAAAAAGTGCGCCAAGCTTGAGGAAGTCAACAAGTCAAAGTTGAAATAAAAGAAAGGATTTAAAAGCATTAAATTTAATTTATTTAATGGCTGCCCTTTCCTCTCAAAAAGTGCGCCCTTATTTGAGAATTATTTAATGTTTTTAAGGCATTAAAACATTAAATTAATTTCTATTTTCAAAGTGGCTATGGTCAAAGCACACCGTGAAGTTTGAGTGAAGTGATGTGTGAAGGATTAAATTGGATTAATTTAATTTATTGATGGCTGTCCTAAAACATGCTATTTTTAAAAGAGAAAAACATGATTTTTAATTAATTAATTGCCTTTAATTGTTAGGGCAATTATTAATTATAGAATTGTGAAGGTTATATAAGCATGGGCAGCCATATGGGTGAATTATTCAAATCACAGGTAAAGAATTGCAGCCAAGTGGAAAAGTGCGCCCCATTAGAAGAAGGATTTTGCTCGCAGAAAGGTGACAACAAGGCTAAAAGCTTCCAGATTTGGCGCATGCTTTAAAGGAGGTTGATCTTTGTCTCGCATAATTGTTTCGTATAGGTGTTACAGTGCTCGTGTGTTGTTGAAAGGATTCATGCTCTCTTTATGTGCAAATTAAACACCAATTTTTGGGGCAGCAGGCTTGAAAAGTGCAGATTTTTACAATTAAAATTCACTATTCATGCTCCGGTGGCCATTTTTGTCTGAATAAATTGCAGGAATTCAATACAGGTGCTTTATAAAGGAAAAGGAGCTTTTATCAATGTCCAATACATTGCATATATCCTCCGAATTTGAAGAATTGTCCAGATCTGCACCAATTTTGAAGAAATCCGGCCAAGTAAGAAGAAAAAGAATTATTCGCATTTAAGATAGACAAAGCCATGGCGAAGGGAGATGAAAAAGAAAGCACGATGGAGTCATGCATTGCTTCCAAACTTGCAGACATAGGAGACACAGATCTAGGCCCGGAACCTCTTGCCGATTTGATTGATAGATCCAGAGCGGGAAAGACTTCACTCATGCGTGCGGTCAAAAGCAGTGGAATTATCCGAGCTGCAGCTTTTCCATGTATAGCCCAATTGCCAGAGTTCGTGATGGAGTGTGCTAGATCTTATCATCCTTCATCCAGATCAGTGCGTGATGCTTCGGAAAGACAATAATTCGTTTGGACGCAGAGTTCATCAATTATTGTTTGAAGATTCCAAAGTCATAAAGGTGGTGACTTCTATTAGCATTCGTGATGCTTTGACGATAAAGAGATGGGAGAAGCATAGAGCTGATCATGAGCATAATGAATAGCCGATACATGAAGAAGCCTAGATCTCCTTCAAAGTTCCCAAGAACTCTTCCACGGTCCAATTTGGTGCAGGAGGTAGATGATGATGTCAAATCATATGCAGATGAATGGCGGCGAATGCTTACACTTTCCGTACATGGATGTATGCTTTCATCAGACCATCAAAATCAACAAGGTTGATTCTATAATCAATTGGTCGGAAATTATTAGCAACAACATCGGTGAGCAACTCTGGAACGTGAAGCGTACTTTCAGCTTCAAGATGACTTCATACTTGGTGTATGCTGCAGCTTCACAAGGCATCTTTTCCAAGCTGGATAGATGTGGTGTTCTTTCCAAGGACCCCATTTTCGAGTGCTACCCGCAGCTTACTGCACCTGCATGCGAGAAAGACTTCAAAGTGATCAACGATGACTTCTTCTACGATTTCATCTGCAAGCTAGACAAAGACTTGAAGGCCAACAGGGTAAGCAAGGAAGCGTGGGAAGTCAGTGTCCAAGATCGGCGCTATTCATTCAATTTGCAGATTTCACATACCTCAGGGTTACGGGCTTTTCTGGAGAACCAATAAAGATGCCTAGGTATCCAAATGATAGATTGATCGCCATGGAGTTGAGTAGGCAACTTGTGGAGTTACACGACCTTCACTCAAAGCGGCACAAGTCTACGGGCTTCTTCCCAATCACTGTGGATATTACAAATGCATTATTAGCATTCATAGAGCTCTGGGGATGGAAGCGCAAATGTTATCCGAGTGATGAGCAAGAGTTCTTCCCCGCACGGCTGAACTTCGATCCATTCGGGAGTAGCCAGAAGACAATCTCCCAAAGAGATACAAATGTGCCTTCATTAGAAGATTTCTGATGAAGTGCAAAAATGAGTACGAGGTTAGAAAGAAAGATTTCAGCAAAGCATCAAAGAAAGCAAGTGTTCGACTTTGACTAGCGGATACCATGGATCTTAAAGATGATGGGAATGTGGTACTTGACACTTACCATCAAATGGGAGGAGATAAAGCCATACCGCAGAATAACATAGAGGTCGCAACACAATCAAGAAAGGTCGAGAGCCGTGTTGGTAAATACTTCAAACCGGTCATGACGAAGGGATATAAGCTTGATGAAGCATCGATGAATCAAGTCACGGGCAAACTTCGGCAGAGAGATTCCCTCAAGTGAAAGCACGAGGAGAAAGCAAAGCAGAAAGTCGAGAAGTTGAAGTGCATAAAGATCTCAATCCAAGGAGAGGATCACTTCTACGACCATCACTTTAACTCCGGTTTCTCCAAAGACTCCAATACTTCACCAACTATTGCACCGCAGCAGCAGGATGCTTCCATGCCTCCACTGAATCCAACTGACATTCATCTTCTCCCTCACCACTTCGCTTGCAAGCCTGTTCCAAAGGATACGTTGAAGCTGCAGATGGCGGAATTCGAAAGGGCTTTGTCCTTGGATGACTCAGAAGATGGCAGCCATAACACTGTGGCACTTTCTGACGGAGAGGATGCAGAGCGGAAGATGGTAGTACACTCAGCGACTTCTCATTCTCCGAAAAGTAACTTCTCGGAATGGTTGGCTTCACAGTTGGTTCCAGAAGCGAGAATGGAGATGAACTTAGAGGAGCACGACTTGCAGCTACTCCAGAATCTGGGCGGAAGAGACAGAAGGCCTAAAGTTGCCAAAGCAACTTCTAGGTTGATCATCAAGGATTCGGGAGAGAAGTTTGCTGAGATATCAATTCCGGCAAAAGGAAAGATAGAGGAGGAGCTCACGGCGGAAGATGTGACAGTGACCAAAGTACCCCTCGGTCAAGCCACCACTGAAGGATCAAGCAGACACGCAGATATCGATGGATGCTTTATTCCTTAGGCTTGATGTGAAAAGGCGGAGAAAGAAGAGCTCACAGGCAAGCAAGTATCTCAATTATGTGAGATCATAGCCAAGTTCTTAAACCTTCCATTCAAATTTCCTTTTCAGAGCAGGTGAGTGATCATCTTATGCAGGAAATGGAGGATGCAAGCAATCAAGTAAAGGCTATTGACGAATGGAAGGATTTGATTATTCGTCAAGCTTCTGTACAACTTGGGGAAGTGCCAGCCCGCCTAAAGGTTATGAACGATGCAAGAAATCAACTAAAGCAATCGATGGCAAACATAGAAGGCATGAATACAATACAGAGAGTAACCCGAGTATTTTGGCCGAGATCAACAAGTCACCGAGATGTATTGATTACGGAATGATTGTACCTGACGGATCACCGAAGGGGAAGCAAAGTAGAGTTTGCAGTATCTTTCCGCTTGGAAATCTGCAGAGTTTTGTCAAGAGGATGCAGCACTTGAGAGTAGAACATCAAATTTACCAGACAAAGGTCATTTCTTTCACTAAAGAGATAATGGACGGAGAACTTCATAAATCGCTAACTAAGGTGCCTTTTACGATGAATTCTATGGTACAAAAGAGAATTGATAAAGCTACCAAGCCTTTCACGATGAATTCTATCAAGCCGGTGGCGCCGCAGCGATATCAGGGTTTGGGCCGAGCTTGAAGATGTGGAATCGTGCATCAAAGTGTTGAATGAAGGGTGCTGTAATTCAGAAAGAGAAAGAAGCAAAGTGGCTAAAACAGATGGAGGGATGCTGAATTACATGTTCGACAAGTATATCCGATATCGTAACAAAAAGAAAACATAAATGTTACAAAATGGGCATGACTTCTTCTATTTCTTTCTTCTTCTACTTTCTATGTTCCCGATGAAATTGTAAAACTTCTAAGTTATTGGTTTTAACCATTACTTAAAGTCATGTGGAACCATTCTATTAGTTAAGTGATACATGTGTCACTTAAGGAGAAGATAGTTGAGGATGATTGCACAAATGTCATCGTTACTTCTTGTTTATGTTTCAGTTCAGCTTGAGTTTTCCATTTGTACTTTCCTCCTCCTACATTCTATAAGTAGGAGAATAACCTCCGGTTAATGATCGATCGAATTTGTAAGCAGCAATCCCGTGTTCTAGACTTTGTGTTGAACCCGAGAGAAACTTGGAGCAAAGGAATACAAAAGAGCAGTGTTTCCTGAGAAGAATTTTGTGTCACGGTACTTGTGTTTCTTGCTTTGAATCTTAGATCTCTTGATAAACTTTGTGTTATTTTAGATCTAGATCTAGAGTTGCCTTTGTTTTATAATTCTGTGTGTTCATATCTATTAAGTTTCTTCTATGTGCATGCAATTAGCTCTGCTATCTACTAATTGGGATGCACATCTTCCCCATTTCTTCTTTGTATTTCCTTTACTTCTTTCTTCTATAAAATACTTCCTTTCTTGAACAATGCTTACTTACTTACGTAACTTCTTAGTTATGGTTCATGAACTAAGTAGTTAAAGTAAAACCCCGATAGATAATAACCCATTTTTATTGACAAATCGACACGGAGCCTCACCGGTTAAATGAGGGAGATTTATCTCATGATCGCCTAGGTTTTATGCTATGCAAAAATCCTAGCCAACAAGCACAAAGTCTAGTACACAAGATTGCTGCTTACAAATTCTCGATCCATTATTAACTCAGAGGTTCTTCTCCTACTTATGTAGAATGTAGGAGGGAAAGTACAAATGGAAAACTCAAACTAAATCGAAACAAAAACAAGTAAAGATGACATTGGGCAATCATCCTCAACTATCTTCTCCTTAAGTGACACATGTATCACTTAACTAATAGAATGGTTCCACATGACTTTAAGTAATGGTCATAAAACCAATAACTTATAAGTTTTACAATTTCATCCGGAACATAGAAAATAGAAGAAGAAAGAAATAGAAGAAGTCATGCCACCAACATTTATGTCTTCTTCTTGTTCTCGATATCGGATATACTTGTCGAACATGTAATTCAAAGATCCTTCCATCTGCTTTTAGCCATGCTTTTCTCTCTCCCGAATTGCAGCAAACCCTTCATTTAACACTTTGATGCACGCTTCCACATCTTCCAAACTCGGCCCAAACCTCGCAATGTCTACCTCAAACACCACCACCCACCGATAGAATTCATCGTGAAAGGCTTGGTAGCTTTATCAATTCTCTTTTTGTACATCGAAGAGAACCTTCCAAGGAATTAGGCACCTTAGTTGAGACGATCCGCACGTATGAAGTGGCATTCCACTCCATTATCTCTTCAGTGAAAGAAATGACACTGTCTGCAAATCTGATGTTCTACTCTCAAGTGTCTCGCATCCTCTTCAAGAAAACTCGCAGATTTCCAAACAAAAGATACTGCAAACTCTAGCTACTTCCCTTCTCGACCGATCCGTCCGATACAATCTGCTCCGCAATCAATACATCTCCTATCAGCTTGTTGATCTCAAATTAAAATACTCAGTTACTCTCTCGCAATCGTATTCATGCCTTATATGTTTGCCATCGTTGTTTTAGTTGATTTGGCCGCATCATTCATAACCTTTAAAGGCGGTGGCACTTCCCAAGTTGAATGGTGAAGCTTAACGGATAATCAAATCCTTCCATTCACAATAGCCTTTACTTGATTGCTTGATCCTCCATTTCCCGCATAGATGATCACTCACCCGCTCCGAAATGGGCAATGGAAGGTTTAGCAACCTTGGCTATGATCTCAAATAATTGAGATACTTGCTTCTCGCAGCCTTCTTTCTCCGCCTTTTCACCGTCAAGCCTAAGGAATAAAGCATCCATCAATGTCTCGCATGTCCTGCTTCAATCCTTCAAAGGGTGGCTTGACCGAGAGGTACTTTGGTCACCGTGCACATCTTCCACCGTGAGCTCCTCCTCTATCTTTCCTTTTCACGAAATTGATATCTCAAAGCAAACTTCTCTCCCGAATCCTCGATGATCAACTTAGAAGTTGCTTTGGCAACTTTAGGCCTTCTGTCTCTTCCGCCCAGATTCTGGAGTAGCTGCAAGTCGTGCTCCTCTAAGTTCATCTCCATTCTCGCTTCTGGAACCAACTGCGAAGCCAACCATTCCGAGAAGTTACTTCTCGGAGAATGAGAAGTCGCTGAGTGTACTACCATCTTCCGCTCTGCATCCTCTCCGTTAGAAAGTGCCACAGTGTTATGGCTGCCATCTTCTGAGTCATCCAAGGACAAAGCCCTTTCAAATTCCACCATTTGCAGCTTCAACGTATCCTCCGAACAGTGCTGAACGAAGTGGCTGAGGCGAGAAGATGAATTTCGTTGGATTCAATGAGGCATGGAAGCATCCTGCTGCTGTGGTGCAATAGTTGGTGAAGTATTGGGTACTGGAGAAACCGGAGTTAAAGTCATGGTCGTAGAAGTGATCCTCTCCTTGGATTGAGATCTTCTATGCACTTTCAACTTCTCGACTTTCCTGCTGCTTTCTCCTCTGTGCTTTCGCTTGAGGGAATCTCCTGCACCGGTCGTTGCCCCGTGACTTGATTCATCAATGCTTCATCAAGGCAATATCCCTTCACAAGAAACTGGGCTTTGAAATATTCACCAACACACGCCTCCCGACCTTTCTTCAATCAGTTGTAGCCTCCTATGTTATTTTGCGCAAAGATGGCTTTATCTCCTCCCATTTGATTGTAAGTGTCAAGTACCACATTCCCATCATCTTTAAGATCCGCAGGTATCCGTGCTAGTCCAAAGTCGAACACTTGCTTTGCTGATAGCCTGCTGAAATCTCTTTCTAACCTCGTACTCATTTTTGCACTTCATCCAGAAATCTTCTAATGAAGGCACATGTGTTTACTCCTGGGATATTGTCTTCCTAAATACTCTAAATGGATAGAAGTTCAGCCGTGCAGGAAGAACTCTCGCTCATACTCGGATAACATTTCGCACTTCCATCCCCGAGCTCTATGAATGCTAATGCACTGTAATATCCCACAGTGATTGGGAAGAAGCTCGTAGACTTGTGCCGCTTTGACTGAAGGTCGTGTAACTCCACAAGTTGCCTTCTCAGCTCCATGGCGATCAATCTATCATTCGATACCTGGGCATCTTTATTGGTTCTCTAGAAAAGCCCGTAACCCTGAGGTATGTGAAATCTGCAAATTGAATTAATAGACTGCCAATCTTGGACACAGCTTCCCACACTTCCTTGCTTACCCTGTTGGCCTTCAAGTCTTTGTCTAGCCTACTGGATGATGAAATCGTAGAAGTCATCGCTGATCACTTTGAAGTCTTTCTCACGCAGCAGTGCAAGAAGTCATGCGGGTAGCGCTTCAAAATGGGGTCCTCGAAAGAACACCACATCTATCCACTTGGAAAAGACGCTTGTGAAGCCGCAAAGATACACCAAGTATGAAGTCATCTTGAAATCGAAAGTACGCTTCACGCTCCGGAGTTGCTCACCGATGTCAAGCTTTGCTTAATAATTTCCGAACAATTGATTATAGAATCAACCTGTTGATTTCAATGGTCCTGATGAAAGCATACATCCATGTACGGAAAGTGTAGGCATTCATTCGCCATTCATCTTGCATAACAATTTGACGACATCATCTACCTCCTTCACCAAATTGGACCGTGGAAGAGTTATCGGGAACTTCAAGGAGATCTAGGCTTCTTCATGTATCGGCTATTCATTATGCTCATGTAATCAGCTCTATGCTTTCTCCCATCTACTGTTAGCATCCTAAATGCTAATGGAAGTCACCACCTTTCACACTGGAATCTTCAAACAATAATTGATGAACCCTTCGCCCAAACGAATTATTGTCTTTCCCCAAGCATCACGCACCGATCCGGATGAAGGATGATAAGATCTAGCACACTCCATCACGAACTCGCAATTGGGTGTGCATGGAAAAGCCGCAGCTCGATAATTCCACCGCTTTTAACCGCACGCATGAGTGAAGTCTTTCCCGCCTGGATCTATCAATCAAATCGGCAAGAGGTTCCGGCCTAGATCTCGTGTCTCCTATGTCTCGCAAGTTTGGGCGCGATGCATGATTCCATCGTTCTTTCTTTTCATCTCCTTCGCCATGGCTTTGTCTATCTTTGTTTGGATAATTCTTTTTCTTCTTACTTGGTCGATTTCTTCAAAATTGGTGAAGATCTGACAATTCTTCGATTCGAGGATATATGCAATGTATTGACATCGATAAAAACTCCTCCTTTGTAGAAGCACCCGTATTGAATTCCTGCAATTTATTCAGACAAAAATGGCCACCGGAGCATGAATAGTGAATTTTAATTGTAAAAATCTGCACTTTTCAAGCCCGCTGCCCCAAAAATTGGTGTTTAATTTGCACATAAAGAGAGCATGAATCCTTTCAACAACACCTGAGCACCTGTAACACCTATGCAAACAATTATGCAGACAAAGATCAACCTCCTTCAAAGCATGCGCCAAATCTGGAAGCTTTTAGCCTTGTTGTCACCTTGTCTGAGCAAAATCCTTCTTCTAATGGGGCGCTTTTCCACTTGGCTGCAATTCTTTACCTGTGATTTGAATAATTCACCCATATGGCTGCCCATGCTTATATAACCTTCACAATTCTATAATTAATAATTGCCCTAACAATTAAAGGCAATTAATTAATTAAAAATCATGTTTTTCTCTTTTAAAAATAGCATGTTTAAGGACAGCCATCCAATAAATTAAATTAATCCAATTTAATCCTTCACACATCACTTCACTCAAACTTCACAGTGTACTTTGACCATAGCCACTGAAAATAGAAATTAATTTAATGTTTTAATGCCTTAAAAAACATTAAATAATTCCCAAATGGGGCGCACTTTTTGAGAGGAAGAGGGCAGCCATTAAATAAATTAAATTTAATGCTTTTAAATCCTTTCTTTTATTTCAACTTTGACTTGTTGACTTCCTCCAAGCTTGGGCGCACTTTTTGAGAGAATAGATTAATTAAAATAATCATTTCAAGGCTGCCATTCTCTCACCAAAGGGGGCGCACTTTTTTGCACATATAATTCTATTTTTAGGAATTTTTCCACAATGGGATTCTTTACCCTGCAAGGCAGGCACCAAAATCCCATGATCCACTTAAGTGATTTGACTTTGACAATGGATTATTTACCCTGCAAGGCAGACACTAAAATCCCATGATTTCACTTAAGTCACTTTCCTTTTATTTTATCATGGGAATTTTCACCCTGCAAGGCAGGTAATAAATTCCCGCCTGCCTGCGGCCTCTAACTTTCCCACTGCAGCTTAAGTGAATTTTATAACACGGGAAAAAGTACCCTGCTAGGCAGATATAAAATTCCCACCCTGCCTGCGGCTTCTATTTTTCCCATCATGCCTTAAATCTTTGTTTTCCAAAATGCCCCATCCCCAGCAGGGGCTTTTCTGCAGGCACGACTTCACTTTTTCCCAGTGATCCGCACCTTCAATGGCGACTTCCTCCGGGCATAATGTGTGTATATGTTTTCCAAATTGCTCCAGGACCAAAATCGGGCTTACCCAACAAAGAAATTGTTCTAGAGAAATTTCACAGAAAACGAAACGACAACACAAAAACACAAAAAATTGTCAAAAGTCACAAATGAAGCCCAAAACTTATTCCAAGTTAAAACTCTTCTCGTACATAAGAGTAATAACATATTCAATCATAACAGAGTTAAAACGGAGCGCAAATAGCCTCATACGGGCTCAAAATAATTAAATACAAATTTCCCGCACAAATCCCGACAATGTAATATATCAACTTTGGGCATCTCGGTATTTGACAAAAAGGCTAATATGACTCTTTGGGATTATCTTGACGCAATACAAGAACTTTCAGGCAATAAAAACACAAAACGACCCATTATTTTAAAAGTACGAAAAAATTTCGGATAGGGTAGTCGCAGATTTCAGGGTGAAATCTTGGTGACACCACAACAAAGAAAAAAACGTCCATTAAAGAAAATCTCAGCCCTACTGAAACTCAAGAATATGGGGAACATGTTTCAAGGAGTAGAAAGATAGAAAGTGTCTCTTGTGGTAATGAATGTATGGATGATTGGGTTCAACCCCAATATTGCTTCTACATTGGTGCTGTTATAAATTCTGGAAAAAGGTTTCATTTCGAAATCAATATTGTTGGCAACCTCATCCTTGTATGTTTGGGAACAAAGGTTGAATCAAACCTTATCAAAGGAAGCTCAAATAATTCCAAGAGGATCAAGGGAAAAGAGGTGTTATGCACATGGAATAGGAATGAAAAGATGAGATGTGGTTTTCGTGGCAAGACCTATGGCTTGCATAATGAAAGGGGCATTAGCAACAAGCATATGCATGATGAAGAAATGATGGACAAATCAGATTTGAAGGACATCATTCACTGTCACCGTGAGCCATTTGAAGAAGGGAGCATGAGTCTCATGGTTGCTCCAAGTTATTTCCCACTATAATGTCCCTCTTTCTCGAATAGTTTGATCGAAGACCTTTGGCCCTCTTTGTCTACCCGTCGACCAAAGGGTGAGTTGAAGGGTGACTTAGGTTTATTAATTTTATTATATCGTGCTTAAAATAAAATAAATTATCACTAAAAGCGCATATAATGAATTAATAGACTTAATAAGTGATTTCGACTTAGGAAAGTACATGGGAATAAACTAATAGATTATTTAATGTGTTTTCCTAGGCAAAAAGTGCGATTTGCTTTGGGATGAGATTAAATAGCCAAAAAGTGCGATTGTCTTGGGAATGGAATAAATTAATTAAAAAAATTATATTCCTTGAGAAAAGTGCGACTTGCATTTTGGAAGGGTTTTTGGCTTATAAGGGAAAAGTGTGACTTGTGTCGATTCATTCAAATTATTATTATTTTTCTTCCTAGGCAGAATTGGCTCTAAAGCTTTGCAGACAAAATCCAAGGACAAAAACCGTCAGGGTTATTCCTCTTGTGGAAAGAAACCCCACGAGAAGTGAGAGAGTTTCTATTCGGGGAACTTCATTGTATTCACAAAGTCATTTATCATTTTGAGCAAGATTTTAAAAGAGAAATAAATTGCAGCAAATGTGCATTCAAACAACTTCCAGAGTGGGGCGACTTATTCTACGGTTGTTTTGTGCAAAGATCACGAGGTATTTTTCATGTTAGTTTATTATTGTATCTTCCAAAGCCCTCAAATATATATCAAATCGATTTGGTTTGAATAAATTACACAGGGTTTTGAGCAATATTTTGTTATCAATCCATTTGGCAGACTTCTCGGTTGTTTTGCATAAATATTTGCCATTATAAATCAATATTAAATTCACGGCTGAATTATTTGTGAGGAAATCATGGTCATGCTTAAACTCTAGGCGCATTTTCCGTATTTATTCGGCTTGCATAGGTTTTGTTTTATTTAATTTATTTGAGCGAGTTATGAGAATGGTGTTTTATGGTTTCTCTTGACATTACCAATATAGTACCAAGCCCGAGCAATCTATAAATAATAATAATAATAATTCAGTAAAGGGGTTTGGGATCTTTCACCCACCTAGCAAAAACATTGGTAATCAGTGTCACCCGATTTCATCCTGAAATCATGATGACTACCCTATCCAAAAAAATTTTCGTACTTTTAAAATAATGGGTCGCTTTTATGTTTTTATTGCACGAAAGTTCTTGATTATTGCAAGATATTCCCAAAGAGCCATATTAGCCTTTTTCGCCAAATACCCAGATGCCCAAAGTTGTTATTCATTGTCATGGGATTTGTCTGCATGGAAAATTTGTATTTAATTATTTTGAGCCCCGTATGAGGCTATTTGCACTCCATTTTAACTCTATTATGAGCGAATATGTTATTATTCTTATGTGCCAAAAGGGTTTTAACTTGGAATAAGTTTTGGGCTTTATATGTAACTTTTGGCAATTTTTCGTGTTTTTGTGGTGTCCTTCTTTTTTTACTATGAAATTTCTCTAAACAATTCCTTTGCCGGGTAAGCCCGATTTTTGGCCTAGAGCAGCTGGAAAACATATACGCACATTATGCCCGGAGGAAGTCACCATCGGAGGGCTGGATCACTGGGAAAAAGCGAAGTCGTGCACGGAAAAGCCCCTGTGGGGATGGGCGCATTTTTGGAAAACAAAGGATTTAAGCTGCAATGGGAAAAATAGAAGCCGCAGGGCAGGGTGGGAATTTTGTACCGCCTGGCAGGGTACTTTTTCCCGTGTTATAAAATTCACTTAAGGCTGCAGTGGGAAAAATAGACAGCGAGCAGCAGTGTGGGATTTTATCGCCTACCTTTGCAGGTACTTTTTCCCGTGATATAAATTCACTTAAGTCAAAGTGGGAAAATTAGAAGCAACAGGCGGGTGGATTTTATCGTCCGCCTTGCAGGTACTTTTTCCGTGATAGAAAATTCACTTAAGTGCAGTGGGAAAGTTAGAGGTCGCAGCAAAGGGGAATTTATCGTCACCTGCAGGTAGGTAAAAATTCCCATGGTGAAATAAAAGAAAAGTGACTTAAGTGAAATCACGGGATTTTATCGCCGCCTCATTGCAGGTAAATAATCCCATTGTCAAAAGTCAAATCACTTAAGTGGATCATGGGAATTCCGGGGCTGCCTTGCAGGTAAAAAATCTCATTGTCGAAATTCTTAAAAATAGAATTCTATTATGCAAAAAGTGCGACCCACCTTGGGTGAATAATAATGCAAATAAATAAATATTTGTTAATATTTATTCACCCAATTTTGCACCCGGCTTGTGGAAAAGTCAACAAAAGCAAGGGGAATAAATCAATTGAAATAAAATTCTAAAATTAAATAAATTTAATTTATTTAATGCAGCCCTTTTGAGAAGGAATTAATACTTTTTAAAGTATTAAATGATTATATTAATTCCTATTTTCAGTGGCTATGGTCAAAGCACACTGTGAAGCTTAAGTGAAGTGATGTGTGAAGGATTAAATTGGATTAATTTAATTTATTGGATGGTTGTCCTTAAACATGCTATTTTTAAAAGAGAAGAGCATGATTTTTAATTAATTAATTGCCTTTAATTGTTAGGGCAATTATTAATTATAGAATCAAAGGTTATATAAGCATGGGCAGCCATATGGGTGAATTATTTAATTCACAGGTAAAGAATTGCAGCCAAGAGGAAAAGTGCGCCCCCATTTGAAGAAGGATTTTGCTCAGGCAAGGTGGAAACAAGGCTAAAAGCTTCCAAATTTGGCGCATGCTTTGAAGGAGGTTGATCTTTGTCTGCATAATTGTTTGCACAGGTGTTACAGGAGCTCAGGTGTTGTTGAAAGGATTCATGCTCTCTTTATGTGCAAATTAAACACCAATTTTTGGGGCAGCAGACTTGAAAAGTGCAAATTTTTATAATTAAAATTCACTATTCATGCTCCGGTGGCCATTTTTGTCTAAATAAATTGCAGGAATTCATTACAGGTGTTTTACAAAGGAAAATGAGCTTTTATCAATGTCCAATACATTGCATATATCCTCCGAATCTAAAGAATTGTCCAGATCTGCACTAGTATTGAAGAAATCCGGCCAAGTAAGAAGAAAAAGAATTATTCAGACGAAGATAGACAAAGCTATGGCGAAGAAAGATGAAAAAGAAAGCACAACGGAGTCATGCATCACTTCTAAATTTACAGATATTGGAGACACAGATCTAGGCTCGGAACCTCTTGCTGAATTGATAGACAGATCCAGAGCAGGAAAGACTTCACTCATGCGTGCAGGAGAAACTTCACTCATGCGTGCAGATTAAAAGCAGTGGAATTATTCAAGTTGCAGCTTTTCCATCCATAGCCCAGTTGCCAAAGTTTGTTATGCAGGTGCAGATCCATATCCGAGATGCGATGATGATGCAAATCCATATGCGAGATCCGATCCATATCTCATAGTTGCTTTAAAGCTTCTGTCACAAAGGCTTCATCCTCTTGTTTCGAATGCATCCCGTAAAGAGAAGACAATGCGAAGGCAAAATTCCAGCTTTTTCCAATTCCAACAAATTTGCAATTCCAGCTTGTTTCCGCATCCATCCATCGCTTCTAAATCCAGTTTGAATCAGCTAAATGCGTATTTCCATGAAAAAGGACAAAGTCAGCTTTCCTCTTCCTTCTTCTTTCCTCCGACAAAGTAATTGAGCGATCAATTCAATTATACAACTTAAGTGATTGGTTTAAAAGCCATTACTTGAAGAAGTCAACTACTTGGAGATAGGTGGCGGACGTGCAAAATAGAAGCTTCTATTTTCAGTTGCAAATCATACATGTCACGCAAAGAGGAATTCTAGGAGGAAGATTGCCAGTTGTTTCTTTCCGACTTCCACATGTGTTAGTTCAACTAAAGCTTTCAACTTGTAATTGCCCCTCTACATTCTATAAGTAGAGGAAGAACCTTCGGGTTAATCAATCAGAATTTGTAAGCAGCAATCTTGTGTTCTAGACTTTGTGTTGAACCCCTGAGAGCAACTTGGAGCAAAGGAATACAAAGGAGCAGGTTTCCGGAGAACTTTGTGTCACGGTGTACTTTGTTTCTTGCTTTTAATCTTAGATCTCTTAGTAAACTTTGTGTTATTATAGATCTGGATCTAGAGCTGCCTTTGTTTTATAATTTTGTGTGTTCATATCTATTAAGTTTCTTCTATGTGCATGCAATTAGCTCTGCTATCTACTAATTGGGATGCACATCTTCCCCATTTCTTCTCTGTATTTCCTTTACTTCCTTCTTCTATAATTTTCCTTTCTTAAACAGCTGCTTACTTGCTGCAGAACTTCTTAGTTATGGTTCATGAACTAAGTGGTTAAAGTAAAACCCCTGATAGGTAATAACACATTTTTATTGACAAATCTGACACGGGAGCCTCACCGGTTAAATGAGGGAGATTTGTTGTGTAGATACAAAAATGAAGATTACAAAGATCACATGGGATCCTGGTGATTGCAATTGCTTGGGGACAAGCAATCTTGGGGAGGGAGGACTGTAATGTCCCTTTTTCCCAAATTTGAAGGCATAATTGGAGCTTCCGTATATTCCTCCTCCTTGGTCGAATTGAAGAAGATAAAGAGGAAGCAGATAATGTCTTTTATTATTCTATGAATATTTTATAGTGTATTAGTGAAGACTATATAGGTCGGCCTTGTTTATTAAGGCATAATGAATGGTCATAAGGAAGCGGCCATGTCTTTTCTATTTTGGCGCCAACATTTGAAAAAGTATAAATAGGGGTTAGAGGAGTCATTTGGGATATGGACTTTCATTTGTAAAATCAGATTTTGAGAGTGAACTCTCAATTCTCTCCAATTCGAGACGAAACCTCCTTGTGAGGTCCATATGGAAGACAAAAGCCCTTCATATTGACTTAAAAAAATTTGTATTTGCAAATTAATATTAAATTGAATATCAAACTATGCATTTTCAGATTTATTTCTTTATACCTAGAGTGCGACTTGCCCTAGAGTGATTTCTGAATTATTGGGTGAAGATAACATCAAATAAAATTGATATTTCAAGTTGACTTGCATTAGAAAGGTCTAATAACTAATTTGCACTGAATTTCCATGCACATTTGAGGGTGAAATCGAATTATTTCAAGCTGCTGCGATTTCCAAATTAAATAGTATTTTCCAGCAGTATATATTTGCATAAATCAATTCAATTTGGCCTATAAATTTTTCAAATCAATTAATAATCATTTGATAATTGTTTGTGGATGACTATTAGAGATTTTTGACTCTTATTTCGAGGAATGCAACTCGCTGTAATTAACTTACAGTCTGCTACAATAATTTCTAGAATTATGTAAAATTCATTTAAACCCTCAAAAGGTGGTTATCAGATTCTTTACATATTTTCATTTACATTCTTATTAGATTGTGCTTGAAAAATAACCATCTGATTATGACCTTTGACAACTAGTTGAACTTGAGTTGCTTGTTGCTTATCTATCCATGTTTCTCACACATATGATTCCAAGTACATCTGGTTCCTTTCCTCATGTTTTTCTAGGCTAGAAAATCCGTTATTATTACTAGTTTCAGCCCGTTCCTTGCCATTTTTTTGTCGTCTGCTTCTTCTTTGGAATAATAAAATCATCTTTGGTCTTTTCTTCCCCCTGCTGTTCTGAAACTTTATGCTTGCAATCTCTTACCAAATGCCCATATTCATGGCATAAACGACATCTAAAGGGAATGTTTTCATAGTCCAAAACTTGGTTCCACTTGTCCTCCTCTATGACTAAAGAGATTTTTGTCGGCAATGGTTTATTAAGATCCATCAAAACACAAATCCTTGCATATATCATTTGTTCCAACTGTAGAGAAGCATCAGCAGTCATCATAAAAGTACCTAGCGTGTTGCCAATTGCCATGAAAACATTTTGATTCCAATACTCAGCTGGCAACCCAAAAAGTCTTACCCATATAGGGGCTACCAAGGGGAGTTCTTTGTCCGATTTAAACATGGGGTGCCAAGGTTTCATGAATAAACCTGCCCTTCCCAAGAACCATGGCCCACCTTGAAAAATGAGTTCACGATCAGAGGATGAAGCAAAGAGGATCAAGAAATATCCATTAGGATAAACAGAAACTAAGTACTCACCTTTTGTGTTCCATACCTTTTAGCCCATTACTTGAAGTCCCCAACGAAGGTCGGAACGCAAGAAATCGAACAATTAGGCCTTAACTTTGATGTTAGTCGAAGGTTGGGACTTTAACTATATTCTAGCTCTAGAGATGAATTGTATTCAACGTTAATTTCGTCAAAAACAAAAAATTTGAAGCATACAAAACTTTAGTCTCTCCGGGAGTATTCTTTTATTGATTTTCTCTCCTTGGGATGTTCTATCTCAATGCATGTGGGACTATAATCCTTTTTCATCTGTCAGCATTGGAATAGGCAAGTGTGGTCTTCCAAGAATTTATAAAGAAATATCATCATGCTCATGGACAATGTATTGTGTGATAGAATGTGCCATTTACATTCTATTCCTTACATCTCGTATAAACATTTAAAAATAGATGGAAAGGACATGACTCGGAATACAAAGACCATGGTGAGAAAATAAATTTCAATCCAGTGTCAAGAACATTAATGAGAGGCAATACACAGTTCGACCAACATCGTAGTCTCTCATCGGAGTCTCTTCTATCAATATATTCGTTCATCCTACACTATTCTTCATGCTTGTAGTTTTACCATAGATATTTTTACGCATTTTACTTCCATCATAGGCCACACCAATTATGTATCATTGGGAAGTTTCTTTGTTTCGCATTCATGTAGAACAGCATAGTAACCACACATTTGGTGAGTATCTCCGGGTATTCATAGCCACGGCACATGACGCCGAGTTACGGCTCAAGCACAAACCTTTGTCAAAGACCCTATCCAGTCTTATTTCTTTCCTTCTCTCAATTCCATCAGCCAAATTCTTACCATTTTCAAGCCTATATAGGCCATAGTCAAAGTTACATTAAGCCATTACACTAGTACCCCCAAAGCTACCAGGTTTGGGTCCATCGCCATCTCTTCTTCTATTCTCCTTGTGCAAAAACTCTATAAGTGTAGACTTATGTAGAATTGCATTTGATTTCCAATGCATGATGTCAATCATATACTTACATAGGCGTTGACACTATTCCGTCTATGCAACAAACACATACCCAAAGGTCTCTACCCTTTGCAAGAAAAACATGTATTTCCTCTTATTAATGTTCTTAACACTGGATTGAAATTTCTTTGCTCACCATGGTCTTTGTATTCTGAGTTGGTGTCCTTTCCATCTATTTTTCGATATTTATACGAGATCTAGGGAATAGAATGTAAATGGCACATTATATCACACAATACATTGTTCATGAGCACAATGATATTTCTTTATAAATTCTTGGAAGAACACACTTGCCTATTCCAATGCTGACAGATGAAAAAGGCTTATAGTCCCGCATGCATTGAGATAAAACATCCCAAGGAGAGAAAATCAATAAAAGAATACTCTTAGAGAGACTACAAGCTTTGTATGCTTCAAATTATTTGTTTTTGACCAAATCAAAGTTGAATACAATTTATCTCATGAGCTGGAATATAGTTAAAGTCCCCAACCTCTGACTAACATCAAAGGCTATTTTTAGCTTTATAACATTAGCGGACTTTAAGTGCATGTAGGATTGTAAAGAACAGTCCGATTTTTCCAATTGACAACGAAGGAAAGCTAAACAAAGAGGGCATCGGATTAGCAGATTTTGAGCACATATTTAGCAAGTTTTGAGCGTGGATCAACCTATGAGAGATGTACTAACTCACGAAAACTGCAAATCTTAATAAATGAGAGGAAAGTCAAAGTATCTTGACATTTGAAAACTTAAATCAATCTTAATAAACATTAACCATCATTATTTACCCCGTATGCATGAGGCATATGGCCTTATAGGTTGCAAAGGTAACCAATAATAAAGGTGAACATGCTTATTGCATGGGACAAGGATTAGCAAATGTGTAAAAGGGAATCTTGATCACGGCAGTATACAAAAATGAAAATTTGAAGGGCATGTTGAGTGAGGGAAAGGGTAGACAAAACCAAGAATGGAAATGCAGGCATTTGCAAAATTGCAGCCCTAAGAATTTGAAAGGGAATTCCTCTCATTGTACTGCACTTATTTAAAGCACAGGGAAACAGAATGGAAAAGAAAGCAAGCCAAAAAGTGATTATGTGCAAGGGAACAAACACAGGTGAGAGGACCTCGAGAAAACCCATTGATGGGTTCATGATAACAAGAAGAACAAATTATTTAAAAGATACAATTACATGCTACTGAAGCAAAGTTCACCCTTCAAATCTCACAGCACAAACTTTTTAAACAGTGAATAATTCACATGTGCTCATAAATGACAAGGATTCAATTTGTCTCTATTTTAGAGCAACAAAGCAGATTTCATAAATAAAGATGAATCAAACTCCATGGAAGAAATATTGTGTTATCACACACTCCAAAATTTTATTCCATTAGCATAGCTTCAAAAAAATGTATGGCACTTCAAAGTTGCAGTGATCCTTCACCTCGAGCAAAGAGAAGAACCTCACATTCAATTTTATGTCTTTTGTACTATGTAATGTCCCCTTTTCAGGACATTGTCTACATCGAAGAATTGAAGACCCTCAACCCAATGGGTTTGAGGATTGGGCTCAAAATTTGTCTTGAGATATCTATTATCTATTTTGTAACCCCTTGGTGGGCCCTTTTTAGTTAAGTCAATGTGCACATAGGCTAGTTATATTTATTATTTAATTAAAAATAATAAAGTGCACATAGTTCTAGCAATATTTAATTAGAGTTTGTGTTTTCCCTCCAAAAGGGAAATTTGAATTGTGCACCTCTTTGTCTATAAAAAGAGGTTGTTTGTTCATTGTAAGACATGCTATGATGATTTTGATTTTGGCTCCATGCTTGGAGAAGGGATGCATGCCCTAATGTGATACTCTTGTTCTCTCTCTTCCATTGTTGAAGAATCTATCTGCATTGAAGCTGGTTTGAGGATCAAATTGAGGAAGTTAATTGTGCAAACTCAAGTGAGATCTATGTTTTTGGCCTTAGCGAATATTTTAATGAAATTTGTAAGTGAAAATCTGCATGTTCTACTGTAGCGATTTCACTGTAGCAACTGGTTTGAATAGCAAATTAAAGGATTTATGGGTGCCCTATCAAGTCGATTTTCATTGTAGTAAAGTCTCTTATGCCCAACGACTTTTATGGTGCTTATGTGTTAACTGTAGCTGTAAATATTGCTCATTTTGTGGTTAATACTGAAAATGTTTTGACATATGATGAATTCAGAGATAAAACAAGAGGTGTGGAGCAAGAAGGGGAAGAGAAAGGGCTGGTTGGAAACCCTTCTCCAAGGAAACATGATGCAATAAGCTTGCTGGTCTGTTTAGAACAACAATCAATAAGGAGCCCAAGGATAAAGGTTTGGTGCATGAGCCTAGAGAGGAAGGAGAGATCATGAAGCACAAGTTGGAAGGTATAAACCCTTTGATCTTTCATGATGATTCTATGATTTCTAATGAAGGCATGTTACAGGAAGAAAAAAAAGAAAAATTTGATTTGCAAGATGGTGAAGAGAGGTTGAAGGGTGAAGCACAATTGTCAAAGGACGACCGGAGGTATGAACATGATTCAGATTTGTTACTTCCTACCATGCTATTTCAGATTTATGGTCATGAGAAAATTGTTGAAAGGGATGACCTTGGGGCAAATGTGATGCTCCAAGCACATCACGACAAATAGGAAGCCTTCATGATGATACAGGTGATGGCACATCAGATTTGCATAGGGTCCATGGACCAAGACTTTTGGGTGACCTTGTTGGGGGTCATGTGGATGAAGAGGGTGCTTTTCCGGATGACTACAATCACTTTCAGATCGCTGGAAATTTCAGAACAGCAGCGTATGGTAAGCCATATGATGTTTCATTGGATCATGACAAGAGTCTATTGCATCATTATTTATCATTGCCATGTTTGGGTGATCATAACTATGCTAATGAGGAGCAAGGTTGGGAGAAGACTCTTTGCCAAGGACTCACTTTGCATCTTCCAAGCAATGAAGTGGTTTTTTATGGCAGCCCAAGGTATGATGGAAATCACATTTTATCTCCTTTTATATCGCTGCCATACTTGTGTCATTATGGGAAATTTGTTGTTAAGGATCACATGTCATGTTTTGGTGATGATGGCATATGGCATTTAGATATTTCCTTGCAAGGGTATGTGGTTCAGGTTGATCCCTTGAATTGTAAGAAAGAGGAAGTCTTTGATATTCTTACCCCATGCACATGGTTAGAAAGAAATTTGATGGAAGGTTGTTTTGAAACTTTTATGAATTCTAACAAAGTTGTGAAGGACTCTACCCTCCAAGGACAAGGAGCCACGGGTTTGATTAATGGTGAAGTCACTCATGATTCCATTAATGAGTGCTTGGTGGCAAAATTGGGATTGAAGGTTGAAGATTACAAGGGATACACGGTGAAGATAACAGATGGCTACTCTATGTCATGCACAAAGAAGTATTTCCAACTCCATGTCACATTGGAACAATATGAGGTATGTGCTGATTTTCTATTTAATTAGCATAGCTGATATGAACATTATGCTTGGAGTCCAATGGTTGCATTCATTGGGAGGACTCACTTTCGATTATCAAAGCATGGAAACAAGCTTCTCAACAAAGAGAGGTTACTTTCAAAGGTATATGCTTCCGGAAACACCTCAAGTTAAGTATTTGGTTGAAGATACTTTGCCATGGGAATCACATTTTTGCCCTTTATCTAAGACAACAGATTGATTGGAAGCCTTTTATTACAGCAGAATATAAGTTGCTAATGTTGTTTTGGAGGAAGAAATTGTGGATGAAAGGTACAAAACTATGGATGGGATCATTCTCCACAAGATTAGAGTCTATTTGGTTCCCAAATCAAGGGTGAAGAACAGATCTTGAGGGTTCATGATGCTCCATTGGCTGATCATCCGGGTTATCTCATGAGACACAAAAAGGGTGAAGGTAATAGTTTTGATTTTTCTCTTTGCTTATGGAAGGGGAGTAATTTGAGGAAGGAAAATTCTAGCATGATATGGCAACATAAGCTTGAGGGGAATTCTGATTTTCTTCTCTATGAATTGCTAACCCATGGTTCCATGAAAGAACCAAAAGAAGTATGGGAAAAGAGAAGCCATTATGATGAATTTGCAGCTGTTCACATGACCACCAAAGAGGAGAATGGTGACTCTAATTTTCAGTTTCATGGCCCCATGATAAGGCCTGTTGTTCCTAGTTTTTCAGCATATGTAAGTCAATTTTCAGCCCCTACTGTACTCACAAATTTCCTTTTTCCCATCAGATTTCAGTTTGGGAGTTGTTATGCCATGATCATAGGGCTGAGTTTGCAAAAATCAGATTGGGAGCTGCCATAATAGCCATGAACAGCAGTGTGTTTTCATTTTTGAAGAGCATTCCGTCATGGAATGTTGAGGGAAGAAGATCTCAGCTGAAAGGAGGAACAAAATCAGATTATGATGTGTTATTTTCAGACTTGAACATTCTGATTTTTGAAAGGGAAAAGATCTCATGATTCATGATGTGTTATTTTCAGACTTGAACATTCTGATTTTTGAAAGAAAAATGCATGATTACAATTGTTTTTGGACAGCATTATTGAAGTTTTGGGAAGCATTCATTTGAATAGAAATTATGAGAAGATGATAAGCAAAGAAATGGGCAATAAAGGAATGAGTTTGTTTGGGTTGAAGCTCCTTCATCTAACAGGCACAGGGTCCAGATTATGGGAGCACTACAACATGTTCCTTCACCATGACATGATGATGCTTGGGCATATGAGTTTGCAATTGCTTGGGGACAAGCAATTTTGGGAAGGGAGGATTGTAATGTCCCTTTTTTCAATTTGAGGATCTAATTTTTGGACTTCTTGCCATTCCCTTTTCCATGGCAACGAAGTGGAAGAGTTGGGAAAAGGAATTGAGCTTCTTTTGCATTTGTTTTCTAATTTTAATGTTTCTTTTTAGTGTGTTTTTGCCTTTAGCAAGTCGGCTTGGTTTTAATGCATTTGAAGAAGGCATAATAAAATAATATAATGACTTATATGGGTCGGCCATGTTCTTCCAAGCTTTGGCACCAAAGAGGATATATAAGGAATGAAAGGCTTCATTTGCACTCATACATCTTTGGCGCATTTACTCTACTTGGACTTGTGGGCTGATTGCTCATTGTTCTTCCACTCTTGGACGAAAATCCCAAGTGTGTGGCATCTTCCTAGAAGGACGAAAACCTTCTAGTGGTTGGTTGGGGACGGAAACCCTCCTTCCTTGTGTGGCTTTGAAGGATTATTGCAGATTTGTGAAGAAGTCATAACCAAGATTTTTATATGCATTGATTGGTCTCTCCTAGGTGGAGCGACTTACCCTAGGGTGAAGTTTGGTGTCTTCAAGGGCATGAATTTGATATTTCATTTCATATTCAGATTTGCCTCTATTTCTAAAGCTGGAATCTACTATTTGTTGTTAAGTTTGGGGTTTCTAAACCCTCTTTTCATAATTATTTTGGAGTTGTACTTCTGCTGGTTTTATTTAATTTTTCAGCTGAGCATTAGCATGTTTTTGGGGTTGAAAATAGTTCTAAAATATCTCTAAAAGGTTTATAGAAAGTGTGGATGCATTGTTGGATGGTATTTTGGTGAAATTGTGAGTTTTTCATACTGTTGTTCCAAAATCAGTTCGCTGTCCTAATCTGAGTTTATTTTTCAGTTGCTGGTTTTAAAAATCAGATTTGACATCTTTGGGATTTGTGCTAATTTCCTAAATTTCAGTTTCAGCCCTTAAAAGGGATATTACAAACTAGTTTGCATTCCTTTGATTCGCTTTAGTATGATCCAACTCCCTACGGATCAATGATTGTACTTTACTTTCAAAAAAATGTTTTCCATGATTTCCTAATTCCATAGACAGCCACGATGTGACTGCATTGCTCTAGCCTATGCACCCAAATCCAATCGATCGACACCAAAAATGTAGTACAGTGTAATGTCATGAGAACTATCTCAAAGCACAAAGAAATACATAATATATGTAAAACACACCATAGTAGCATTCATATTGGCAACAAAAACTCATTGATAAGCAAGGGTTTAAGTCCCTAACAAGAAGAGTAATAATGGACTTCACCATTTGGTGGCTCTCTTTTACAATGGACCTCATGAGATGGTGCAAAGTTTACATGAACATCATCCTTTTAGGAGAAAAATAAAAAAATGATAGACTTAACTACATACCTCTTGTGCTGCGGTCACCACAGAAGCAACATTTTCTTTATTGAAGTTTTGAAGACCAGAAATAACCTGTGACAAGAGAGCTGTGCTAATTAGTTCAGTAAGTACAAACAATATGAATTTAAAAGCTTTTTATCAATAGTTGTCAGAATGAATGCTCAATATTTCCAAGAACTTTCTATTTTCTTTTTATAAAAATTCCATTCCTCGGCTTAATTCTCTTTTTCTATTCATATATTTCAATGCTTCATTTCTAATTATAATCAGTTAAAGACACCCAAGAATGTCTTTGGTTGCCACCCAATATTTTAATTAGATATCTTTGTAGACAATATAAAATAAATCAAGGTGCCTTGTATGCTTGTAAAAATTACAAGTGAAAGAAAAACTATGGAAATGTAATTGACACGAAACTAATTCATATATGATGTTAGAAGATATGAGAGATAGAATGAAGAGAAACTAGAAGACACATTTTGGGATTTGTGTGGCCATCATTTTATTAATCATAAAATAGTTGCATTCAAGTGAGGTAATCATATGTTGCATAACTAGAGTACATTAACTAATTACATATTGCTTAATGTTTATATGACTTTATGACTTTAGTACCCTCCTTAATGACTAATCCAAAAACTACTTCAAGTTTGTCCTAAAATGTAATGTCCCCTTTTTCGAATTGAGGGCCTAAAAATGGACTTCTTGCCATTCCCTTTCTATGGCAAGGAAGCATTATTGAACAAGGGAAGGAATTGCATTTCATTTCAGTTTTCTTTAATTAGATTTAATGTTTTCTTTTAGTGTTTCCCTTTATGAGGCAGGTCGGTTGTGTTGGGAGAGTCATAAAAGCAAATTAAAAGAAAAAAGAAGCTTAAAGAGGTCGGTCCACTTCTAATTGGCTTTTGGCACCAAGGGAAGGATATAAAAGGGACTTAAGGACTTCATTTGCACCCATCTTTGGCGCATTTTATCTATACTTGGTTTTTTGGGCAAAGTGCTCATTAACTATCCACTTGAGGACGAAAACCCTCTTGTGTGGCATTCCAAGGAAGACAAAAACCTTCCTTGTGGCTTGGTGGAGGACGGAAACCCTCCATTTTGGGTGATTTGAAGACATCTCTTGAAGACTACTTGCAGATTTGGATCTAGGGCATCAAGGAAAATATCTACAAGGGCTTTGCATACATTTTAGAGCTCTCCCTAAAGGGAGCAACTAGGGTTGAGTGATAGTTGGGTGCCTTCTAGGGAACATACTTCAGATTTTATTTGATAGGCTAGGTGATAGGCTCTTTGAAAGGTAGCTCCAGTGTTTGTGAGTCCAAATGGCATTTTTGCGTATGCGAAGGTTCCCATTTTGTCATGAAAGTGGTCTTATGTTGGTCTCTTTCCCGCGAGCCATATCTGGTTATAGCCTGAAAAACCATCTAGTAGAGAGAATCTTTCTGAGCCTGCAACTATTTGTAATATCTGCTCCATGGAGGGTAAGGGATAGTGATCCTTTAGGGACACTCTATTTAGGTCTCTGAAATCTACACAGAGCTGAATTTCACCATTTTTCTTCCTTACCGGAACTAGGTTAGAGACCCATGTTGTGTGCTTGATAGGGAAGATTATTTTGGCCTCTAGGAGTTTTCTCAGTTCCTCGGCCATGAGGGATTCTATTTTTGGGTTCACGGGCCACTGCTTCTGGCGTACGGGCTTAGTTCCTTCTTCGAGGTCAATGGTGTGTTGGATGATATCCTTGTTGTAACCGTGTAGGTCATTATACGTCCAAGCCATCACTTTGTCATACTTATGGCATAGAGCCACAAGTCTTTCCCTTTCCCTTTGAGTGACTAATCTCCCGACTTTTAGCTTCCTCCCATTAGTCACTTCTAGCTCAACGTAATCCTCCTTTACCGCTGCAAACCTCCTTCAATCTGAATTAGCATCATTAGAATCAAAAAGGCTTTCTAGTGTTATTAACCCTTTTGGAAGTTTGTTCGTCTTCAACTGAATAATCTGATCTCCATAAGCTTCTTCAATTTTGGGTTGGAGTTGGTTCATAAACTGGTCGGATTGCTGGAGGAAGTGTATAATCTGCCGGTCATTGTTAAAAACCTACCAATGATCGATGTTATCAGGTATAGAAGGGCGGATGATCAATTTTATGGTACTTTTGTTTGCTATCAAATCCTGGATCGGGTTGAATTGCGACCCAATTAAAGCCATCCTATCAGCCTCCATATTTTGGTCTCGAGGAATAACCTTGATATTAAAGGCTTGAAATATTCGATGAGATCCCACACCCGTGTCGATAGGACCTCATTCTTGGATTTTTGTGGCGGCGGTGTTCCTTACTTGTGTCACTACCAACTCCGAGTCGCCAAAGACTCTCAACTATTTGATGCCTTCCTTTCGTGTCGTGGCCAAGCCATGTATTAAGGCTTCATACTCTGCTTCGTTGTTGGTACAGAAGCGAAAACTGGAAGCGGAATTCCTAGAGTATCTTCTTTCCGCTTGGGGATAACAAGCATATTCCAGCTCCTGAGCCATTTTTGCTTTTAGCTCCATCGAAATGCAAGGTCCATATCTAGGAATCCCTGATGGGATTCCCTTCTCTTTATCCTCTTCTTTTACCACCTTTGGAATCGTGGAGTCTTCGTCAAGATGACGTAAGTGCCCAAACCAATTGAATCAAAGTTCCCGAAGGGATCGCCGAGGGGAGGTTGGCTAAATAACTGCCGCTTTGAAGGTTTCCATCCTCTATATATGATTCCTCTTCTTGGGTGATCATGGCGTGGGAAGCCTCAAGCCTAAGACCGCTTGGTCCGTTATATGTTCCTTGGCAAGGGTTTTGATAATACCTTCATCTTAGACCCATACTTGGTCCGCAGAATCAGATGGGACCAATCAAGAGACATGTAGCCTCCTATCTTAGCTATGAAATCACGGGAGAGACACAATCTGAAGACTGGCGGAATGTCAATTACTACTATATCCTATGGAACGGTTATGTTCGGGCAAGAATAAAGCTGCAATGGGAGCCCCTTGATAGCTCCTATGGTTTGGACTGATTTTCCATCCAGTTGCATGACTCCCTTCTTTAAGGGCTCATATTCAATTCCCAAGGCATCTGCAATTGCTTTGGGCATGACCGTAGTGCTTGCGCCAAAGTCTATCATGGAGTTATGCAATAATTTCCTACCTATGATAAGAGTCATAAAAAGGGGTTGGGCCTTGGTTTACTTACTTCTCCCTTCGATTTAACAAAGACTTTTGCCTCTGTTGGGGCACGAATCCTTTTACTGTTCCTTCTCTTTCCTAGTGGAAGTTGGGTCATCATTTGATCTCAGTGCTTCTTGGAGCAACTCCTTTTGCTCTAGAATGCCCAGAAGATCCCACAAGGATGTGTTAGCTAGCGCTTTCTTGAGTTGTTGGACCACATTAATCGGTTCGGGCAATGATGTCTTAGACGGTGACTGGTGTTTTATTCCTTCAACTACGGATGGAGGGCATCCTGATTCTACACGATCCTCGGGGTTTCTTTTACAACCATCGGCGGTGAGATTGTGATGGTTGGAGGCTCTTTTTGCGTCTTGTTAGTTGTACTTGGGATAGGAGCGGCCGTCTCTATCATCCTTTTTTTTGAAGCGAGTGTTGTAATTAAATTGAACTGGGTTGGAAACAACTACCTCATTTGTAAATACGAATTCCTCTCCTTCTACCCAAGAGAAAAGCGCGTGCTTTGGTGTGATCTCGCTTCTGCTCCAGGGACATCCCTTGAATCTGCGCAACAAAGGCCGCATTTTGGACTCCCACGGACTGGTAAGGTCCTGATGTGTTAACATCGTAGCCTTCCCTTGCTCTTTGTTCAGCTACCTTTTGCTGTAAATTTCCTTGGGGATAGTCTCTTGGCATGTGAGGAATATTACAAGGGAAGCACCATGCGTTGGGATCTTCTCACCAAATTGTTTTGCCCAGTACCATTTCCCTTCCGCTATTGGGTGGGATGGTCTGAAGTGGTGTTGGCACCAGATGAGTTGGTTAGGCGGCTGCATGATGACGACCTCTAGGTATTCTTATGTTGTGAGGGATAGGTAGGCTGCCACCACCGATAGATTTGATAATTTTGTCTTGGGTAAGCATTCGATTCCTTTTAAGATTTACTATCTCGTTAGAGAAGTTTCTAAGGATATTTTTGACTTCCTCCATCTTAGGAGAAGAAGATGATGACGTTGTAGTGGGAATAGGCACCAAATGAGAGGATGGGTAATTATATAGGGACGTAGGGGCTTGGGTAGAGCTCGGGACCTGTGCTTGTGGAAGGGGAGCTATTTCGGGGTATATTGGCAAAGGGGCTCTCGGGGAAGCTTACCGGCATCTATTAAATTGTTCTCGGCTTGGATCGCAATATCATATGCTTGTGGTAAAGAGTCCCCTCCTAATGATTGAATCATCACAAAAATATCCGAATTCAAAGCTTTTAAGTAAAAAACAATAGCCATACTGCTATAGGCGGCCTTGCTAGAACAAGAATCCTTTGCCATGTTTTGTGAAATCTAGTGTTAAAATCGGTCATAAGCTCTTGCGGACCCTTCTTGATGTTGATAAGTTGTAGGAGCGAGGATCTATCTCCTTTCTCGTTGAATCTTGCTACCAAGACATTTCCCAGTTGGTCCCAAGTGCCGATAGAATTAGGGTTAGGGACCGGTACCAATCCAGAGCCTTCCCCTTAAGGGAAGCAACTAGTAACCGCAAGGCGACGTCTTGTTCCCGATATAATGTACTGCACATATCTTTGCTACGTCCTGGAGGTGTTCCTCCGGAGTTTTGAAGTCTTCTCCGCTGAATTTGGGTAGTGCCTTTAGCACGTTAGCCGGAATAGGATTCCACACCGCCAGGGTGTTGGTAAGATGAGCGGACTCCCTTGATTCCATGAAACAAACTGTCTCGAGGTTGAGCTTGGAGGTGGGCCATTAAGATAGGTCTAAGGATTCTAGTTGACTGTAAGAAGGGCCTACTTGGTGGAGGTGTTGAGAGAGTCGATTCGGAGAAGGAAACCTTTGAATCTATCTACCTCTTACATTGCGCGGCGGAGATAATCTGTAGATATTCAAACGCACCTTCTTCTCTTGTTCTCGCTCTTGTTCGCATTCATCTTGTAAACTAGAGAGGACCAAACTTAGTATTGTTGAAATCAATAGATTTTCGACGATGGAGTCTTAAGATGTGTAACTATTCGAGTCCCACCGGGCAGTGTGCCAGAAAACTATTGACGATTATCTTTGTGGATGAACCGTCAGAGTCGTGGTATACCTTAGGGAAGTGGGACATGCTCCCTAAGATAACCTCCAAATTTTAAAGAAGCTAGCTCTTCTCTATGGTGTGAGGTAAGGGTTAGAGGAAAAATAAAACAAAGTGCAAAACTAAGGCGATACGCCAAACTGATCTTTAGAAGACACAGAGATAGATCTTGGGAAACTGTTTAAAATAGCCAAAGAGTGTTTAGCATGGTCTACTATTTTTAGAAGTATCTTGAATTATCAAGAGGCCGAAAAGGTGTAAAACATAATAATATGTAGATGATAGATGCATATAGAAAACCCAAGGGCATATAACACGATAGATCTTCAAAATTTATCTAAAAACTACCAACAATAAAGGATGAAAGACACAAACTATTGAGAGTTGAAATGCACTGTAGACAAAAGCCGTTTATTTATAGAGAACATAATACATAAGGCCAATTCAAAGCCTGATTACAACTTTCTTCTACAACAGAGCCTTGCTAAGGCCAGCAAACACAATAACTAAACCTAGAATCCCTTTTTACGCTTCTGGTTTGTTTCTCTTTTCTATCTTCCTCCCCTCATTTTGGATCAAAACATTCCTTTATAGATCCCCTTGGCTCTCGCTTCAATGTTTGGAATCAAGATCTTCCACCAACAACATTCAATTTCCTTACAAAATCTTTCATTTTTTGGGCAAGATCTCAACTTCCTCGTCATGATATTTACGATTGCCTTTAATTCGTCCAACTTGCACTCCTTTGGTTGGTGATGATTCTTCTCCTGCCATGTGGAGGTCACGCACTTGTTTGAGGGCCTTTCCTAGGGCTTTGTCTTCAAAACTGCGCCTAAGTGACGCATGGAGGTTGCACGCTTGTTTGGGGGCATTCCTTCTCTTTCTTTATTTGAAATTGCGCTCAGGCAACACGTGGAGACCCTGTGCGTTTTTACTATATCCTTGACTTTTCAACCCGCCTGGGTAACTTTATTGAGCTTTGAGACACGTGGGAGATGTAGCGCAAGTTTGAGAACATTCCTTTCTCCGCTTCATGCCCCGAGTGCGCCAAAGGGACACGTGGACATCTTCCGCATTCAACTTCATACTTAGTCGAATTTAGGCTCAAATGAACAAAAAGAACTAGGGTTGGCGACAAAAGACGGTGGCCGGTAAAAGAGTCTCATGCAAAAAGAACTCTACAAGTCAAAAGCCAAATTCGACAAATACCCACATGCCAAAGCTCACTCAATTCCTTCACCAGACCTTGTCTGCAAGCGTTTTATTTATTTATTAAATAAATAAAGTTCTTTTAAAAATAGATTGAGCTAAAATTGGAGGATTTGGGTTATATAAAGCACTTCACCCCATCATTATTACCACAAAACATTCACCTGGGGGAAGAATTTTTTTCGGATCAGCTAATTGGAGAAATTTTTTTGAGCAATTGCCCATAACTTCTTTTGTTTTGTTTTATTTCTTTTTGTCTGTGTTTTGGATTGTTTTCTCCGACAATTCCCGTAGCCTATTCATTCTTCTTGCCAGACCTTTCCCCAAGCCTAGGGTTTTGAAAATTTATCCAGTATTTTTAATTACTAATCTGTCTAAAGGTGATCAGAGCTCATGATTCTTTCAAGAAATTGCAAGAAGTTGTTTGGTCCAAAAAGATGCAAAAATGAATTTTATGAAAATAAGGAAAATATTGTCATCAATGCGTAGAGCTCGAGAAAATATGCACTTTTAGAGAAAACGACACCTAAAACGGAGCCACGGAGTGAAAGTTATGGCACTTGCAAGTTTTTGCTACTACATCTTCCTGGACCCTTTCCAAAAATGGAAAATTTTATTCTTTACTTGTGTTTTCTTCACTGAAAATCTAAAAATGGAAATAAAATGTTGTTGATGAGTTTTCACGCAACTTTAAAAGTAGAAGTCATGCAAGTCGCACTTTTTGGAAGAAGCTTTCTTCCATGCAAGTCGCACTTTTTGGGAAGAAGCTTTCTTCCATGCAAGTCGCATTTTTTGGAAGGATGGCTTTTAAGTGCCAATGGGAATTTTGGTGGTGGAAGGAAGGTGGGAATTTGGAGCCTTCCTAGAAGGTTGTTTTTTCCCATCATTAAAGTTAAATCACTTAAGTGAAAGATGGGAATTTTGGAGCTGCCTGGAAGGGTAAAAATCCCACTTCCTTGCCTTCTTATTTTTAACATGACTTCTAGCCAAAAAGTGTGACCCATTCTGGCATAGCTAAATGCCTAAAAGCTGACTTTTTTAATTGTCGGGAAGCATCTAGTTTTGGCGCCTAGGGTTGGAAAGGCTTCCTTTTTATTATTAAGCTATCTGTTGGTTTATATGTTGATGTGAGTGCACAGGTGAATAAAATAATATTTTTAACTTGTTTGGCATGCAAGCAAAGTCTAAAAATAGAGGGCAGCAGGCTTTATAATCAGATCTCGGTGAAGAAATTAGATATTCATGCTATGGACTGCATACTTGTCTGAATTATTTGCAGGAATACTTCACTGGTGCTCATATTGGTGAAAAGAAGACGAAGTCAATGTCTGATACATTGAATATATCTTCAGAATCAGAGGAAGAAATAGATCCAGCTCTCATAATTGCAAAGGCTTCCGGAAAAATTCATCCTCTTGTTTCTAACGCAACCCAAGTGGAAGTCATTGCATGGAAAATTCCTTCCAGGAGCTTGTGCATGTGCTCCCAATCTTCCAGTTGAAGCCTTCATTGAATTTACTTGTATTTGCCTTCACCCGAAGTGCTTTCCAGAATTTAAAATTGCTCATATGCAATTAAAAATAAAAGATGAGTTTTTTCTGAATTGTTTACGGCAAGCATTTCTTGGTGCACGTCTTTGGAGAAGAATTGAAAAAGCTTCAGGATAAAAGGAAAGACAAGTCAAAGGCAACACCCGAAGCAAAATCACGATCAGTTTGCGCTTCAGATCCAGGTTTGGTGAGAATCAAAATGATTTAACAACATATGGGGAAAAAGGCATCTCGATTCAAGGCGAGAGATATCATTCATTGCTAAAGTGAATGAAGCGTATGCAATATAGGTTGGATCAACATGCAGAGTATGAAGAAGAACAAGACTGAGAGTGTTGCATCACTTTCTTCTAATTTCTTCTCCTCTTTCTTCTTCTTTCTCTTATTTTCTCCGACAAAACAATTGAGCAATCAATTAAAATTGTAAAACTTAGGTAATTGGCTATAAAAGTCGTTACTTCAAGTTACTGGAAGAAGTCAATTACTTGGAAATAGGTGGCAGACATGCAAAATAGAAGGTTCTATTTTCAATTATAAATCATGCATGTCATGCAAAGAGGAATTCCAGGAGGAAGATTGTCAATTTGCTTCCCTTTTTCATAGCTTCCACATGTGGCAATTCATTAAAAAAACTTCTTATTTGTAATTGCCCTCTATACACTATAAATAGAGGAAGAACCTACGGGTTAAAGGATCAGAATTTGTAATCAGCATTCTTGAGTTCCAGACTTTGTGTTACAACCCTTGATGTCATTTTTGTGAAAGCTGAGGAATTGAATAAAGGCAGATTTTCAGAGAACTTTGTGTCCACGGTGCATTTGCTTCTTACTTCTGTGTGGATCTTTAGATAAACTTTGTGTTATCTAAGATTTAGATTAGAAATTTTCTTTTCCTTTACTTCTGAATATTGTGAGATCTACTTGTTTATTTAATCTATATGTATGAGACCAACTCTATAAACTATTGGTTGAATTACATATCTTCCTTTCTTCTTTCCTAAATTCCATTATTTCCCCCTTCTGCAAATACTTCATAAACAATTGCTTACTTGCTGCAGAATTGCTTAGCTATGGTTCATGAGCTTTGTGATTAAAGTAAAACCCACAGATAGTTACTAGGATCCATAATTAACAAAAATCTTACACAGGAGCCTCACCGGTAAATGAGGGAGATTTATCTCATGACTGCCTAGGTTTTAGCTATGCATAAAATCTAGCCAACAATTTGCTAGTCTGTTTAGAGTCTCGAGGGGTACATGTGGATTTGGTTTGAGCAAAATTTTGTACCTAGGATATATCATAGAGTCTCGAGGGGTACATGTGGAGCAACAAAGGATACATGCCATACTTGGTTGGCCTCCTCCATCTCCATTTCACAACTCGAGGGTTCCTTGGGTCGAGAAGGGCTTTTCTCATCTTGCTGCCCCTCTAACTGATTTAACTAAGGGTGCACTCAGCTGGTCACTTTTAGCTCAAGAAACATTTGATAAACTCAAGAAGGTGATGTACTCATGCCAAGTACTTGTTGTACCTAATTCTTCTTTTCCATTTATGGTGGAATTTGATGCATCCGGTGAAGGAATAGGGGTTGTTCTAATGCAAAATCAACATCTTATTGCATTAGAAAACAAAGAACTCAAGAAACATGAGCTGAATCTTCACATTTATGATAAGAAGATGATGGCCATTATGCATGCCTTGGTCAAATTTAGGCCATATCTTGTTGATGGGTCAGCAAAATACAAGCTTTTGGTTTTGACATCAAATATGTCAAGAGGAAAAACATTGCAGCAGCTGATGCCTTATCACGAAAACCAACTCTTCATGAGAATCAAGAAGGAACACAAGAAGGATCCACGCACGAGTCAAAGATTTGGAGCAGCAAAGTTCATCATTGCTTGAGGACAAGCAATCTTGGGAAGGGGGATTGTCATGTCCCTTTTTGGAGGCTAAATTCTGAAGACCTTAACCCATTCTTTCCCGTGGGTCTAAGGAGAAAAGCAAGGGGAAATCTGAATTATATTTTTATTGGCTAGATTTTACGCATAGCATAAAACCTAGGCGATCATGAGATAAATCTCCCTCATTTACCGGTGAGGCTCCGTGTCAGATTTGTCAATTAAAATATGATAGTATCTATATGGGGTTTTACTTTAACTATTCACTCATGAACCATAGCATGTATAGCTTTGCAAGTAAAGCTGTGATTGTTTAAGAAAGGAAATATTTAAAGAAGGGAATTATATAAACACAAAGAAGAAATGGGGAAGATGTGCATCTCAATCAATAGATACTGAGTTGATTGCATGCACATAGAAGAAACCAATAGATATCAACGCATGCGAATTATAAACAAAGGCAACTTCAGATCTAAATCTAAAATAACACAAAGTTTATTCAAAGATCTATGATAAAAGCCGAAAACAAAATACACCATGACACAGTTCTCCGAGAAATCTGCTCCTGTATATTCCTTTGATTCAAGTGGCTCTCGGGGTTTTGGCACAAAGTCTGGAACACAAGAATGTTGCTTACTAAATTTTGATTATTAACCCGGAGGTTCTTCTTCTACTTATAGAATGTAGAAGGGAAAGTGCAAATGGGAAACTCAATGAATCAAACATAAACAAAAAATAAAGATGACATCCAGCATCATCATCCTCTAACTTCTCCTCAGTGACACATCTATCACTAACTAATAAAATCGTTCCACATAACCTAAAGCAATGGTTTCAAAACCAATAACTTTAAAGTTTTACAATTTCATCCGGGAACGTGGAAAATAGAAGAAGTCAAGCCAGCTGTAACATTTATATCTTCTTTTTGTTTGGATACTGAATATACTTGTCGAACATGTAATTCAGCATCTTCCCATCTGTCTTAGCCACAACTTCTTTTTTTGTCTGAGCTGCGCAAACCTTCATTGACACCTTGATACATGCTTCCACATCCTCCAAGCTTGGCCCGAACCTCGCAATATCCGACTGCAGTGCCACCAGTCTACTAATGGAATTCATCGTGAAAGGCTTAGTGGCTCCATCAATTCTCCCTTGTACCATCAGAAGAGACCCTTCCAGGGAATTAGGCACTCTGCACGAGAATGATCCATACGTATGAAGTAACATTTCCGACCACTTCCTCCTGAGTGAAAGCAATGATATTGTCTGGTAAAGACGATGCCATACTCTCAAGTGCCTGCATCCTCTTCAGCATAATTCGCAGATCTCCAAACGGAAGATCTGCGAGCTCCAGCGCTTCCCCTTCTCGGCCCGATCCGTCCGGTCTGATATGTTCTGCAATTAACACTTCTCTCGGCACTTATTGATTTCGGCCAAAGTACTCGAGTTACTCTCGTGAATCGTGTTCATATCTACTTATGCTCGTCACCGGTTGCTTGATTGATCTGCTATATCTTTCATAACCTTTAAGCGAGCTAGCACCTCTCCGAGGTTGTCACGAAGCTTGACGAATGATCGACTTTTCCATTCATCTATAGCTTTCACCTGGTTGCTCGTATCTTCCATCTCCTGCATTATATGATCACTCACACCTTTGCTTATTGCGGAAATGGGCTGAGTGGAAGATTTAGCAACCTTGGCAATGATCTCGCACAACTGAGATATCTGCTTCTGAAGTTCAACTTTCTCCGCCTTTTCTCTGTCGAAGCTAAGGAATAGAGCATCTATCAATATCTGTGTATCCTGCTTGATCATACGTGGTGGCTTGATCGATAGGTACTCTAATTCTTGTTATGTCCTCTGCCGTGAGCTCATCCTCTTTCTTCCCCTCCAGGAATGACATCTTAGCAAACTTCTACCCCGACTCCTCGATGATCAACCTTGAAGTTACCTTAGCAACTTTAGGCTTTCTATCTTTTCCGCCTAGACTCAGGGAGCAATTGCAGTCGTGTTCCTCCAAGTTCATTTCCACTCTAGCTTCAAGAACCAACTGCGAAGTTAACCATTCTGAGAAATTACTTCTCAGAGAATGAGAAGTTGCTAAGTGTACTACTATCTCCCCTTTGATTCCTCTCCATCAAAACCACTACTGAATGTTGTGTTGCCATCCATCCTCTGAATCATCCAAAGACAAAGCTCTTTTAAACTCTGCCATCTGCAGCTTCAACGTCTCTTTGGGAACAAGGGTTGAACGGAGTGGTTGAGGAGAGAAGATTAATGTTGCGGATTTAGTGAAGGAATGGAAGTGTCTTCTTTGAGGTCCAATGATCGATGAAATCTTGGATCTTTGGAGAAGCCGAAACTAATGTCATAGCCGTGGAAGTGATCTTCTCTTTTGATTGAGACCTTCTGTGCACTTTCATCTTCTCGGGCCTTCTACTGCTTTCTCCTCCGTGCTTCCTCTTGAGGCAATCTCCTGTGCCGAAGTTGCTCGTGATTTGATTCATCAATGCTTCATCAAGGCGGTATCCCTTTGTCAGCCAAGACTTGGTTGAAGTATTCACCAAAATACAATAGCTTGAGACCTTTCCTCAATCGAATGGCAGCCCCTACGTTATCTGAAAATGCAGCTCTATTTCCTCCCATTTGATGGTATGTGTCAAGTAACACCACCCCATCATCTTTAAGATCCGCAGGTATCTGTGCTAATCCAAATTCGAACACTTGTCGTGTTGATAGCCTGCTGAAATATTTCTTTCTAACCTCGTACTCACTTTTGCACTTCATCCAGAAATCCTCTAATGAAGGCACATGTGCGTACTCCTGAGAGATCGTCTTCCTGGTTACTCCAAATGGATCGAAGTTCAGTCGTGCCGAGAAGAACTCTTGCTCGTACTCAAAGAACATCTCCACCTCCATTCCTCGAGCTCTATGAATGCTCTGGCAGCTATAATGACCCACAGTGATCGGGAAGAAGCCCTGTTCGCTAGATTTTCTGCATTGCACAAAACCTAGGCGATCATGAGATAAATCTCCCTCATTTAACCGGTGAGGCTCCCGTGTCGATTTGTCATAAAAATGTGTTATTATCTATCGGGGTTTTACTTTAACCACTTAGTTCATGAACCATAACTAAGAAGTTACTGCAAGTGAAAGTAAGCGGTTGTTTTAAGAAAGGAAGTATTTTATAGAAGAAGGAATTAAAAGAAATACGAGAGAAGAAATGGGAAGATGTGCATCCCAATTAGTAGATAAGCAAAGCTAATTAATTGCACATAGAAGAAACTTAATAGATATGAACACACGCAATTATAAAACAAAGACAAATTTCTAGATCCAGATCTAAAATAACACAAAGTTTACTTAAGAGATCTAAGATTTAAAAGCAAGAAACACAAGACACCGTGACACAAAGTTCTCAGGAAACTGCTCTTTTTTGTATTCCTTTGCTCCAGAGTTGCTCTCGGGGTTCAAAGCCTGACAAAGTCTAGAACACAAGTTCATTCTTACAAATTCTGATTGATTAACCCGAAGGTTCTTCCTCTACTTATAGAATGTAGAGGGCAATTACAAGTTGAAAGCTTTAGTGAACCGGCACATGTGGAAGTCGGAAAGAAACAACCGCAATCTTCCTCCTAGAATTCCTCTTTGCGTGACATGTATGATTTGCGTTGAAAATAGAAGCTTCTTTTCTATTTTGCACGTCCACCACCTATCTCCAGTAGTTGACTTCTTGAAGTAATGGCTTTTAAACCAATCAATTAAGTTGTATAATTGAATTGATCGCTCAATTACTTTGTCGGAGGAAAGAAAAGGGAAGAGGAAAGCTGACTCTTGTCCTTTTTCATGTCTGCATCTGGTGATTAAACCGATTTAGAAGCAGATGGATCTGGAAACAAGCTGGAATTGCAAGCTGTTGGAATTGGAAGCAAATCGAATTTTGCCTTCGCATTGTCTTCTCTTTACGGGCTGCATTCGAAACAAGAGGATGAAGCCTTTGTGACAGGAAGCTTTTGCAACTATGAGATATGGATCTGGATCTGCATATGGATTTGCATCTGCATCTGCATCTGGATATGGATCTGCACCTGCATAACAAACTTTGGCAACTGGGCTATGGATGGAAAAGCTGCAACTTGAATAATTCCATTGTTTTTAATCTGCACGCATGAGTGAAGTTTCTCCTGCACGCATGAGTGAAGTCTTTCCTGCTCTGGATCTGTCTATCAATTCAACAAGAGGTTCCAAGCCTAGATCTGTGTCTCCAATATCTGTAAATTTAGAAGTGATGCATGACTCCGTTGTGCTTTCTTTTTCATCTTTCTTCGCCATAGCTTTGTCTATCTTCGTCTGAATAATTCTTTTTCTTCTTACTTGGCCGGATTTCTTCAATACTGGTGCAGATCTAGACAATTCTTCAGATTTGGAGGATATATGCAATGTATTGGACATTGATAAAAGCTCATTTTCCTTTGTAAAACACCTGTAATGAATTCCTACAATTTATTCAGACAAAAATGGCCACCGGAGCATGAATAGTGAATTTTAATTATAAAAATCTGCACTTTTCAAGCCTGCTGCCCCAAAAAATGGTGTTTAATTTGCACATAAAGAGAGCATGAATCCTTTCAACAACACTTGAGCTCCTGTAACACCTGTGCAAACAATTATGCAGACAAAGATCAACCTCCTTCAAAGCATGCGCCAAATTTGGAAGCTTTTAGCCTTGTTTCCACCTTGCCTGAGCAAAATCCTTCTTCAAATGGGGGCGCACTTTTCCTCTTGGCTGCAATTCTTTACCTGTGAATTAAATAATTCACCCATATGGCTGCCCATGCTTATATAACCTTCACAATTCTATAATTAATAATTGCCCTAACAATTAAAGGCAATTAATTAATTAAAAATCATGTTCTTCTCTTTTAAAAATAGCATGTTTAAGGACAGGTCATCCAACAAATTAAATTAATCCAATTTAATGCTTCACACATCACTTCACTTAAGCTTCACAATGTGCTTTGACCATAGCCACTTTGGCGAGAATTAATATAATCATTTAATACTTTAAAAATATTAATTCCTTCTCAAAAGGGCTGCATTAAATAAATTAAATTTATTTAATTTTAGAATTCTATTTCCATTGATTTATTCCCTTTGCTTTTGTTGACTTTTCCACAAGCCTGGGTGCCAAAATTGGGTGAATAAATATTAACAAATAATTATTTAATGCATTATTATTCACCCAAGGTGGGTCGCTTTTTTGCATAATAGAATTCTATTTTAAGAATTTCGACAATGGGATTTTTACCTGCAAGGCAGCCCCGAAATCCCATGATCCACTTAAGTGATTTGACTTTGACAATGGGATTATTACCTGCCATAAGGCCAGCGATAAAATCCCGTGATTTCACTTAAGTCACTTTTCTTTTATTTCACCATGGGAATTTTTACCCTGCAAGGCAAGCAATAAATTCCCGCCTGCCTGCAGCCTCTAACTTTCCCACTGCAGCTTAAGTGAATTTTATATCACGGGAAAAGTACCTGCTGAGGCGACGATAAAATCCCACTGCTGCTTTGCTTCTAATTTTCCCACTGCAGCTTAAGTGAATTTTATATCACGGGAAAAAGTACCCTGCAAGGCAGGCAATAAAATCCCACTTGCCTGCTGCTTCTATTTTTCCCACTGCAACTTAAGTGAATTTTATAACACGGGAAAAGTACCTGCAGAGGCGTACAAAATTTCCACTCTGCTGTGGCTTCTATTTTTCCCATTGCAGCTTAAATCCTTTGTTTTCCAAAAATGCGCCCATCCCCGCAGGGGCTTTTCCGTGCACGACTTCGCTTTTTCCCAGTGATCCAGACCTCCGATGGTGACTTCCTCTGGGCATAATGTGCGTATATGTTTTCCAGCTGCTCCAGGCCAAAAATCGGGCTTACCCGGCAAAGGAATTGTTCTAGAGAAATTTCACGAGAAAGCGAAGCGGACACCACAAAAACACGAAAAATTGTCAAAAGTTACATATAAAGCCCAAAACTTATTCCAAGTTAAAACCCTTCTGGCACATAGGAATAATAACATATTCGCTCATAATAGAGTTAAAACAGAGCGCAAATAGCCTCATACGGGGCTCAAAATAATTAAATACAAATTTCCCGCAGACAAATCCCGACGACAGAATAAAACAATTTTGGGCATCTGGGTATTTGGCGAAAAAGGCTAATATGGCTCTTTGGGATTATCTTGACACAATACAGAACTTTCAGGCAATAAAAACACAAAACGACCCATTATTTTAAAAGTACGAAAAAAATTCAGATAGGGTAGTCGCAGATTTCAGGGTGAAATCTGAGTGACACTAAGCTCCCGTAAACTTGTGCCGTTTGATTGAAGGTCGTGCATCTCCACAAGTTGTGCGCTTAGCTCCATGGTGATCAATCTATCATTCGGATATCTGGGCGGCTTAACCGGTTCTCCGAGAAAAGCCAATAACTTTCGAGGTATGTGAAATCCATGGCAAACCGAATGAATAGATTGCCAATTCTAGATATCTGACTTCCCACGCTTCTTTGCTTACCACTGTTGGCCTTTATGTCCCCTGTCCGGCACTTACTGAAATGAATTCGTAGAAGAATCCATCGTTGACCACTTTGAAATCTTTCCTATATGCAGGTACAGTAAACTATGGGTAGCACTCGGAAATGGGATCCTTGGAAACAACACCACATCTATCCAGCTTGGAGAAGATGCCTTGTGAAGTTGCTGCGTATACCAAATAAGAAGTCATTTTGAAGCTAAAAGTATGCTTCACGTTTGAGTTGCTCACCAATGTTGTCATTAAATGATTTCGACGATTGATTATTGAATCAACCTTGGTGTCCCCAGATTTCATCCTGAAATCTGAGACTACCCTATCCAAAAAAATTCATACTTTTAAAATAATGGGTTGTTTTGTGTTTTTATTGCCAGAAAGTTCCTGTAATGTGTCGAGATATTCCTAAGGAGCCATATTATCCATTTTTGCCAAATACCCAGATGCCTAAAATTGTTATATTCTGTCGGGGATTTGCCTGCGGGAAATTTGTATTTAATTATTTTGAGCCCCGTTTGAGGCAATTTGCACTCCGGTTTAACCCTGTTGTGATCGTATATATCGTTATTCCAGTATACCAGTAGGGTTTTAACCAGGAATGAATCCTGGGATTTATTTGTAACTTCTGGCAACGTTTTGTGTTTTTTCCGTTTCATTTTTGTGAAATTTCTCTGGATCAATTCCTTTGCCGTTTTGACCGATTCTTGGCACGGAATATTTAGAGATCACATACGCACATTGTCAGAAGAAATTCGCCATCGGAGGTCTGGTTCTCTGGGAAAAGACGAGTCGTGCACCAAAAGCGTCTTACGGGCTGGCCGCATTTTTGGAAAAAGAAGGTTTGAAGTGGATCATGGGATTTTGGGAAGTAGCAGGCAAGTGGAAATTTTGTACCTACCTAGCAGGTACTTTTTCCCATGGAAGCAACGTCACTTAAGTCACAATGGGAAAATTAGAGGCGTGGCGAGTGAAAAATTTTACCCGCCTTACAAGGTAAAAATTTCCATTGTGGAATAAAAGAAAAATCACTTAAGTGAATCATGGGATTTTATTGCCTGCCTTGCAGAGTAAATAATCTCATTATGAAAGTCAAACGACTTAAGTGAATCATGGGATTTTAGGGCTGCCTGGCGAGGGTACTTTTCCATGGAAACAACGTCACTTAAGTCACAATGGGAAAATTAGAGGCAACAGGCATGAGGGAATTTCTTAACCGCCTTGCGCAGGTAAAAATTCCCATTGTGGAATAAAAGAAAAATCACTTAAGTGAATCATGAGATTTTATTGCCTACCTTGCGAAGCTAAATAATTTCGTTATGAAAGTCAAACGACTTAAGTGAATCATGGGATTTTCAGGGCTGCCTTACAAGATAAATAATCTCATTGACATCCGAATTTTAAAAATAGAAATTCTTTATTCAAAAGTCGACCCACCTTGGGTGAATAATAAATGCATTAAATAAATATTTGTTAATATTTATTCACCCAATTTTGGCGACAGGCTTGTGGAAAAGTCAACAAGAGGTAAATGGACAAAAGGAGGTTGAAAATAGATCTTTTTTTAAAATTAAACAAATAATATTTATTTAATGCAGCCCCTTTATGTCAAAAAGTGCACCCCATTTGGGAGAGAAATAATACTTTTTAAGTATTGAATGATTAAATTAATTCTTATTTTCAGGTGGCTAAGGTCAAAACATACTTGTGAGACTTGAGTTAACTGGAAGCGAAGTCTAAAATTAAATAAGTTTAATTTATTTAATGGCAGCCATGAGCATGCACAAAATAGGCGCCCCATTTGAAGAGTAAAGCTTATTAAATAATTAATTAATTGCCAGGAATAGGAAAGGCATTAATTAATTATAGAATCATAAGGATTATATAAGCAGGGGCTGCCATAAGGATGAATTAATTAATTCACAGGCAGAGTGCAAACCGGAGGAAGAGTGCGCCCCCATTTGAAGAGAATTTTTATCAAAAGAAGGTGAAATTAATGCTAAAAGCTTCTAGAATTGGCGCACGGGTTGAAGGAGGTTGATTTGTATCTGGATAATTGTTCGCATAAGTGATCAGTGCTCGGTGAAGTTGGTAAAATTCATGCTTGCTTTGCATGCAAATAAAACATCAAATTTGGGGCAACAGGGTTAAATTATGTAGATTTTTATGATTAAAATCTATTGTTCATAGTCCGGTTGCCATCTTTGTCTGAATTAATTGCAGGAATTCATTACAGGTGTTTTACAAAAGAAAAGGAGCTTAAATCAATGTCCAATACATTGAATATATCCTCCGAATCTGAAGAATTATCCAGATCTACACTAGTTTTGAAGAATTCGACCGAGTAAGAAGAAAAAGAATTGTTCAGACAAAGATTGCTCCAGCCATGGCAAAGCGGGATGAAAGAGAAAGCTCAGCGGAATCATGCGTAGCTTCTAGATTTGTTGAAGTCAATAGGCCCAGATCTAGATCCAAATCTCATAATTGCAAAACTTCCGGGCCAAAGGCTTCATCCTCTTATTTCTGATGCAGCCCGTGTAGAAGTCAGTGCGTGGAAAATTTCTTCTAGGATCTTGTGCATGTGCTCTCAATCTTCCAGTTGAAGCCTTCATTGAAGTTGCATTCACCTAGAGTGCTTTCCAAATTTTTAATTGCTCATATGCAATTAAAAATAAAAATGATGAGTTATTTATGGCAGACATTGCACTGATGCATGTACAGGAGAAGAACTGCAAAAGCTTCAAGGATAAGAGGGAAGACAAGGCAAAGGCAACACTCGTAAGCAAGTTTCTAGATCCAACTTGTTTCCAGATCCAGTTTGTTTCCAGATCCAGCTTGCTTCCAAATCCAGCTGCTCCCAGGTCCAGTTTGGTGAGAATCAAAGGCAAAAGAATCAAATTGTGCGAGAATATGAAAAAAGACAAGACAGCAGACTTTCCTCTTTCTTCTTCTTTTTCTTATTGCCTCACAAAGTAATTTGAGCGATCAATTAAATTATCTGACTTAAGTGATTGGTTTAAAAGCCATTACTTGCGAAGTCAACTACTTGGAGATAGGTGACAAACGTGCAAAATAGAATGTTCTATTTTTAGTTCTGAATCATTTATGTCATGCAAAGAGGAATTCCAAGAGAGAGATTGTCGGTTGTTTATTTTCCCACTTCCACATGTGCCAGTTCAACTAAAATCTTCCAACTTGTAATTGCCCCTCTACATTCTATAAGTAGAGGAAGAACCTTCGGGTTAAGAATCAAAATTTGTAAGCAGTATTCTTGTGTTCCAAACTTTGTGTTGAAACCCCTGATAGCCACTTGAAACAAAGGAATATAAAGGAGTAGGTTTCCGGAGAACTTTGTGTCACGGTGCAATTTGTTTCTAGCTTTCTATCTTAGATCTTCTAATAGATCTGTGTTATTTTAGATCTAGATCTGAAGTGCCTTTGCTTATAATTTTGTGCGTTGATATCTATTGGTTTCTTCTATGTGCATGCAATCAACTCTGTTATCTATTGATTGGGATGCACATCTTCCCCATTTCTTCCCTGTGTTTTACTATTTTCTTCCTCTATAAATATTTCCTTTCTTAAACAATTTGTTTACTTGCTGCGTAACTATACGGCGATGGTTCATGAGTGAATAGTTAAACCCCATATATAAGTACTAGCATATTTTAATTGCCAAATCGACACGGAAGCCTCACCGGTAAATGAGGGAGATTTATCTCATGATTTGCCTAGATTTTCAACTATGCGAAAAATCTAGCCAACAAGCCTTGTTAATTTCAATGGTCCTAATGAAAGCATACATCCATGTACGAAAAGTGTGAGCGTTAAGCCGCCATTTATCTGCATAACAATTTGGCAATATCATCTACCTCTTGTACCCAGTTTGGACCGCAGAAGAGTTTTGGGAACTTGAAAGGAGATATGGGCTTCTTCATGTATCTGTTGTTCATTATGTTCACGCACTCAACTCTATGCTTCTCCCACTTCATTCTTTGGCATCCTGAATGCTAATAGAAGTCACCACCTTTCGTGCTGGAATCTTCAAACAATAATTGATGAACCGTAAGGCTCAACCAAATTATTGTTTTCCCCGTAGCATCTCGCACTGATCTGGATGATGAATGGTAAGACCTAGTGCACTCCATAACGATTCTGCAATGGGATGTGTATGGAAATGCTGCAGCTCGAATAATTCCACTACTTTTAACTACACGCATGAGGGAAGTCTTTCCTGCTCTAGATCTGTCAATCAATTCGGAAAGAGGTTCCGGACCTAAATCTGTGTCTCCAATGTCTGTGAATTTGGAAGTGATGCATGACTCCGTTGTGCTTTCTTTTTCATCCCTCTTTGCCATGGCTGTGTCTATCTTTGTCTGAACAATTCTTTTTCTTCTTACTCGGCGAGAATTTTTCAATACTTTGTGCAGATTTTGATAATTCTTCAGATTCGGAGGATATATTCAATGTATTGGACATTGATTTAAGCTCCCTTTCTTTTGTAAAGCATCATGAATTTCTTCAAATTAATTCAGACAAAGATGGCAACCGGAACATAAACAGTGGATTTTAATCATAAAAATCTGCATAATTCAAGCTGTTGCCCCAAATTTGATGTTTTATTTGCATGCAAAGCAAGCATGAATTTTACCAACTTCACCTGAGCACCTGTATCACTTATGCAAACAATTATCTAGACACAAATCAACTTTCATGTAAGGTCAAAATTGGAAGCTTTCAGCATTAATTTCACCTTCTTCTGAGCAAAAATCCTCTCCAAATGGGGCGCACTTTTCCTCTGGGCTGCACTTCTCTGCCTTTGAATTAATTAATTCATCCTTATGGCAGCCCCTGCTTATATAATCTTCACAATTCTATAATTAATTAATGTCTTTCCTATTCTTGGCAATTAATTAATTATTTAATAAGCTTTACTCTTCAAATGGGGCGCCTATTTTGTGCATGCTCATGGCTGCCATTAAATAAATTAAATTTATTTAATTTTAGACTTCTACTTCCAGTTAACTCAAGCCTCACAATATGCTTTGACCTTAGCCACTGAAAATAGGAATTAATTTAATCATTTAATACTTTAAAAAGTATTATTTCTCTCCCAAATGGGGCGCACTTTTTGACATAAAGGGGTTGCATTAAATAAATATTATTTATTTAATTTTAGAATAGTCTATTTCCAACTTCCTTTTGTCCATTTACCTCTGTTGACTTTTCCACAAGCCTGGGCGCCAAAATTGGAAGAGAAATTAATTAAATTAATTAATTTAAGGCTGCCTTTCTTTCCCTAAAGGGGTCGCACTTTTTGGCATAAGAGATTTCTATTTTTAAAAGTCACATGACAATGAGATTATTTACCCTGCAAGGCAGCCCTGAAAAATCCCATGATTCACTTAAGTCGTTTGACTTTCATAATGGGATTATTTACCTGCAAGCGCGTAATCAAATCCCATGATTCACTTAAGTGATTTTTCTTTTATTCCACAATGAGAATTTTTACCTGTAAGGTAGGTAAGAAATTTCCGTCTGCATGCTTTGCCTCTAATTTTCCCATTGTGACTTAAGTGGCGTTGCTTACATGAAAAAAAGTACCCTACTAGGCAAGTACAAAATTTTCACCTGCCTGCTACTTCCAAAATCCCATGATCCACTTCAAACCCTCTTTTTCCAAAAATGCGGCCAGCCCAGAAGAGGCTTTTTGGTGCACGACTTTGTCTTTTCCAAGAGAACTAGACCTCCAATGGCGAATTCCTTCTGGCACAACGTGCGTATGTGATCTCCAGATACTCCAGGCCAAGAATCAGGCCAAACCAAAAAAGGAATTGATCCAGAGAAATTTCACAGAAAACGAAACGGAAAAACACAAAAACACAAAACGTTGCCAGAAGTCACAAATAAAGCCCAGAGTCATTCCTGGTTAAAACCTTACTGGTATGTGGGAATAATGATATGTACGATCATAATAGGGTTAAACCGGAGCACAAATTGCCTCAAACGGAGCTTAAAATAATTAAATAAAAATTTCCCGCAGAAAATCCCGATGACAGAGTATAACAATTTTAAGCATCCGAGTATTTGGCAAAAATGGCTAATATGGCTCCTTGGAATATCTTGACACAATATAGGAACTTTAAAATAAAAACACAAAATGACCCATTATTTTAAAAGTACGAATTTTTTCGGATAGGGTAGTCTCATTTTAGGATGAAATCTGGGACACCAATTTTTATTATTGATTAGATAGTCATTTTCATTTATTATGATTTATCCTATTGGAAGCTTTTTGCTCCAATAGAGGAATTTAAGTAGTTTAGTATTAATGGTGTTGTGAGCATGTAGGCTCCAATAACCTTTTTAATATTTAAAATGCAATTACTTAAGGGGTCGGCCATGATGTAATGATTGCTTTAAGCACTCCTTATGCCTATTTAAGGAGGTCGCTTGGGCATTAATGATTCATGTTTTGGTGATTATTCTTATTTTGGTGAAAGTTGGCTAGTGTAGCCCTTTTACTCCCTCTCAAGGATGAAACCCCTTGGGTTGAGGATCTCTTCCAAGGATGAAAACCCTTGGTGGGGAAAACTTGTGAAGGACGAAAACCCTTCATAAGGTTTTTGATATGCAAGCTGGTTGAAAAGGAATAAAGTATCTTTCTCTTGCAAGTGTTGTCTCTTTGGTGCAAAATATATTTTATTTCAAGTGGAGCGACCTACATTGGTGTGGTAAATTGGTATGTGTGGTGATTCTTTGGCAAATCTGAAGTTATCCTCTTGTTCTTTATATTTTATAACGCCAATATCTTAAGTTTCATGAATTTTGGAGCTTCCAATGTTGAGTTGTGAATTTTTAAAATAACGCTGCAGACAAGGGTTTATTTGAAATTCATATCTCCAGATTTTAAGCATTAAAAATCAGTTTTCTTACATGAGATGATTGCTGGTGATATCTAATAATTTAGAGAATTAAATAGAGCTAATTCGAAGGGTTTTGAAGGCATTTAAGTGGGTTGAAAACCCCAAATCAGGTCACTGCCCTAGGAAGGGTTTGGAAATCAGTTTTGCAAGGTTTATAACAGCACTGTCTCAAATCTGATTTGAGAGCTTTTAGCCATTTCCTAAGGTCCCCCAAAAAGGGACATTACAGTGAATTTACCCAAAACTATCAAGCTAGGGAGTTGAGATTCAAACTTGGTGATCAAAAGGTTGTGCTTCAAGGCATGACAAGTGGAGCTCCTCAAGTTGCTACAGCAAAGAGGATGGAAAGAATTACTGGAAGAAGGCAAGATCTATGGGCTGCACATGGTAAGATAACCACCACACTTTCAGTTTTAAAACAGCAGTCATATCATAGAGATTTTCAGCTCTTAATCCATGCACATGCTCTTAGAAGAAGTCTTCCAATGGAAGTGGATGTTGATTTCATAAATTTTACATTTGGAAGTGAGCAAGATGGATGTTATCTTGTTGCCCCGAGCATTGTAACCCAGCTGGAAATTGGTGGTACGAGTGTAAGTAGTAGAAATCATGTTTTATGGGTTTTAAGACACGTTGTCATAAAAATTCATACTGTTGTTATCAACATTTTCAGTTTTCCCAACATTGTATTTGTAGCCATACAAGTAGTCTCAGCCATACATGGGAGTAATCTTCAATTTGTTGATGTTGTTGAAGCATTTTCAGTCCCCATATGGTTGATTTTTGTGAAGAATTTGAAGTATGACAGTTGTTATCCTATTCTTTTTGTTGTTGTCCGCATCAGAACCAGCCCGTTAACCCCTTTTATGACAGTCACCAAAGTGTTTTCAGTCACAAGGGGGAAGGATTTTCCACCTACCATCAATGAGGGATTGTTTGCCGTTGTTTTAGAAGAGTTTCCAGCCACCATAATGCTAATTTTGAGCGAGAAATTGCAATGGTACAGCTACAACCATACTTGGGACAGCATGAATGGACCTTTAAGAGTCCATCATATGAAGGGAATTTTGAGAAAAATGCAAGCAAAGGAAGAAAGCTAGTTCACATATCTATGAGGCATGAAGAAATGATATTAAGAGCTCTTGTTTCTTTTAATGTGCTTGTTCTTTGTGTAGGCACAGGAATAAAGAAGAAAGAGCAGCTGAATTTGTTATCCATCCAAGCATGTGATGAAGAATATGGGACTACAGCTGAAGATGAAGATGCCATAATGGAGGATGGCAATTTTGTGAGTGCAAAAGGTCTCAATTTGCATAGAAACAGGGTCCCTCCAATACTTGGATTGGGAGTGAAACATAAAGGCTTTGAGGAAGGTACAACCCAACCTAGGACAGTGGGAAGAGGGCAGCCTAGACCATCTTTTGGGCAGCCAAGGAGGCCACTATGACAAGGTAACTCTAGGTGTTTGGATCAGTTTTGCATGATGCTCAAGTTTGCCTTTCCAAGTTTGTTGTTGAGTGAAGAATGTAATCAAGAGTTGGGGAATGAGGGGTTGTCTACCCCAAGTGAGAAGGGAAGTATTTCTATGGCAGCCATAAGCCAAACTACCATCATTGATATTGTTGTCATCATTTATATCAGCCCGCACCTAATTTCAGTTGCATTTGTATTTGGAAATATGGAGTGTTCTTCCACCTTAATTGACAAGGATGGAACGAAGAATGAGGATGCCACATTGGGACATGGATTAGCTTGTCAAGCTGCTGATTATTTATTAATTTCTTGCTTTATGACTGAGATTACAACAGTTTGGAAGGCTTTTTATACAGCTGAGTATGCAAAAGAAGAAGTTGTTATTGTTGTTTTTGAAGTTGAAGATGAAGGGGACTTCAATGAAGAAAGGGGCAACGGGTGTTAGAGTTTGTTTGGGCAAAAGCTCTTTCATTTGACAGGCATGGGATCTAGACTATGGGAATGCTACAACATGTTCCTTCACCTTGGTATGATGGCATTTGGGCATGAGAGCTTGCAATTGCTTGAGGAAAGCAATTTTGGGAAGGGAGGATTGTAATGTCCCCTTTTTCAAAATAGCACCAATTGAAGACTTCTTGTCATTTCTCTTCCCGTGGCCAAGAAGGAATTGCACAAGGGAAGTCCTTGGGTTTCATTTTTATTTTCTTTTATTGTTATTAATGTTTTTCTTTGGTGTTTTACTCCCTAAGGCAGGTCGGCTGGGATTATAATGTTCCCAACATGAAATTAAAGATAAAGTGAAGCTCATTAAGAGGTCAGCAAGGTTGGGAAGTTTCCAACAAAGAATTAGAAGATAAAGCAAGCTTAAGAGGTCGGTCTACACCTTATGGCTCTTGGCGCCAACCTAAGGATATAAAAGGAGTCTCAGGGGCTCATTTGCACATCATCGTCCTCACACAAGACTCTCCAAGGGTTTTTGTCCTTAAGAGAGAGAGAGAGAGAGATGCTTCACAAGCAATCTTTCCAAAGAGATAATAAAATTCACATAATGATCAAATGGCCAAGCAACCTCCTTTTATATCATAAGGGGTGCTACAATTCAATAATGGTCGACCTCATAAAGTACTTTTAATTATCTAATTTGTTTTTAGAGCCTACATGCTCCAAATTACTTTATATTCTAATTAAATAAGTTCTTCTATTGGAGCGTTTGGCTTCCCAATAGGAATATATGATAATAATGAAAATATCTACTTAGAAAATGTCATCCAAGTCTTCCCCTTGCTTCCTTCCTTAAACCCACGGGAGGAAAAATGGGTTAAGGTCTTCAATTCCGCTAGTCTCCAAAAAGGGACATGACAGATCACTTCTTACAAGATGGTTATTTATTCAAAGAAAGGCAGCTTTGTATTCTTAAAAGCTCATTAAGGGACAGCTTGATAAAAGAGTTGCATAGTGGAGGTTTAGGTGGTCATTTTGGCCAACCCAAAACTCAAAATATAGTGGAAGAAAGATACTATAGGCATTCAATAAAGAAGGATGGCCATTTATTTGTACAAAGGTGCAAAATTTGTCGATGGCCATTTATTTGTACAAAGGTGCAAAATTTGTCAAGTGGCTAAAGATGCTAGCTTAAATACAGGGTTGTATATTTCTTTGCCTACTCCAAATAGGCCATGGGAAGACATAACAATGGACTTTGTATTGGGATTGCCTCGCACTCAAAGAGGTTTTGATTCTATTTTTGTGGTTGTTGACCACTTTTCTAAGATGGCCCATTTTATGCCTGCACAAAAACTAGTAATGCAAGTAAGGTGGCTGAACTATTCTTCAAAGATATAGTGAGGTTGCATGGATTACCCAGGACAATTACTTCAGATAGAGATACTAAATTTCTAAGTTATTTCTGGAAGACTTTGTGGAAGATGTTAGGCACAAAATTGCAGTTTAGCTCAGCTTATCACCCTCAAACTGATGGGCAAACTGAAGTTGTGAACAGGTCATTGGGAAATTTACTAAGGTGTCTCAAAGGTGATAAGCCAAAGCAGTGGGATCTTGTGTTACCACATGCTGAATTTGCCTACAATAATTATGTGAACAGAAGTACAGGTTATACTCCATTTCATATTGTGTATGGGAAGAGTCCAAGGGGGTTTACAGTCTTGTTTTTTAGCCAATTGAGGAAAGACGTAGTGATGATGTAGAGGCCTTTGCTGAATAGAAGCAACAATATCATCAAAAGGTTAGAAAGTAGCCGCAAACATAAGAGGGATGCAGATGCTACTAGGAGGTTCAAGACATTCGAAGAAGGGGATTGGGTTATGGTGCATTTGAGAAAAGACCAATTTCCAAAGGGGGAATATAATAAGTTAAAATATAAAAAGATTGGACCTTGCAGGATTTTGAAGAAAATCAATGACAATGCCTACAAAATTGACTTACCAGATGGACTAGACATTTCTCCAATCTTTAATATTTCTGATTTGTATTCCTATTATGAAGGTGACAATGCAAATGAGCAAGAAGTTGTACTTGAGTGGTTGCAGCAATTTCCAAAGAGTAAACCCTGAAGATTGAGGAGGCCTTAGATGTGAAAGTGCTTCGTCTTGAAGGAAAGGAAAATCCAAAGAGGACATTACATTGATTTCTTAACAAAAGTGCCAATAGTGTTCTATTTCAGGTTTTCGAGTGTGTATAGGTCTGCTGCCCCATCAGATTGCAGTGTGCAAGGGCAAGGGGCTGTGGCATAGAGGCAAGTCTTAATGAAGATGGATATATTGTAGCATTCCATCAATTTAAAGGCTATCATTAACCCAAGATTTATCCAGTTAAAAAGTGCGTAGCAGGAAAATGTAAACTTGCCTTAAGGGCGCGTCGTGAATGAAAGTATTCGAGTACAAAGTCCCTCTGAGAGGGCGTAGAGCTGGTTCTGGCTCTTACAGTAAGAGCATAACGCTTTGCTTTCAGTTTACATGAGAAGGCGGGAACTGTATCCTTGAATGAACTGCAAAGTGTAGAGTGAACGGAATAGGAAGATGCAGGTGTGAGAATGAGGGAGGAGGAATAGCTTGCCATCGCAGCATCCAAATGATATTTCTTGATAACCTCTGCAAATGCATTCTAATTTCATTTCCTCCATATATAAAGATGTGGATCACTGGGTCAGCGATATAAGTACGGCTTTACGTAATGCAATCGTTTGCTTATGCGCCATAAATTTACATAATACATTCCTCTTGTGTGCTTTGTTTTATTTTAAAAAAGGTGATATAGATCCATTTAAAAAGGTGATATAGATCCATACGTACATAAGCTTACGTAAATTTAAATTCTTTGGTTTTTTTATGTATTTGATTCATAAGCACATTTTTATTAATAAAAATATATAATACATCACTAATCATACAAAAATGAGTGGAAAAGTTAAGCTCTAAAATGTAAATTACATCAAGTTCAAGAAGAAGTCACTCACTTCATGAGGGCATCAAAATACAAGTATACATAATAAAAGTGTAGTAAACAAGTGGCATTTGCAAAAATAAAGGCCCACAAAATCAGTGTCGCAATTGTGAACATGGTGATTGGAGGAGGCGGAGGCGAGGGTTATCCAACTTGTTCCCACATCATTGATGGCATAGGGGTGAGTCGTGTCGGATGGGATCCCACCCATCATGTTACAATTGTCATTGATCTTCTTCTTTAATTTGTTGTGATTGGTGGCGGGGACTCGCCAACAACAAATGCATAGACTTCCCTTGAGCAAGGGAACCCCGCACACTTATATTGTTGTTATCAATGTCGTGAAATGGTTGAAAATATTGTTGCTACGGCGAAGAGAATGACAATGAGGCCGAGGCGTAGGGGTATGACGGCGGCGGGGAGGGGAGCTTCATCAACCTCTGGTCACAACCCCGTGAGAGAGAGCAATGACACGGTGAGTCCATAGAACCCGTGTGATAACACACGGGGCATTACCCCAATGTGAGAGCAAGGATTGAAGGTGTTCCACCTCCAGGTGGACTTTCTTTGTCTTGCATCTAGATCTTAAACATAACTTTAGAGATCATAGTAACTTTATTACCCACATGGAAGTCTCTATCCATAACAATGTTGTTAAAACAAGCAAAATTTCTATCTTTCCAACTTTGAAATAAATATATACCATAAATATTTGCCAAAAAATATTGAATTTTCGGGAACATGATTGAATCCCTCGGAGAACCATGTTCTAGGTGAAGATTTCGGGGATGAAGGATCAAAATATGGAGTGAATCCACTTTTAGGCAAGGTGGGCATAGCCAAAAGAGGATTTTAATTGACTTTGGTTGTTGGCAAGTCATACAAAAGCAGGGTTTCTGCAATTCCCATGTATCTAAGTTTGTCTCTAACAGGAGACCTTGATATAAGAGGCACCATAAAAAGAGGGTAGGGAGGGATACCCCGATCCGGGATTTACAAACCGTGTCAAATCTTTTAGCCTAGATCTCATCCCCTGAACTTAAGATCCCGTCGATGATTATGAGAATCACACAGAACTTCTTCAGGGTAAGGAGGTGGTAGCCAATATGGGGTTTGTAGTGACAGAACGCCATTGACCAACGTTAATCTATCCACTATGGCACACCAAAGGAAATCCTAATTTTGTGGAGGCAAGTATTAGGTACAAAATAGGTTACTTTTGAAATAGACTCGACATCCTCTTATTTGAGCTGAAATTTGGATTTAAGCATATTCCATAGGAGCCAATCTCGGGAAGCTTTGCGAGAAGATGTCGCCAATTACTCTAATTCCCTTCTTAAAAAGTCGAGGCTTTTAATCCATCGAACCATAGCAAATGGGACATTATGGAAACTAAGAATGGGAGACCACCAAAGGGAAAAAGAGATCATTCAGAGCCACGATATGAAATCATCACATCCACAGATGAGGTTGGGTTTGAGTAATTCACAAGCTTTACATATACTTTTAGCCACAAATGTGTCACAAATCTTCACATGCACGAGAGAGAGAGAGAGAGAGAGAGAAAGGCTTTGGAATCTAATCCCTTTCCATGTTTGATGTCTCAATGGTGTCCCTTGATTGATGTAATATCGAGAATAATTTTTCAGATTCGATGCATTCAAGGCTTCAAATTGTCCATTCGACACTAAGGGTGGATCCTTGGAGCTTGATATCCAAAAGCCCAAGCCTCTAGCTTCTTTGGGCCTACAACATATGTCACATGCCACTCCGTGAAACCCTTTTATGGTTCTCAAAGGCAACCCATAAAAAGTCTCTAAGACATTTTTCGACTTTGCATAAGTTGCTTTAAAAGTAGCCTAATAAGAATAATAGTAGACATGAGTGATAGCTAAGACTTGGAACATATCTGAAATTTCTTTGCAAGAGAGAGGGGTTTGTAATCCAATATGCTATATTTTTTCCACTCGTTGAACAACATAATTCCACAACTCAAAAGGAGAAGCTCTTAAAGCAAAAGGAATGCCAAGAAATTTAAATTTACACCCCAAGTTGATTTTATTACCATTAGAAACCTTTTAGCCACAAAGGCTTGGGAGTGAAGGACTATCTATAGCATTGGGTCTTTCTCCATTGGATGGAAAAACCAAAGGCAAGGAAAAAAGTAGTAAGGCATTCCATGGCCTTGTTGATTGAAGTTCCTTCTTGAATTAAGGTAAGGAGAGAATCATCAAGAAAGTGGCAATGATGAGTTGTTGTTCGATTGTGAGAGTTTGATTCCTTTGACCAAACCTTGGACAAAATAGCTAGCTAGCAAATAGTTGAATCCTTTAGTGGCCAACACATATAGAAGAGCGAGAGGGAAACATTGTCTTATGGATCTAAATAGACCAAACCCGGAGGATTGAACTCTATTGATGGACCTACAAGCTCGTGCATCTTGAAAAAGCATATTGACAGAGTGGACAAAATGAGGCCCAACTCCAAGTGCTTAGAGCATAGGAATAATGAAAGTCCAAGATATCTTGTCATGAGCTTTCTCACACTTAGTTTATTATTTAGTTATTTAAAAGCCTCACACTTCAAGATTATGGTACTTACACTTCTCAAGTGCGAGAGCTCGCACTTAGTTATGTCTTTCTTCCTCACACTCGCACTTTGTATTTTCCTCACACTCACACCGATTTAACAAATATTGAATTTGTAAAACCTAATTGCAGAGCCACATATGATAAATAAGCAATAAAGTACAAATCTAACACAAGCAATAAGCTAATGAAAATTAAAACCCTAAGTGTAAGAGAGAAAATAGAAGACTTAGCTTATTTCGCAATTGATCCTGAAGTATGTTGGACTAGAAAACTAGTAAAAAGGAGGAGGAGACTATTGCAATCGAGCACGAGAAAATCCTAGAGCCGTTGGACAAGCTCGGACTGGGTAGGTCAGCCGGCATCTGGGTACTAGAGAGCTCGCTTCAGGTTCCCGTGACTATGAAAGACCTCATAAATTGATGTTTTTGTGTCACAGATGGTCGCTAACATTTGTTATAGATCGCATGTGTATCGTTGGTTGATCATCGAGTTCACTTGTAACCTACAAAGAGCGAGATAACTGCAAAACCCCAAAACACATAAAATCCTAAAAAGAAAAATATGTAAATGGAGATTCAGACTGACCCCGACGGTCACCCGACAGAGTGAACTTACGACCGAGCATTGCACTACATTTCAGACTCCATGTAGTTCTTGTGAAGTGTGTACAAAATTGTTCCCTAGGAAGCTCTTATGTAAGATGCACTTGATAATGAGCAATAGCTAGATGTAGCAATGTAAGTAGATGTGTGGATGGAAAAATTAACTTCCCCTCCTATACGTGTATGCAAAAATGCAGTCCTTTGTCCCTTGAGTGAGTGCTAGATGGATGCTTTGATGCTCTTATAATGCCTTTTGATGCAACCTTAGGTGGTGATAATAGATGCTTGCAACTTGGCTTTTATTATGGTCACATAGCTTTGTATTTATATGATTTCCTTGTTTGAATTTCATAATTAACAACTAAAAGGCTGACCCATAATAAAACAAGATGCCCTAAAGATAAAAGGGCCTAAAAGAGGCGAGAAGATATAAAGAGGTCGGGGCACCCGAGAGGGGACAAGGGCGCACAGGTGCCTTTGGCGTCCCCGGCTTGGTGTTAGTGTCCAAATTAATAAAGATAACGCAATGAAGATCGGGTGCTGGATGTGGGGTGCTCAAGACCAAAGAGGAAACCGGAAAGATAGAAAAGAGGGCAAAGACAAATGTCAATTAGTAGTAGTTTTTCACTTAGGAATCGTATGAATAGTGGTATGTGATTAATACCTAGAAATGTACCCAAGTGCGTGCTTTAGTGTCTACATTTTCCCCACTTTATGTTGTTGAGTGAATACTTAATAACATGAAGTAATTCAGAGACGCGTACTTGATAACCATGTAGATCAATGGCGAAAACATGTCAAGGAGACAAGAAAAAGCTTGGAGTGATAAAAATGAAGCGTGGAAGTTAAGGAAGAGGAGGTGACCCTTGGGGTGAAGTGTATGTGTTGTGTTGTGTTTGTACTTGTTGTCATTGTTTCTTGATTTGGGGTTACTTCTTGTTGTGCATTAAAGACGGACCTATAAAAGAAGATCCAAAGAGTAGTCAAAGTCATGCATATGTGAATTTAATTCGATCCAAGTCTGTAAAAATGTGTAAAAGCATATAAAAAGAAGAAAAAGAAAGTGTGCACTTGATTTGTGACAAGTGAAAAGGATAGAAAAGATCCTAATAATGTTGTAGAAGAACGAGTTTTTTTGGGAGATACCATGCCAAGTGCGAGTTTTTTTGGGCGATCTCACACCACGGAAGAAGAGCGTTGGGGAGAAATGTATAATGTTAATCTCCATCCATGACTACTTCTCGAATTTGTACACCACTACGAGATGATGTGATCCTACTTTGTTCATGTTTGATCCAATTCAATCTAAGTATAAAAAGGAGATAGAATGTATTCTTATTGTTGGATGATTGTGCATGTGTTGTGTAAATTTAAATGAACTGCTAAAAACTATGCCAATATGAGGAAGTAACTAACTTTCCTAGTCATAGGTGCCCGGAAAGGTCAAGAGTGCCCCGATGTTCATGTTTGTATTTAGGCATTGACGCGTTTGTGCTAAACGAGGATCCAGTTAGAATTTGGTTTGTGCCTATGTTGTACTGTGTTATGTTCATGTATTATGTAGGCATGTCATGGCTTGAAGCTATGAGTTGTTGAATGCGGTGGCCGATTCACCCAAAGTATGCCCCCCTCGTTTGGGGTGCATGAGATGTCATTAGGAGGATGTGGCCCAAAGTAGAGGACCGAATGTTAATATGAAACGATACCTGTAGGGGAGGGGAATGTACATGGTGGAAACCAGGGCACGTGTAAACAAAGTGGCTAGAAACATGTGTTAGTACAATCACAAAAATATACATATAGAAGACAATGTGTAATTTGGAAATAAAGATGACAATGTAGACCATGAAAAGTGGGTTTTAGACATGGGACATCGCTCACAATGTCACAAGATAATCAGTGGTCAAAGTGGTTAAAAGCATACAAACAAGTCATAGGGCATAGACCGCAAATAATTGCATCTGATAATGGCAAACAATGACAAATAGTAGTAAGCAAAGTATTAGACAACCATGGTGGCAAATAGTTCATGCAAAGCAAATGTTGCAAATGAAGCACCCGTTAACATGTTAGAAAGAGAGAAAATATGTCAAAATGTGTATGTATCGATAAAGTAGTATGCTAGTAAGAATAGGAAGTAGTATAAAATGAAACAATAACATCTGTAGTGTGTATACGAATGTAGATGCTCCCAGGAGCCTCGGTGGGACTGGTAAGAGGTACATGGCAAGCATTTGTGCTGCATATAGAGATCTATAAGAAGTCTCGCATCCATAACTAGAGAACAAGTGAATGTGCATATGTATATGATAAAGATAATGACATATGAAGTATTTGTCTAGCATGAAAACAAAGTGTACATGTAACTAGTATAAGCAAGCAAGAGTATGTGCAACCAAGATATGCAACATGTTGTGAGTGTGAATGAAATGGAATGCAAAGTGAATGTGATAGGAGAAATGTGCCCCGAGTGAATGTGTATGAGTATGAGATGAGGTTTATTTATAAATTTATAAAATACCCCTCGATAGTTAAGAATGAGTCATAAAACAAGAGTGTGTCATCGGGAAATGGTTTAAATTGTGTGCTAGAAAGATAGATCATGAAGCATAGAGCGTAAAGAGTGTGAATGAGGTGAGGTTCATTTCAGATTTAGACCCTTAGTAGTCGAGTATGAACCATGGAACTAGAGTGCATCATAGGGTAGTGTGATGTGTAAGAATTTGATGCTAGAGAGATGTGTTGTGAATGCATCGAGTGTGAAATGCATAGTGTGTGAGGTTCATGGATGTAGTATACCCTCAACAGTCAAGTGTGAACCTTAGCACAAGAGTGCGTCATAGGAATGATGAATGAGAGAGACTAAATGTGAATAATGAAGCATAATAGTAGGAATGTGAGACACGTGATAATGTTAGAAGGGGGAGAGTAAGTATGATTCCCCCAAGTGTATGATGTGAAGAAGAATCAAGTAACATCGTCTAAGAGATCATAATTGTCATGATCAAAGCCAAATGGAGATGCATCAAAGACTTGATAAGTGATAGTATGTGGTTGATCATGTAAGGAGCCATTGCAGGCATAAATTGTACATGCCCATTGTGTATTCCTCATCAGTGAAAGGTGGTAATGGACATCCATGTGTATACCAACGAGTAAGATTTTGTGAATAACTCGAGAAATGAATCATTGCAAATAGAAACACAACTGAAGGGCATAGGAAATGTGATATCAATATGATCAGGATCTAGAGTGCCCCCAATGTAGTCAAGCTAAGACTACCCAAGAATAAGTGGAGAATTACGAGAAGCGCATGCAAAAAAAGTAATAGATGGAAGACGCAAAGGCCATAAGCAGCAGTAATGTGAACATATCCATGATATAGATGAGAAGAATAAGATGGAGGGAGGATATCATCTAGTGTGGATCCTAGTTCAGCCAAGCCATCATATGTGCAAAGAGTTTTAAAACAATTGGGATTAAATGGAATGTGTGGCCACTAAGAATAATTCATGAAAAGAGTACATGTGAAAGGAGGGAGTGCAGATGCAAGTTCCTTATGAGAAGATGAGAAAGGTGATATGATGTCCAATGTATGGACAGACCATCGAAAAAGTACCATAGAATTAGTAGAAGGAGGGGGTGTCGACACAGAGTGTTCTTGGGGAGATGAAGCAGGTGGCATGGTGTCCAATGTACAAATGGATCCCTAGAGATGAATCATGTCGATGGTAGGGGTGGGAGGTTTTGTGATTTGATAATCATCAATGAGATATGTAGGAGGATTATGAGGATGACCGACATTGTGATAGAGAAATGGAGTAGGGAGAGTAGTGAGTGGGTCTAGAGTGCAATATTTGAATGGATCGCGGTCAACAAGAATAGTATACACACAACCATCATGTAGGAACTTAACGCATTAATGAACTATAGAAGGTACTACCTACATAGCATGAAGCCATGGTCTACCAAGTAAGAAATTATATTGGATCTTGGCATCAATAACAAAGAATACCATGGGGACAGTTTTTGGACCAACTATGATAGGTAAGGTGATATGGCCCATGCACGGTCATGCAAAAGAATCATAGCTACGAATAGAAATGGATGTTGGATTGAGATTAGTCCAGGGAAAGGCCAAGTTGTTGAAGAAATGTAATATTACACAAATTGAGCTCAAATCCATTATCAACTAGTACCCGCCTAATGCCTATGTTAAAGATGTAAGCATTGATATAAAGAGGAGGATCATTTTCAGTAGACATAAAGAACATAAACTACATTAGATGGGAAAGTAAGGTGTTGAGTAAACACATCAATGAATAACTGATATACCCACTCCGAAGAAGTATTAGTAGGAATGTAAGTATCATCCATAAGAGAGTTGATTTTAACCTTACATTCAGGATGAGCTTGCAAAAAGTCATAGATGGAAATAGCCATGATGAGAGAATCCTAAGAAAATGAGAAAATAATAATATGAGGACCTACGAGTGTTCGAATGAGTCGGGTTCACTAAATGATTTAACAAATATTGAATTTATAAAACCCTAATTGTAGAGTCACCTATGATAAATAAGAAATAAAGTATAGATCCGACACACGAATAAGCTAATGAAAATTACAACCCTAAGTGAAAGAGAGAGAATAGAAGACTTAACAAATTTCACAATTGATCCCGAAGTATGTTGGACTAGAAAAATGGTAAATAGGAGGAGGAGACTCACACAATCCAATCAATAAAATCTTAGAGGTGTTGGATAAGCCTATACTAGTGTACTTGGACCAGGTCGGGGGGCACTTGGGCGCTGGAGACCGCTTCTAAGCACTGTGTGGTGAAAGATCTCGAAACTGATTTTTGTTGTGTCGTAAGATGATATCTAATTTTCATTATTTATCGCTTGTGTGTCATTGGTTGATCGTCGAGTTCACCTGTAACCTGAAAAAGAGAGAGATAACATGTAAAATCCCAAAACACATCAAATCCTAAAAAAAAAAAGATTCAAATGGGGATTCAACCCGACCCCCGATACAGATCATCGATAAAGTGAACTTATGACTGAGCGTTGCACTACATTTCAGACTCCATGTAGTTCTTTTGAAGTGTGTGCAAAATTATGCCCTAGGAATCTCTTGTGCAAGATGCACTTAATAACAAGCAATAGCTAGATGTAGCAATGTAAGTAGATGTGTGGATGGAAAAATGAACTTCCCCTCCTATGCGTGTATGCAGAAAATGCAGTCCCTTGTCCCTTAAGTGAGTGCTAGATGGATGCTTTGATGCTCTTAAAATGCCTTTGGATGTAACCTTAGGTGGTGATAATAGATTCTTAGAGCTTGGTCTTTTATTATGGTCACATAGCTTTGTATTTATATGATTCCCTTGTTTGAATTTCGTAATTGACAACTAAATGGTGACTCATAAGAAAACAAGATGCCTAAAATATAAAAGAGGCCCAAAAGAGGCGAGTAAGATACAAAGAGGTCGGGGCACCTAGAGGGGACGAGGGCGCTTGAGTGTTGGTGTCCTCGTTGGGCAATGGTGTTTAAAGTTAATAAAGATAAAGTAAAAAGATCGGACTAGTTGTGGGGGTGCGTAAGACCAAAGAGGCCACCGAGAAAGACAAAAAAATAGGCCAAAGACCGATGCCAATTACTAGTTTTTTTCACTTAGGAATCATATGAATAGTGGTATGTGATTATGACCTAGAATTGTACCCAAGTGTGCGATTTAACATCCACACACACGTATCAAAACTATCATACTTCAAAATTTTGAAATTTGGTGACTAGAGGTTTGATTTTTCCTTGCGAGTCAACATGCAAAAATCTTGCACTTCTAAGTGAGAGTATTTAAAGAGTGGGGACTTTCAAATGTGAGTATTCAAAAGCCTCACACTTGAAAATTATGGCCATCGGTGAGAACTCACACCCCAAGTGTAAGATTCCAAGTGCGAGTTTTAAAAAAATCACTTTCCCAGTGTAAGTAGTAAAGACTTGAGACCTCACATCTCGCACTTCATAAATAATAGTCTCACACTTCTAAGTGCAAGAAAAGGTCAAAAAAATCAAAGTACACGTCACTAATTATAAAGGGTAAGCCAATTCCAAGGATACAAGCGGCATCCTCTTGTCATACACATGACATATCATAAATCACACATTTGGCATCATGGTCTCCAGGGCTAGTTAAAATCGATGGATATGATTTATTATAGGCTACACAAGTGTAAGGTTCATATTCAAAAGGCTCGATAATTCAAAAAGTGACGTACTCTAGAGGTGAAAAAACATCAAGTCATTTATTACGCACCATTAATATGGAGCGTACCATTTTAGATAAAATATTGCCTCAATTAGAAGAATCTTGTGTTAAACAAGGAAATTCATTTAAGCCTTTGAATTACAAAATTGCCTTTGAAGTTTAATCTCATTTTTAGCCCTCTTTAAAAAATTAGTTTGAGAGATTCATTACAACTATTATAGGCCATTAATCTTTAGTCATGGTGGGAGAACCACTACCATCAAATGTGGATGCATTCATCTATTCATATTCAAACACCATAGTAATGCAAGACACCATGTTTAATTTAGCTTCCCTAGACCATGATTTTCAACACTATTTTGCCATTTTTTCCATAGTCCAAAGAGAGAGACTTAACATAGATGCCATGAATGAAGTAGAAATGTTGATGGATCAATAAAAAGGTCTAAGGACATTAGTGCATTGAAAAGGGCCAACATTCACTTAATTGTTGCTAAGCCGGAGGTATTTCCATGCCCAAAACTACTCTATTTTCTTCTAATTCACACAAAGGATAAGAATTGAGAGTTTTTCCAAATATGAGAAAAATATGGTAGTGTTCTTTGTTTGGAATGCATTTATGTCCTATTATAAGCTGCTTTAGAACATGATATTATCTATAATTCAATTATAATTGAATCCTATATAGCCATAAGGCAAGTGAGGGCCATTTTACGAGAGTAGGGCCAAGGACCCGATTGATAACATGGATGATGTTCATATGATTGACATCCACATTCAAAGGTTAAGACCTAGGGTGCAGTATAGGCATGGCCCTAATGAACATACTATATGGAAACCCTATTATTTCTAAATTTGATGTAGCCTAGATTCCCCTACTTGCCATGATCATAGATGAGCATAAAATTTCTTCTTTAGGGAAAGTAGTCACTTCCAACTTGGTTTCCCAAAGAACAAATTTCGTGGAAAAAAAGAAACCATTTTACATGGCCTCCTACCTATTGGATGCGGTATGTGGTGTTCCCTAATGTCTAAAATTCTATAAACCACGGTTTCCCTTGTGCCTTTTGGAAGTAAATGAGTTATATTCAGACCTATAAACCCATAGATGTAGGGATCACATAGAGGAAATCTACACTTCATTCTATCGCACTCTGTCAAAGAGATGCATGAAACAACCATGTCAAGAGTCTTTGATAATATCCTTTCTTAAATTAGGAAAATGGGGTTATCTTCTTCTACCTATAATACATAGTAATCTTGATTGAGGGTCTTCTCACACCTCCTTTGCAACTTCCATAATATGTACCTAAAAATTGGTAGAACAAGAAGTTGTATATCAAATTTGCAATGGTATAACAAGGAGATGTAAGAATAAGAAACTTAGGACCCATCCTCCATTGTTAGTCATAATAAGATGCAGAGAGTTTAAGAGGTGACATGACTTGAAAGATGCAACAACCCACTTTAATTCATTTTATTTTCCCCACCACTCTCTTAGACAATGTGACTCAAGGAAAAGAGTTGCCAAACATTTAGAGTCACTTAGAGGGTAGATAAATATATCTTATGCACATGAGGATGATGTCAATGACTGGGTATGGATTACCCAAACAAATGATAACCTAGTCCAAAAAAATATGAAGACAACAGAAGTAGTCCCTCCTCTAAAAGGAACAATAAAAAGGGACTTTACAAAGAGAAGAATAATTGGTTATTCGGAGAACCTTCAGATGGGCAGTCCCAAACCCCAACTTCTACTAATCCTTCCCTGAACCAACAGAGATAGAAGATGCTCTAAAAATTCAATAAGTCAAGCCTGGATGAACTGAATATCCTGCTTTAGTTGCTTATGATTTAACTTCTTTACATGAAGAAGAGGAACCCACATAATTAGAGGCTCCAACCCAACAAGTGCAATCAAATCCAATTCAAACTACTTCTACATCTCCTCATCAACCTCAACAAGATTGGGTGAAACAACACATGATTGATCACATGGAACAACCATATTGGGTGGCTTAAGAGGAGCCATTAATAAATATTGAATTCAATCCTATAATAGAGGCCTTGAAGAAGGTGACCAAAAAGAAAATGTCCACATAGTAGGCCATCATTTGGTATGAGACATTAGACAAACTCTTATTTCTTACAATGAAAAATAAAAAAATGTTTCCAAGTAGCCTAATATGAAGAGGATCATGTGTCTTACATAAGGGCCTCATATTAATTAGCATAGAGTTGGTGAGAAGAGTACATGCCGAAAACAAAGAACTTGAAACTCAAGCCAAGGCTATTGTTCCTACGAGCACTATTTCAAATGTTGAAGAAGCCTTATTGGGCTTATATGATGTTATTAAAGAAAGTATTGATACTAAAAATAAGTATCAAACCTACTAAAAAGGCCAACGTCATCATTGAAAATATGGGTGTCATGTAAGAAATGTTGAGAATCATGGCACGAGTCATTAAAGAGGGGATATGTAAAGACTCGCAATTATGACTATGGTTGATCTTGGTATATGCCATATACCATTTATACAAGGGAAAGATTAAGGGAATATACTTACCGGTGAGGAAAGTTCCTACTCAATTGGATGATGTAATTTCAAAGGGAAGTCAACTGTTGTCGGGATAATCCATAACAAGGGTCTTTAAAGAAGACCAAGAATTGGTGTCCACTACCGAATTTACCGAGTTACTTAATAAATTTCTAACAAAGTTTCAAAAGAACACAACAAAATAAAATGAAGCAAAGGCTTCCTAGGTCATTGATATTATTTATCGGACAAGGGAAAAGGTCAAGATAATAGAGACTTTAAAGGAAATCATGCGAAAAACAAAGGCTATACTGAAAGCTTTACTTGATAAAGCTCTCATTCTCTTCAAAAAGCCAATAGTGGACTGGTAAATCTTGACGGGGATTATAAGATTAACAATGAAGCTTTCATTTCCGTAAGAAAATGGGTAGCTTCAACTGTATTGGTTCCCAAATCTACACCCCCTTGGGGCTTAGTAACATTTTTTTTCGAGAAGGGGAATGGTGCAACCTAGAATTCACCAATACAAGCCCAGGCGCACTGGCACATCACTCAACCTAGACTGAGTGCTCACCAAGCACACAAAGGTACCAGGCCCCTCTTTAGGGTTGTTGTTGCAGGATGTTAGCATGATGAAGACTTAAAGCATTCATATCTATGACTAATATATCATTCTACAGTGCATGTTTAGATCTAGATCTAGAGAATAACAGACTTAAAAGATAACCATGATGAAATCAAACATGCAACACTAAACTATAACCATGATAACACCTTGATTCAGTCCATAATCTCCATTATATTAAATTTAGTAATACACGAAGCTTCCTTACAATAATAGTAGTATACGCTCATGCGCGTATCAAATTTGGTAGCATAATCTCACTATAACACAGTTCTCACACACACCTCTATGCTACACAATTCACTACATGTTTATCTCTATGCTACACAATTCACTACATATTTATAAGGGTGGGAATTTCCCTTCACCGTTTATCTAATCCCAAAATAGGTCGCATGCTATTATTAGCCATGCACCATTACAAAAATAGCCACACATGCAAGTGTGCTAATAATATACTACTTTTAATTAAATGACAAGGTAGTAGATCTATTCTCGATTGTATTCATGTAAAGCGCTTGTTGGCTAGATTTTCTCGCATAGTTGAAAACCTAGGTTGGCATGAGATAAATCCCCTCATTTACCGGTGAGGCTCCTATGTCAGATTTTTCAATTAAAATATGATACCATCTATATGGGGGTTTTACTTTAACTATTCAGCTCATGACCCATAGTTGTATAGCTCTACAACGAGTAAGCAATTGTTTAAGGAAAGGAAATATTTATAGAAGAAAATAATAATAAAACACATAGAAGAAATAGGGAATATGTGAAACCCCAATCAATAGATAACATAGTTGATTGCATGCACATAGAAGAAACCGATAGATATCAACATAGAGAATTATAAGCAAAGGCAACTCTAGATCTAGATCTAAAATAACACAAAATTTATTAGAAGATCTAAGATAGAAAGCTAGAAACAAAATGCACCATGACACAAAGTTCTCCGGAAATATTCTCCTTTATATTCCTTTGCTTCAAGTGGCTCTCAGGGGTTTCAACACAAAGTTTGGAACACAAGAATGTTGCTTACAAATTTTGATTATTAACCCGAAGGTTCTTCTTCTACTTATAGAATGTATAAGGGAAAGTACAAATGGGAAACTCAACTGAACTGAAACATAAACAAAAGGTAAAGATAACATATGGAAATCATCCTCCTCTAATTCCTCTTTAAGTGACACACTTGTCACTTAACTAATAGAATCGTTCCACATAACTTAAAGTAATGGTTTCAAAACCAATAACTTTAAAGTTTTACAATTACATCCGGAACGTGAAAAATAGAAGAAGAAAGACACGTTAGCCGTAACATTTATATCTTCTTTTTGTTTTGATCTGGATATACTTGTCGAACATGTAATTCAAAGATCTTCCCATCTGTCTTAGCCACAACTTCCTTTTCTGTCATGAACTGCAATAATCCTTTGTTTAACACCCTGATACATGCTTCTACCTCCTCCAAGCTAGGCCCAAACTTCTCAATATCTCGACTGCAGTGCCACCAGTCTGCTGATAGAATTCATTATGAAAGGCTTAACGGCTCCATCAATTCTCCCTTGCACCATCAGAAGAGACCCTTCCAGGGAATTAGGCACTCTGCTAGGAATGATCCGTGTGTATGAAGTAACATTTCTGACCACTTCCTCATGAGTGAAAGCAATGATATTGTCTGGTAAAGACGATGCCATACTCTCAAGTGCCTGCATCCTCTTCAACATAATTTTGCAGATCTCCAAACGGAAAGATACTGCAAACTCCAGCTACTTCCCCTTCTCAACTGATCCGTCAGGTACAATCTATTCCACAATCAACACTTCTCTCAACAACTTATTGATTTCGGCCAAAGTACTCAGGTTACTCTCAACAACTGTGTTCATATCTACTATGCTTGTCATCAGTTGCTTCAGCTGATCTGCTGCATCTTTCATAACCTTTAGGTGGGCTGGCACCTCTCTCGACTTATACAAAAGATTGATGAATAATCGAGAATTTTCCATTCGTCAATAGCTTTAACACACTTACTTACATCTTCCATTTCCGGCATCGATGATCACTCACCCGCTTCTTGAGCTGAAATTGGTTGAGTGGAATATTTAAGCAACCTTGGCAATGATCTCACACAACCGAGATACCTCGCTACAAGTTCAACTTTCTGCGAATTTTCTCTATCAAGCCTAAGGAATAGAGCATCTATCAATGTCTCAGTGTATCCTTCTTCAATCCCTCGTGGTGGCTTGACCTATGGGTACTCTGGTTACTATTATGTCTTCTGCCGTGAACTCATCTTCCTTCTTCCCTTCCTCCGGAACTAACATCTCAAAGAAACTTCGCCTCGACTCCTCAATGATCAACCTTGAAGTTACCTTAGCAAATTTAGGTTTTTTGTCTTTTCCACCTAGACTCAGGAGCAGCTACAAGTCGTGTTCCTCCAAGTTGATTTCCAGTCTAGCCTCTGGAACCAACTGCGAAGTAAACCATTCCGAGAAATTACTTCTCGGAGAATGAGAAGTTGCCGAGTGTACCATTATCTCTCGCTCTGATTCCTCTTTATCTGAAACCGCTACAGTGTTGTGGCTTCCATCCTCTGAATCATCCAAAGACAAAGCTCTTTCAAACTCTCAACTAAAGCTTCAACATTTATTCAGGAACATGTGCTGAATGGAGTGGTTGAGGAGAGAAGATGAATGTCACCGGATTCAATGGAGGAATGACAATGTCTCTTTGAGGTGATCTTTGGAGAAGCCGGAACTAACATCATAGCCGTGGAAGTGATCTTCTCCTTTGATTGAGACCTTCTATGTACTTTAATCTTCTCAATCCTTCTGTTGCTTTCTCCTCCATGCTTCCTCTTGAGGGAATATCCTGTGCCAAAGTTTCCTGTGATTTGATTCATCAATGCTTCATCAAGGCAATATCCCTTCATCAGCAACCAGTTTGAAGTGTTCACTAGAACAACAACATACCTTTCCTCAATCGTATGACAACCCCCTATGTTCTCTTGAAGTACAACTCTATCTCCTCCCATTTGATGGTATGTGTCAAGTAACACAGGCCCATCATCTTTAAGATCCGTAGGTATCCGTGCTAATCCAAAGTCCAACACTTGCTGTGTTGATAGCCTGACTGAAATCTTTCTTTCTAACCTCGTACTCACTTTTGCACTTCATCCAGAAATCTTCTAATGAAGGCACATGTGTATACTCATGGGAGATCGTCTTCTGGATATATAAATGGATCGAATTTCATCGTCTTTGGGAAGAACTCTTTCTCGTACTCAGAGAACATTTCGCTTCCATTCCTTGGGCTTTATGAATGCTCTAGTAGCTATAATGGCCCACAGTGATCGGGAAGAATCCCGTAGACTTGTGCCATTTTGACTGAAGGTCGTGCATCTCCACAAGTTGTCTGCTCAGCTCCATGGTGACCAATCTATCATTCAGATATCTAGGAAACTTAACTGGTTCTCCAGAAAATCTAGTGACCCTAAGGTATGTGAAATCCACAAATTAAATGAAGAGACTACCAATTCTGGACACAACTTCCCATGCTTCCTTACTCACCTTGTTGGCCTTTAGATCCCTATCTAGCCTGCAAATGAATTCGTAGAAGAATCCATCGTTGACCACTTTGAAATCTTTCTTGCACACAGGTATAGTAAGTTGTGGGTAGCACTCAAAAATAGGGTCCTTGGAAAGAACACCACATCTATCCAGCTTGGAGAAGATGCCTTGTGAAGTTGCTGCGTATACCAAATAGGAAGTCATTTTGAAGCTGAAAGTATGCCTCATGTTCTAGAGTTGCTCACCAATGTTGTCGCTAATGATTTCTGACCAATTGATTATTGAATCTACTTTGTTGATTTCAATGGTCCTGATGAAAGCATACATCCATGTGTGGAAGGTGTGAGTGTTCACTTCGCCATTTATCCTGCATAACAACTTGGCAATATCGTCCACCTCTTGTACTAGATTGGACCGCGGAAGAGTTCTTGGGAACTTGGAAGGAGATCTGGGCTTCTTCATGTATCTGCTGTTCATTATGTTCACGCACTCAACTCTATGCTTCTCCCACTTCTTTGGCATCCCGTATGCTAATATAAGTCACCACCTATCGTGCCATAATATTCAAAGAATAATTGATGAACCGTGCATCAAACCGTTATTATTATTTTCCCGTAGCATCTTGGATGATTCGATGATGGATGGTAAGACCTATCACACTCCATGACGAACTCGCAAATGGGCTATATATGGAAATGTTACAGCTTGAATAATTCAACCGCCTTTAATCGCATGCATGAGGGAATTCTTTCCCCGCTCTGGATCTGTCAATCAATTCGAAAAGAGGTTCCAGACCTAGATCTCGTGTCTCTCGATGTCTGCAAATTTAGATGTTATGCATGGCTTTGTTGTGCTCTCTTTTTCATCCCTCTTTGCCATGGTTGTATCTATCTTTGTCTGAACAATTCTTTTTCTCCTTATTCGGCTAGAATTCTTCACAACCGGTGCAAATCTGGATAATTCTTCAGATTCGGAGGATATATTCAATGTATTGGACATTGATTTAAGCTCCCTTTCTCTTATAAAAGCACACCGTAACAAATTCCTGCAATTAATTCGACAAAAGATGGTAACCAAAACATGAACAAAGGATTTTAATCATAAAAATCTACATAATTCAAGCATCTTTGCCCCAAATTTGATCTTTTATTTGCATGCAGAGCAAGCATGAATTTTGCCAACTTCACTGAGCACTGTATCACTTATGCAAACAATTATCCAAACAAAAATCAACCTCCTTCAACCTGTGTGCCAAAATTGGAAGCTTTCAACATTAATTTCACCTTCTTCTAAGCAAAAATCCTCTCCAAATGGGGCACACTTTTCCTTTGGGCTACACTTCTCTGCCTTTGAATTAATTAATTCATCCGTGCCATGGCAGATCCCCTCGCCTATATAATCTTCACAATTCTATAATTAATTAATGCCTTTCCTATTCCTGACAATTAATTAATTATTTAATAAGCTTTACTCTTCAAATGGGGCGCCTATTTTGTGCATGCTTATGGCTGCCATTAAATAAATTAAATTTATTTAATTTTAGACTTTTGCTTCCAGTTAACTCAAGCCTCACAGTATGCTTTGACCTTAGCCACTAAAAATAGGAATTAATTAAATCAATTAATACTTAAAAAAGTATTATTTCTCTCCCAAATGGGGCACACTTTTTGACATGAAGGGTTGCATTAAATAAATAATATTTATTTAATTTTAGCATGTCTAATTCCAACTTCCTTTATCCACTTTCCCTTTGTTGACTTTTCCACAAACCTGGGCGCCAAAATTGGAGAAGAATTTAATTAATTTAATGCATTTAAGGCTGCCTTTCTTTCCCTAAAGGGGTCACACTTTTTGACATGAGGGATTTCTATTTTTAAAAGTCAATTGACAATGGGATTATTTACCCTGCAAGGCAGCTCCGAAAATCCCATGATTCACTTAAGCTATTTGACTTTCATAATGGGATTATTTACCCTACAAGGCAGGTAATAAAATCCCATCAATGCCTTAAGTGATTTTTCTTTTATTCCACAATGGGAATTTTTACCCTACAAGGTAGGTAAGAAATTCCCGCCTGCCTGTTGCCTCTGATTTTTCCATTGTGACTTAAGTGGCGTTGCTTCCATGGGAAAAAGTACCCTACTAGGCAGGTACAAAATCCCACCTCTCTTGCTTCCAAAAATCCCATGATTCACTTCAAACCCTCTTTTTCAAAAATGCAGCCAGCCCAGAAGAATATTTTTGTGCATGACTTCATATTTTCCGAGAGAACCAGGACCTCCGATGGCAAAATCCTTCTGGCACAATGTGCATAGGTGATCTCTAGATACTCCAGGCCAAGAATCAGGCCAAACCAGCAAAGGTATTGATCTAGAGAAATTTCACGAAAAACGAAACTAGAAAACATAAAAACACAAAACATTGCCAGAAGTCACAAATAAAGCCCATGATTCATTCCTGGTTAAAACCCCATTGGTATATGAGAATATTGACATGTACGATCACAACAGGGTTAAACCGGAGCACAAATTGCCTCAAACGGGGCTCAAAATAATTAAATACAAATTTCCCGAGAAACCTCGTGTGATGAATATAACAATTTTGGGCATTTGGGTATTTGTCAAAAATGGCTTATATGGCTCCTTGGGAATATCTTGACACAATACAAGAACTTTCTGGCAATAAAAACACAAAACGACCCATTATTTTAAAAGTACAAATTACCCCACACTAGTGGCATTGCACTTAGATAATGGTTGTCTCCAAAATGAATCAAAGAATATGAATAGAAGAATAGAAAGAATTTTGATGAATAAAAGAATGTCTTTACCCTGTAGTATCTTCTGCTTCAACCTAAAGAATTAATTCTGGATATTCTTCTTTTATTTCTACCTCTAGAGTCTGCCAATCATTGAGCGTAGACTCTTGCCTTCTTTGGAATATCCATGACAATTGACTCTAACTCATCCTTTACAATCTCTCCTTTCTCATTCTAGCAAGACCAACACAATGTTGGACATAGTAGTCATCCTCCCTTCTAACAAGTCCATCTTTTGCGTGATGAGTTTTCCAAGCTCATCCAACCTTTCCTTGTGTGGTTCTTGAGCTGCTACAAGGGCCTCATGCTTCTGCTTGACAAACGCTAATCGTTCTACACGGCCCAATGTTTCATCTTTCACGGCCTTCGTGACTTCATTATCTTCTAAAATGGTCCCGATTCTTATAAGGGCTTCAAGTGCGCAGTCAAATATGCCTTCTTTAGTTCCTCTTACAAGATCTGAAGCAACCCCTCATATGATGCAATCTTTCACATCACTAAAGCATTTTCCCACTCTGCTTCTTGTGCTGGATCCTTTGGCGGTGGCATGCGCAGAGGTTCATCTTCAAACAATAAGTCCACCAAAGTACTTACATAATGCATTGCTGAAGGAAATGTTTTTGGTACCTTTGGCTCTAAATGTGGCTTTGCTTTCATGATATTGTCCCCAACTTCCTCTACCATGCTGATGAAAACAATGTTCTTCTTTTGTGCCAAGTCCTTTTCTCTTGCTTTAGGCGTGCTATTTCTACATCCTTAGTCTTGATTTCCTCTCGTAGTGCCCTAATTGTTGCAGCTTTATCCATATTCCATTTGTGCCACTTCTATCGAGAATTTCACCAAAGAATTTCTCACTTGTTCATCTAACATAATAGTAGGCTTAACTATTGTTATGTGTCTGGCCTGAGGTGTTTTCTTCAACCTCCTTGATACACATGACTCCTCACACACATCAAAGTCTAGTTCATCCATGTGCGTGTGCATCAACCATGACAATTTCTTCCTTGTGCGTATGGTTGCCATATCCTCATCCATCAATTCCCAACCATACAACTCCTTTTATGTCATTGTGCTTTGGAAGCAGTAGCGAACAATTTTACTGTCCTCGCGTAGCCCATGACTAGTGGAACATATTCCCCACTTGTTCTTTTTGATGTAGGTTGCTTAGGAACTTGGCTTCAAGATTTGGAACTTGTGCTACTATGTCTGAGCGCCTTGGTTCTTTGTCTCATCTCGCCTCTTTTCCTCCATCCTCTCCATCCTTCATATCTTCATCTTCTCGATTCGTCCATGTTCTTTGGAGGTGTAGGGGAATTGGGCGTGCTTTCCTCGACTCTTCGCTTCCTCATTCAACTTCAATTTCCTTCTTCTTTTTTCACATTTGTCTCCTTCTGTGGAGAGAGTCGATGTGATCTGTGCACTGATTGTGGAGTAGCACCTTGGGTCCTTGTTCTTCTGAATACTCTTTTGAAACAACGCTCTCCTTAGACTACATCCAAGTCCTCATCATCTCCCTCTTGTGGATGAGTCGGTGTATTCGTGCGCTTAGCTTCTTCCTTATTTGGAGGTTGTCTTTTGCCTTGTGCTCCAAACCACCACTATCTTCATGCTCTTCTTCTTCTTCTTCTACTTGAATTGTTTCGTGGGCTTAGGCATTGGAACATTTTCCATTGTATGCTTACCTTTTGGTGGCCTTGGGAGTGCGAACTCATTCTCCACATACTTAGTGTTCTCCAACTTGGGTTTGAGTTATATGTACACAAGCGTTACTTTGGTGTCCCCAACTACCAAGCTTATAGGCTTCATGCTTATAATATCGAGATAAGCCTTTCAATGTAGGCATTCTACCTTGGATATACATATTTCTTTCTCAGAGTGTGGTAGTCGCAATCTACCTTGTCTGCATTGAAGGTTAGGTGGTGTGCATTTGAAAACCAGTGAACTGATGCCTAAAAATATCTTACTATGAAGGCATATGACAGTTTGCACCATGGGCTCCAAGCTTTGTCCTTCATCGCAAATTGTGTGATGTAAAAATGTTGGTAGAATGCAAATTGAATTGCCTTACCCACCACCAAAGGCAACTCCTTAGGTATGCGCTACTCTTCTTTGAATGCCACGCGAGTATATCATACCACATCTCCACCCTCTGCTTGAATGGTCTACCCATTGATCCATCACACAAGTACTTGCCAAATCTTTCCACATGTGACTTGTGTTCTGTGGGGTACTCCCAAATCTTCTCCTTTGGCCCATTGGGCACCCAATCTCCATAAACACTAAAGACAATAACACAACACCAAAACTTATTTTGTCACCTGTCCATGCTTCTTCAATGATTGTCTTTGCTATGTGATCTGTAATATTGTAGACCACTCCTTTAGACATCTTCTTTGCAATGTGCAACCACATTATGTTTACCTACGACCATCTTCCTTGGTCATTCAACTTTGTTACAAGATGTGTAGCTACCTATACTATAGGGTACTTCAATTTTTCAATATCCTTGCCACGCAGTCTTTGGTATACCCCAACTCCTTCCTTGTCTCAAGGATCATGAATTTATCGCTAAATTGCTATCCGATCCACTCCCGAGGCCCTTAGTCCTATAACTTGAAAATCAAAGAAGATGTGATTCTAACCTTCCATCCCGTGAAGTAGAAGAAGTCCTCATGGACTCGATCATCAACCACCAATATAATGGTTCATACTTTCTAAACTATGGTGACTCGTACAATTGGTAGACTCCATTCTACTTGAGTAACTTCTCACCAGCGTCATCGTACACTGGCATATCTTCTGATGTGCGCTTGTTCATTTTTGTGCTCAGTAACACATCAAGATCCTTCTTATTATCTGATGTTCAATGGTTGTAATTTTTGACTTTGCATTGATGGACATGGGAATCCCATTCTTGTCCCATAATCACGCCCTCTGGATACTAAATTTCTAATAAATTACTCTCGGGAGAAATTTCATCTTCCACTTCAACCTTCTTCTTCCCTTTTTCTCTTCTTTGCGGGTGCTTTCTTTGGTGCCATCTAAAAAAAATACATCTCTTTTCTTCTCTCTGTAATCAAGCAAGTCAAAACCCTAGTTTAAATCTCCATGCACTAGTGGAATTATGTGCCTTAGCTTGTTTGTAACGCGTTTTCTTTTCTCAAACCCTTCAACTATGGGAACTGAAGCTTCTCTGTGCACAACCCTTATCTCCACATCTGGTTTCACACTCTTCACACCTCAACACGATTGTTCAGCTCGTTTGCACTTAGCCATTTTAAAATTCTCTCAATTGCAATGGTAAAAATTAACTTGCATCCCGTCTTTATATAGAATTTCAAAATTTAGTGCATTTATTGCTCCTCCACCTACCAACAATCCTCTCATGAATTGACCATTTTTCGTTCTTTTCCGCGGTAGATCTTCACGCACAATCTATAACCTTCTAGCGTACCCTCTTACCTTTTGGCCGGAGACTTCTCTTCAACGTGCTCCCATGAGCTTAAGTAGCTTGTCCATGCACCTTCCATTTGCAGCCTTCACACCTCTCCATGCTTACCTTGTGTTATACTTGTTTCTTCAATCCTCTCTATCTATGGTCCTTGTGTCAAGAAGAAATCTCTTTTTTTTTTTCAATTCTCCAACCCCTGAATAGCACCCGTAGATAGTTCCTTTCATGTGTTTTTATTTTCATCAGTCCTATACCTAGATATCAACAACCTACCCCACACTAAACGTATGTGCGGTCCTTTGCACATAATTTTTTTCAAATAGTAATTAGCTTCTGGCACGTAAACATGCTTATTACACAAACAAACCAACTAAATTGACAAAGCATAGAAAAAAGAAGGAAACACATTAAGGAAATGCATAATTGAAAACCTAATCTAAATGGCAACACTGCCTTATTACAAACACCAAGAAGACTTATTTATAGTAGGGCTTCAACCTACTCCCGTTGAAGTAACCGGTAACCATATTCCATCAAGTACCTCTAATTGACAAGTGCCTAATTTGAGTATGTGAGTGATAACATACGACCCCAACCAATGTACTTTGAGTTTTCCTAGATGGCGCAAAATTTAGAATCATAAAGGAGCACCATTTGTCCTATCTCAAGATTTTTATCCCTAATGTGCCTGTCATGCCATGCTTTCTACTTGACCTTCTCTTGTTTTTGACTCCAATGTGCTATGGCTCGTCACTCATCTAGCTTAAGTAACTTTTCAATCCATTCTTCTAATGCTTTCTCATTAGCTAGACCTCCAACGCACGCAATACACAAAGAGGGTAACATAAATTCCACACGAAGAACTATTTCTGCCAAAACACTAACTCGAAATGGTGGGTCTTTGTTCAACCTTTTATATGTTGTTCTATATGCCCAAAGTATTACGTATACTTTATCATCCCAATCCTTTCTTCCAACATCACAAATTTTTGTCAATGTCTCAGTTGAAAATTTTATTGAAAGTTTTAGCATTTCCGTTTTCCTGAGGATGATAGGGTGTAGTATTATGGTGTGCAATAATGAATTCATTCAAAAAAATTCTCGATTGTCTCATTAAGAAAATGTTTTCCCTATCACTTTGCTCAAACTTAAAGGACATCCATACATTGTAATAATATTTTCCCATAGAAACCTAGCTGTTATAACCACTGCATACAATCCTTTATAGGTGTTGCTTCTACCCAACTTGTCGATAATCCGTGTAAGTTATGATATAACATGATCCATTCACACATGCGATTGGTGAAATAGGACCCAAAAAATCTATAGCCCATTTCTCAAATGGTTCTTTACTAGTAATAGGTATTAGAGGCATTTCATCTCATTGAACTGGTTTCCCAAGATGTTAACAATGATCACAAGCCTTAAAAAATTCCTTGCAATCTTTATACGGGGTCTCCCATCATAATCCAACAAGTAGAATCTTGTGTGCGGTGGCATCCCACGCACAAAGTGGCCACTGCAATACCACCATGAGATTCTTCCATAATATATGTATGCTCATGTTCCAATACACAATGACACAATACTTCATCCCGACCTAATTTGTACAGGTCACCGCTAATCAACATATAGGGTGTCGCATGTATAACAAGTGTCTCTTTTCCAAGGATTTCATTCCTTCTAGTGTCATACCTATTCGTAGAAAAACAAAAATTCCCTCTTATTCGATGAAGCTCGTTGTAACTTTGTATAATCGTAAGCATCGACATGGTATCTTCAATTTCCTATGCTTCTTCTCCTGACTATATTCTGGATAAATGGTCTAGTCCAAAATTACTTTTCCCTGGTTTTACCACAACTATGAAATCAAATTCCTGAAATAAGAGTACCCACCTACATATGTGCCCTTACGTAATGGGGCTTGTTTACCAAATACTTTAATGCCATGTGATCTATATAAAATATGAATGGTGTAGTTAGCGAGTCTTTCGTCGAAATTTATATAGCGCATAGATCATTGACAAATCTTCACTCTTTGTAGCTTGTAATTCTTTTTGTAGGAGTCAACTTTCTACTAGCAAAAAATAGATAGGATTATCTATAATACCTTCTCCGAGTTGAGCCAACATCGTGCCAATGGCCATGCCGAGGCAACCACATGTACATGAAATGGCTGGTCCCATGAATGAAAACTTAGAATAGGCACGGTAGTAAGTTTCTCTTTTAATGTCTTGAATGCATGTTGCTACGGTTCTCCCAGGTAGAACATAGATTTTCCTTTCGCAAACTCCTCCAGTGCAGAAACTTTGGCATATCCTTTGATAAACTTTGTGTAATATCCCGTATGACCCAAAAATCCACGTACCTCACTCGACTAGTAGTCTCTCTTAGGCCTATAATAATTGCAACCTTGGTTGGATCAAACAACAAAACTTCCTTGCAGATTATGTGTCCTAAGAGTATTCCAAATGGTGTAGCAATTATGTACTTCTTGATGTTCAAAGAGATACTCAATTGTCTACATCTTTCAAACATTAAATGCATATTGTCACAATGATCCTTAACTAACTCATACACCATCCAATCATCCAAATAAACCTATAAGAAGTTATGAATAAATTCTTTGAATACTTGAAAACTATGCTTGAAAATACAAAGGTAGGCATATTTTTCGGACCAAAAGGCATCACAATATAGGTGAAGCTACCCCATTTAATAGTAAAAGTAGTTTTTCCTTATCCTCCTAGGCAATCCTAACTTGATGATACCTAGAGAACCCATCTCAGAACGAATAGATTTCACACCCCGCAACACCTTCTAGTATTTCCTCGAGTGAATGGTGTAGGAAAGGGATCACCACACAGTAACATTTAGCTCCCTAAAGTACACTGCAGATCCTAATCATCCATCTTCTTGATATTGATCACCATTGGACTAACCCATTCTGACTCGTCAAGGGGCTTGATAATCCCAAACTTCAACATTTTTCAATCTCTTCTTTGACCTTTTCGTGCAAGTTGGGGTTCATCCTGTAGGGTCTCTTTCTAACTGGGTGCGCACCCTCTTTAAGCTTTATCTTCATATCCCTTAAGGATTCATGCACACCTTTAAGTTCATGGTACCCCTAGGGAATAAGTCCTGATAATCCCGTAGTAACTCTATGATTTTTGACACTTCAGAGTCTAACCAATAGTCTCCAACTATGGCTTCCTTAGGCTCAACATTTGATCCAATATTCACCTTCTTTGTCTTCATAGGTTCATGATAGGTGCGCGTTGTCTTATCTCGCACTATCCACCACCTCATGCCTACTTGTTGAGTAGTTTACATCTAGATTTTCTCGCTTCTTATTCATCCACTAAGTAGACAAGTTTTCCTTTTTATTTCTCAAGGAAAGTGAGCACATCAAATAGTGTGGCATCACCTCTATCTCTTCAACAAGATGCGCTCCTGAGTTTGCTTCATCTAATAACTCCTGAGGAGTTCTTCACCTTGACACTATCCCCCATGGTTAAGTGCTTTATGACTCTTAATGCCTCTTTCACCGAGGTTTAGTAGAGAAGAAGTCAAATGTCCGGGCTATTCCCGTAATTAAATCTTGCCAACTTCTAGTCTCTCTATGGAGTTCGCGCATATACATACCAAGCACGCGCGTGTGACCTTGTAAAGTGGAATAAAACTTGTGCACCCAGAGCGAAGGTGGTAAAGCTTCCTACCCCTCTGTCCCGTCAGTCCGTCACACTTCGAACGTGGTGTTTGAACATGTTGATTACCATGATAAGTGTAAATTTGAGTAGGTGCATTGCTCCTGAAGAACCTAGTAGCAAGAGCAATCCTAATTTCATTCCATCCTACAAGATTATCCTTATGGGCCACCCACCGCAAAGATGTTGTTGTCCCACGTAGTGTATATTCTAGCATGTTTCTTATTTCTAGCGTCTATCCACTGTTCTACATGACGCACATGAATACCATAGGATCTCATTCTCCAAAGGTAACAAGGTACTGAGTTGTTACCTATCCTCGTGACATAACGCGGTTTGTGGCATTTAGGAAATATGCTCTTTACTTCACGTCCTACTAACTCATAAGTGCTATGAGCCCAATTATCACAAGCAACACTTGTAGTATTGCTAATAGATTATGCATCCTCCCATTGAAGGATTCCTTCTTTACATGGCTCAAGCACTTCTAGATCTCAGATGGTGCGTACATAAATCCTATTTAGGTCTTCTTCACTCAAGGGCTCAACATAGGGTGCATATTTGCCATATGTTAAAGGGATAATAACTCTTTCCTCCTTGTTTTCAAAACTGATATAACCCTTGTTGAACTGAATATCAACATTATTTGTATAGCACCAAGGACGCCCCAATAGAGCTAGGAAGCTGGTGCCGATCGCTAACACTAAAACCTCAAAATATCCAAAGTGAACTTGGCTCTTTTAGTACGGTAATGGATGCATCTTTCAAAACTCGATGGGAGTGGCCTTAGTCCGATTAGCCATGAATAATACATTAGAGGATGGATACAATGGGGGTATTCCCATTTGTACCCATGCATCCAAAGTAAGAACATTGAATTTCACACCTATATTAATCAATATATTACTCAATAGCCACCCATCCACAAAAACATTCAAAGTGATTTCCTTGTCATAATCTAGGCTATGAGGGGGAAGATTTACATGCAGGATCTGTCGTCCAGTCTCAACACTTGCATGAGGAGTGTTTTGTTTTAACCAATTCCCTAACAGTGGAATGATATTTTCCTGGTGCAACATTTTTCACACTTCTCTTAAGTCATCCATATCAATTTAGACCATTTTCGATGCTTTATTTTGCTCCATATTTCGTGATTGCTCCTTTAAATACTTTATTTCACCACGAAGATTCTGAGTACCTTCCATGGTTTCCGGATAAACCTCCTTTTATGATGAAGGGTTGGGGTACCATGCGTGTAGTACCTCATCTTTAGTGATGGTAAGCTTCTATACAATGCTTCTCTGGCATGTGCCGCCTCAACGTGGGTCGTGATCTTTACTGCAATGCCTCAGACTCTACTTCTAACTTAGGCATCCACTGATTTTCCACAGTGCGATGTATCATAACCATCCTTGTGCCTTTGTTTTATTATTTATGTTGCTTGCTAAGATGCTCATACAAGTCCGAGCACTCCTCATAGCTATGACTCTTTCCACAGAAAGAACATGTAATATTCTAGGGACATTTGTGCCTGTAGTGGTTAGGAGATCCGTAAGTATAACATGTTCCATGAGGGAACTCACTTCTTCCACCACCAAGGCCTCATTTTTGAAATCCACCATTGTATCCTTGACCTTTGCCACGAGTGCCTTCAAAAACCCTTCATTTCAATCATAGCGCACCTAATTATGATCCCAGTCCTGATGCTCATTCTTGTCTTTAGAGTTATCTGAGACTCCTGTCTGTCATACACCAATATCTATAGCATCATGGATCTGACCAATCAGTGACAATCTTCCGTGTCATGAGTCATGGACCTGCATATTTTACAATAGCTTGAAACGTTCTTCCTTATCGTGTTGTAGTAAGGGGAAACAACTAGCATCATGGTTTAAATGGAATATCTCACAATCCAACAATAAGCACACTGATCTGTGAGGACAACTATCCTTTATGTGACCTTCTACTTCAAAATATGTGCACCAAATCCTTGTGCACATCTCACGTGCTAAATTTGATGATAGTTTCTCCAATTGCTTTTGCCATAGATGTGATATGTGCTTCTAAAAATGGGCTCACCCTAGTGTCTATGCTTCCAACTTCCTCAACGGTAATGATGCTTCAAGTGCTTCCCGTGGATTAGTGTATGTCTTATGTGATAATGCCCTCCTAAAAGGGGTAATCAGCCCCAATGAACCATTGTGCATGTTGGCTTGTGTGTATGTCATAAGAAAGCTTAGATAACAGTGTTTTAAAATGGGCATCATAGGCTCGACACTTTCAATAGTGCCTTGCTTAATATCCTTGAGTGCACTTATACTCTTCTACTCAAACTCAGGGATGTGAAACTATTTAAGGAATGCATCTTTTAAAGTTGTATAGTCTACGCAAGTTTGATCAGGGTCAAACTTTCTGTACCAGCTAGTGTGTACACCCTTGTAACATAGTAGCAAATTGGCTTTCCCTACGCTCAGAATCTGTGATTCCTTTTGCATGCCATAGTATTTCACACATATGTACATGTTCAACAACATCTTCTATGCCCCTATACTCTAGAAGATGAAGAGACATCTCCATGTAAATATTTTGGGGTTGGTGCGGACCTTTCCCACCTGATCCAACCCCTATGTTTCCTCGACCTCCAGAACCACCAAATCCACTAGAGCTAGAGCCACCTATACCTCCTGATCCCGAACCTATAGCTGGGGTTAGACTAGAAGATGTACTTCCCTATGTCCCAATAGTAGAACTCGAATCATGCTTGACAGTCTGCGAAGGATTACTACTCTCAAAAGATAGTCTAAAAATATGTGTGCCTAAATTCTCAGTGTAGATGATAGACTGAAAAGCTAATCCCATATAAAAAGGAAGTTGTTTGCACTACCATCATTGTGCCTCTTATAAGACTCGCTCCTACTCTCCCACTGCTTAAATTAGCTTGCTGATTGTTTGTTGTACTAGATGCTGGAAAACCAAGTGCAAGGGAAAGGTTGTCAGGTGGATTTAGATGCATGCTCGTGGCCCAGGTCATCTCTATTGGCACACTTCTGCATGAGGCCGAGGAGGGTTCCCTATCATGTTTTCCCAAATGGGGAGTTCTTGAGGCTCGGGTTCCACATCTTTTGCGTGAACTTCCACTCCTTCCCGAACTATCTTTCTCCACAACACCATTTGCTTTACAACCTCCCATTACTTCTCTACCTCCCTCTTGTGTGCCTCATTATACTTAAGCCACCTTTCCTCTCTCCGCATTTCTGCCACTAAATCTACCATCTTTCCCCAAACCTTCTCCTACCCCCCATGTGTGGTGGGGTTTAGTTAGCCATCAATTTACTCTCTAAATTCAAAGTTACCATCAAGATCTTAATTGCCAGTGGAATGCCTTGTAAGTAAGTTCCCCTTGGATATCGTAAAATTGAATTCAACTACCTCTAGGCATGAATAAGTGGAAATTGAGTACTCAAGGTATAATTGTTCAAAACACCACGTATCCACATCGCGAGTCCAAATTAGATCAACATCATAAAGGGCCTAAAATTCTTCGTGTGTCTAGAAAAGTGTGCGATACCTCCAATTCCACTTTGATGTGTAAGCAATTAGCCATTCGTATAATTATACTGAAATATAATGAAAAAGCTCTCATATAAACAAATCATATTGATTTTGTTCCATCCACACATGTGCATTGAACTCGATCTAATGCTTAACCATTGTGCATATTCTTCTTCCAAATTGTGTATCCACTCCTCAACACTTGCTAAGGTCAGCGGTATGTATTCATTGCCAACCATCCTAAAACAACTAAAAAGAGGCCCCCCGATAATAGAACCAATGATGCAGACTAGAATTCAGCAATATAAGCCCGTGAGTGCTGACAAATCACTCAGCTTAGACTGAGCACTCACCCGAAGCGCGTAAAGGTACTGGCCCTCTTTAGGGTTGTTGTTGCAGGATGTTAGCATGATGAAGACTTAAAGCATTCAGATCTATGACTAATATATCATTCTACAGTGCATGTTCAGATCTAGATCTAGATAATAACAGACTTAAAAGATAACCATAATGAAATCAAACATGCAACACTAAACTATAACCATGATAACACCTTGATTCATTCCACAATCTCCATTATATTAAATTCAGTAATACACATAAGCTTCCTTACAATAACAATAGTATACACTCATGCGTGTATCAGATTTGGCAACATAATTTCACTATAACACAATTCTCACACACACTCTATACTACACAGTTCACTACATATTTATAAGGGTGGGGACTTTCCCTTCACCGCTTATCTAATCCCAAAATAGGTCACATGCTATTATTAGCCACATGTTATTACAAAAATAGCCACACATGCAAGTGCGCTAATAATAGACTACTTTTAGTTAACTGATAGTAGTAGATCTATTCTCATCCTGTATTCATGCAAAGCGCTTCGTAGCCGATCATCCAAAAATATCCAAGGCGTGTCGCACCAAGTCTTTGATTGGTTTGTGTGCGCGCACGCTATCTCCAAAAATAGATCCTCATCATGAAAATGGCTAAGTCCTGAATCTGTCTCTCTATTCTACGCACACGATTCCTTCTCGATACTTCCGTGCCTTTGTATGTGTTCTGCTCTCTTACACAAACCTTATGTATTTCCTTTGCTAAGTTCCAGATTTTGACTAACTAACAAGGAATGTTTGGAAAATGATAGACCTTGTGGTATATGTCATTTGTAGTAGGGAGATATCTAACAATCTCTTTTGGAGAAATTTTTTGGGATGATTGGGAAACACGTATAAAGGGGATGGCTTGGTCTTGCTACTTTTGGTCCTACCTAGACCAGGGTGAGAGAATCCATGAGGTAGCTTGAATAAAAGGGAAGATGATTTGCACTTAAATCCTTCTAAATAATGGGTCAATTTGAGCTAAATATGGCCATGAATGTAACACTTAATCACAAGAGTATTACATATATGTAATACATCGATACACAAGTTACTAAAGACAATGGTGCTAGTTGTTCCTGCATTTTTATTTGATGGGAATGTGGGTATGAAGAATTGTTTTCAATGATGCTTGAAAATAAGACAACTATTAGTAGTGAATAGATGTTTGATAGTAGTATGATGGTGCATAAATCAATATAATAGGGTTGATTTGTAAAATAGGGGGATTAAATGATGATAGACTTCTGTAACAAAGTATCAACAACTTATCATGACAACATGCTATTTTGGAAAGTAAAGAACATATGATTAGGTAGTGATAATTTCTCCATAAAAACAATTTGCATTCATTTATGCTCAACAACTGTAAATATTTAACACAATATTTAAAATAATCAACATAAAAGCTTATGCAAGCATCCTAATGAATTATTTGTTGCTTCTAATCTCATACACCCAAGATACACTCAAAGGCTAACAAAAATCACTCAAATAGATGGTTGCAGTAAGGATTTTAGAATTAGATCCAATATTGCAGAGTAAATGCTCACAACACAATATTGACTCAATAACCAAAATTCAACTATCAAGGAATGATCCAGTGTATTACACATAGAAGAAATAAACACAAAATTACAACACATTATAACTCATTAATCAAAGTCCAACATATAAAACCTAGAACACAATAATCGACATCATAAACATGCATATGTCATTCAAACTTTCAATTTATGACAAAGTGGGCATAAATAAAAAGCCCCAAGTGTTTTTCAATGGTTGTACAATGCAACCACTTTGTTATCCAAAATTCACCCCTCAAGGTAATTTTGATAACATGCACCAAATTATTCAGTCCCGAGCAAGTAAGATTGATTCAAGGCCCAAAATCATGTTTTTCGGGGTCCCCTCGTTTTTTTAACTCTCCCATCCAAGAAGAAATCCCAACGAGTTAGAAAAAATGGAAAAAATGTGAAAAATAAGGTTGCAGGATTGTTTTAAGGCATTTTGGGTCTGAAGGGTTTGGGTTGTACCAGTTCGGGTCATACTGAGGTTCATCGTACCAAGCTTGGGGCCAAAAAAGCAAGAAAATCGACTAAGTCGGAGATATTTGTCCCAAAACTGCTATGGGGCCATTGGGACGCTCGACGTGAAAAGCCGAATCGACCGAAAGCAAGAAAAATTGTCTAAGTCTTTTGTTTCACGCGGTTTGGGATAGCCGGCACAAAAGTATGCATGAGACGTGAATCAGCCGGTTTTCCTGAAAGATAGTCCATTTCGGGCGGTTCGGAGATATTTTTCCCAGGCAATCAAGACAAATGGGACAAAGGTACGCGCGGGACGCGTGAGACGCGAAAAGCCAAAATGGCCAAAAAGAGACAAGGAGGCCCACAGATGAATCAGAGCCTGACACGTGTCATCCAAGTGGTGGATGTGCGGGGATTTTTTGGAAAATTTTCCAAAATGCAAAAAAGAGGTAAAATTCAAAATTTTTTCCCGCCGATCCGTTTTGGGCCTGTTTTTGCCCTAAATCTTCAAATGGCCATAACTTTCGATCCAGAGCTCGGTTTTCACGTTCTTTATATCAATAAAAGCTGGTAAAATTAACTACATGATTCTAGGGTCAATATTGCATTTTGGTTCAGTTTGAAGAGAGAAAATCAAGAAAAATCTCTAAAACATGGTAATGGCCGAAGTAATCGCTTCAACAACTAGTTTTAATGTAAAATGGGTCGCATTCTTCTCCAAAGATGGTAAAAATGTTAGGAAATGGGTCTGTAAGGATGCCCATGCTGTTTTAATGCATCTTCATTCAATGAGGAATGGCTCCCACGTTTTAAACATTTTCTCTCCCCGGAGCTCGACCCATTTCATTGTAAAAGCTAGATTTGGCTCATTTTTCAAAGGGTGGTTCATCTTTTCTATTCTCGCTCTCATTTATTTTCTTCCCTAGGGTTGAAAATGGTGTTTGAACCTCCTCCCCGCTCCTGTAATGGCATTTTTGCCTTTTACCATTAAAATGATGTTCTGTAAACTTCTAGAGCAAAAAAATGTGCTTTGTGATGCATCCGTTCATCCTTGCTTGTATTTTTGCTTGTTTTCTTCTTTCCTCTCTTCATTGCAGGTATTTGTGCATGTTTAAATGTTTATCTTGCAAGGTTAGAGCTATGTTCATAGCTAGCTTTTGATAGATGTTCAATACATTAGTGTTTTCCTTCTCTCTGTATCACCGTTTTTAGTGTAGGCTTTTGTTTTTTTTAAATGTTTTTTCTTTTCTCTCTCTCCTGTCTCCTCGAGGTTAGATTAGGGATTAGATTAGCTTGCATGCACCTTTGGAACAACTTGTGGTAGGTAGTTTAGGAAGAGGAACCAACCTTCTCTAGAGATTCCTTTCTCATTTTTACAAGTTCCACACTGAGAGAGAGGTTTCAATGTTGTGCAATCACACTTTTTTACTTAGAATGATCAAACTAGAAATATGATCAACATCCGTGGGTGCTTTGATTTGCACTAACAACCACCTTGACAAAAATATTGAAAACTCAACATTCATATGTATTACTTTACATACCCAAAATTGTAAGGTACTGTACTGCCAGAACAACGTGACACGTGCCCCAATGATGATACAGGTCTCCTCGCAAGGTGTTCGGGATTCGAAAATCTCTCCAAGTGTGCGTTAACATCCCGCATGCCCCGCTTAGCCCCCACGTGCTTTATTTTTCCTTTTCCCCTCTTTTCTTAGCCTTTTTCTCTTGATGATTTAAACCGCCACCCCGCCTGGTGGCGGTCTCGTAACCGCCGATCCCCGCTCCGGGGCGGCGGTCCTTACGCATTTTACGAAAGCTCTTTTAACACGACTCATGTAAATTCAATGTTTTACCAGCTTTTTCACCGCCATAAGCTTGCATTTATGATTTTGGTTCCCTGAAATAGTGTTTTGCCATTGTTTATAGTTTAAGAGTTCTATTTGGCTTTTACCTTGGGTAAATGCAAATGCTATAAATGGTTGGCTTGTGCTCAAGCAAATGGCCCCTCATTCACTTCTCATCTTCTCATTTTCAGTAATTCAGTCTTTTATTTTGCTTAGGATTCATAGTTTAGTTCGTTACATGCTTAGTTAGCATTGTTTTACTGTTGGTAAGCCACATATCCATCTTGTGCAAGCAGTGCTATTATTTCATCCAATCCATTGGAGTAGAATAGCTTAGGAAGCCATTAAAGTTGTAGGTTTTTCTCCTCAATCGGATAGTTTTAGGTTCTGGATGCTTTATGTTGCATGACTTGCAATAGATCCCGCTAGGAATTGTATAAGCCAAGCTTGTGTACTCTTGCGCTATCCCTCTCCTACTCGCATTGTATTCGGTGTGTATTCTGAGCTGCCTTTATCCCAATATCTACTTCTGTTGATGCTAGCATTACACACTTTTTTGGATCCATGTGAACATGAAGGAACGAGGAGATCACACTGAGGGGACAAGATCACACACACCATTGGATTTGCCACTGTTCTACAGAATCTAGGTTCTAGCTTTCAAAGTTCTAGTTAGAATCATATCAAATAGAGTAGTTAATTGCTTTATTTCAATAAATTCTATTCTCGATATTGCCAGGGAAGTTGTGGGGATTGATAGTTTCTGAGAAACTATGATTCACTCCTCACTTCTGAGGTAGGATCGAGAATCTTGCAAATAGATTAGATGAGCTATTTTATTATTTAGAATAGATCTACAAATTGCACAGACAAATAACTACACTTGGTTATTTTGTTTGTTTTAAATTATTATTTTAGTTGTCTTTCTAGATATTTTAAATAGCTATTTTCTTAAATTCGTAAAGTTCATCAGAAAAACACAAAAAATAGAGAAAACATATATGCTTCTAGATACACTTCACATCGTTAAATTTCATTTTGTTACGCTTAATTTACTTTGTTACTTTTGTATGACAATCACGGACCTAGAGAGCCCAGGGGAATACATATTCAAGCCAATCGTGCCCTAGCCCAATCTCATCATGGAAATAACTGATATAGATCAAAATCTTAGGATTCAAGTCTTCCAAACAACGGTAAGCTTGCAACAAATCAATTCTCAGTTGAGCGGACTAAACATAGAAGACAACCAAGCACACACGTTTTGGTCAAATCAACCAAACTACAGATTACCCTAGAAAACATTCATATGACTGTAGAAGGGTTCGAAAGAGAACAAACCTTTGGTTGTGATCCTTTGGTCCCACAGCCAGATACAGGAGACACTCTTCTAGATATAGATACCAACCTAAGAATCCAGGTTACACGAACACCTGTAGGGTATTCTGAGAAAATCACACAGTTATTGATCCTAAATATAGAAGCTGAGAAAGCATACGATTACTAGATATTAGGGATTAGGACTTGATTTCACACATGACCATAACAGGTCCACAACGACTAAGAGTCTATGGTTGTGACCCACAAATCCCGCAGCCCAACGAATCCATAGGAGAATTAGACATAGACACTGGCCTACGCACACTAGTATTCCAGTCTACTCCACTTCCACCTATCATCATCGAACAATTATCCTTGCTAGACACAACAACTAACAAAGCTAGAGAGTTCTGGACTAGGCCAGAGAACCATCCATAGAATTGACTACATTTACCATCCACCATATGACCACCATGTCCCGTGAGAAATACGAAACTATCCCGGTCATTTTCCACGTATTCCACAACCCATAGATCGAATCACGCTAGAGCTTGATATTGATTGGAGCCTTCGTGCGTCATCCTCACGACCGATCTATCACACCAGCCCAAGTTAGGAGGGATTTCTTTGCTTTAGATTCGCAAGTTCCGTTAGTGTGCATTGAAGACATTAGATTGCCTAACTAGTTTGTCTGTATCTCACACATATTCCATCCCCACCAGCTATCTCGGCACGACCTCGGGAGGTCGGGTGCGAGGAAGAGTCACTTGTAGATTCCCACGCTCGCTTGTCACTTTTCTCGTCGTACAAAATTGGTGAACCCGATGTGAAACAAACAAAATTAGTGAAGCTGACGTGAACTTCCTACTTTCTAGTGTGGAGTCATAGTATCACGTGTTCTTCCAAGTTTAGTATAATTTTCATCTTCTCCGCCTCATTGGCTTTCACCTTCGCTTCTTCCCATTATTCTGTGGGTATTCATATACCCCCAAATATGTCGAGATTCGATGCATATGGTAGACCCTCTTGGGTCTTGAGGCATACTACGCGCCCAATGAGAATAGACAATCATCACCCTCGCTCTCGGTGTGGGGCGATAACTATTCAACTAGTCGATTGTCAACAAAACTCCAAGGATCGATATAGCTCGTTCTTCCAAACAGAGGAGTTGGAACAACTCACTCAAATGCAACAAACAGAGGAGTTGGAACAACTCACTCAAACGTAACAAACAGAGCCTTTGAGGCTCGAACAATATGACGTTCACCAGAGAATCTGTTCATCTCCTCGTCGTACTATTTAGACCACAAATTAGTAGACAATCAGACTCATACCAAGGTTTAGATGATGAATATTCGGTACGTTATGCCAGGAACGACCAACGTTCTCGAGGTATGTATCCACCTGTAGGAGGTTTACAACCACAATATGAGGTCTCTTTTCAAGAAAATACCTTTATGCCACCGCATATAGGAAATACTCTCGAGAAACTTGGTAAGATAGCGATCGAGTTCATAGTAGGATATCACATGCCTATACAAAACCATGGTATAAAACAAATGCCACCAAGGCAGAATATCGTGACTTCACCAAATGAAGTCATTTCAAGTCTAATAGAAAGGTTAGAGGGTTAGAACTTGCCCAAGCAAGTCAAAATTCATAATTCATGCAAGCAGGGAGTTCCAATCCTCCACACCATCCTAGCCAAGTGGATCTCCTCACGGGAGTAGGCACGTTAGGCATGACTCCTCGATTCACAACAAATGCCAACTAGACCCACCATCTCTAATACCATTCCTCCCGGTCTAGTATCACGAACAATCCATTCTGGATAGTACCCCATCATACTTAAACATATACTCCAAATCACCACAAGGGGATATGTTCTCCTCTCCCTAAGATTGTTGCTCAAACACAGGGGCTTCCTTATGCCCCTGCCAACGCATACGATGCGCCATATCAACAACCCATCCCACCACTGCTCCCTCAAAAGGCGCCATCAATGGTCGAAACATATGCGATAGGGACTTACTCAGAATATTTGAAAGAACCCTTAGATTGCACCATACGAAGCGTCATGCTTCCAAGACCTCTTCCCGATTTGCCCAAATATAAAGGAGAGGGAGATCCAAATGCGCATATCAAAGCTTACGCTACAACCATTCGAGAACTACTCCCATGGGATGGGGTTGTTGCTAAAATATTCCCAAAAACCTTGGAAGGCATCGCTCTCGATTGGTATTATAGAATACCTGAGGCTTCCATCCATTCATTCAAACAACTCTGTTTCAGAGTTCATCAAGGCCTTCGACATGAACAAACTATTAAGAACAGGAATCAGGGAGTTCTTACACATCAAACAAGAACACAATGAATCTGTCGCCCATTTCATCCAAAGGTGGCGTACAATCCTTTATTCCTCGGCAAGTGCTCCAAACATGGATCAAATGGAACTATGTGATTTATTCCTTCATTCACTTAGCAGAGAAGTGAAGGAAGAAGTCCAGAAGTTCCCATTATGAACTTACGATGAAGTACTAGAGAGTGCTCTTTGAATAGATCAAACAACAATTGATAGTGGTCACAAAACATATGGAGCAAACGGGAGGTTAATCACCCCCAATCAGAACACTACAACTTATCCCACTACCACGAATGTCAATCAAGGACCTAAAATCCTTAACAAAAATCGGGGTGTAACAACAGATGGAGTAACCGACCAACCTAAAAAGGTAAATATTGTCAATACTCCATCACAAATAAACAACCAACGAAACAACAACTTTACCCCGACAGTCAATGCAGTGGATTTTAATCATCCACAACAACAACAACAACAACAACGGTGAAATCCCATACAGGGTCCAAGCCAAAATTCAACTAGGTACCAAAACCAAAATTCAAACCAAAGACAACAAACGCAAAATTTTAATAGACAACGGTTTGATCAAAATTTTGGGCCACAATACACATCAAATCAACAAACTAGGAATTACAATCCTAATTTGTACTGTGGTTTCCACAAAATTTGGGGCCATGACACTAGAACGTGCCGTGACTACAATAAATTCATGCAACGCTTTCCAGATGAACAAAAACAACTTTTTATGGATATGTTCTTAGCAGATCCTATGTCACCAATGTCAAATACCTTTTCAGGGGTAGTTTCCCCTCAAAACACACCCCTGAAGATATTTAATGATCCACTCCCAAATCACGATAACAACAAAGCAAAAATCAACAGGATGAACAAAGGTGCAATGACAGGAAACAATGATCATGAAGCCTCTACCTCACTAAATCCATTAGTTGCGCCGCAACTAGGAAGTCAACCATGACCTAAGGTAGTCGGTTTAGTAGAGTTAGACGCTGAGCTACCCATCAAAGCTATAACAAGGACGCGAGAGTATTTCTCTCAGCCAAGTCCAAGCCACCTGCCAGAGGCAGATGACATCCAACAAATCATAGTAAAACCTATGGGAGCCTATGATTTGATTAATGACCTAACAAAAACCTTCTCGCACATTTCATTCTTAGATTTACTAAAGAACTCTCCTACCCACAGGGCTGTTCTTTTAGAAGCATTAGGTTTAGGTCATCTAATTAACATCACTCCACCACCTGAAACACAAGTAAATCATGTGGACTTTGATGTTCATCCTCCAGGGTAGGTAGATAGGGATGTCGAATTCATATTTGAGATTAAAAAAATGCCGACAGATGCTGAGATCGCACGCCGAGGTGATCCAGCCTTACATTTACAAGTATGGGTTTATAACAACTATGTAAAGCGTGTAATGGTTGATGATGGGGTGGCAGTTAACATAGTCCCCTTCTCTTTCCTTCAAAAGCTAGGGTATGGAGAAACCAATTGCTCCACAACTCGAAATACACTAAGGGGCTATGATAGTCTTAAAGCCACCTCGGTTGGAACTATAATATTACTGGTCACCTTAGGACCCAAAACCATCTTGACTGAGTTTTATATTATAGATCGGGAAACTAACTATAATATGATCCTCGGCTGACCTTGGATACACCGCATGAAGGCAATCCCTTCTACACTATTTCAAGAAGTAAGGTTTTTACATTTAGGAAAGGTATTCATGGCCAAAGGTGATCCAAAACCATTTGATGTACACCTAGCTGACTTAAAGAAAAGACCAGGCATACACTCGGAGTTTGAACTCCCAACAAATCAACTTAATAAACCTACCGATGCAAAAACAAACGAAAAGTTGGTACCTACGACAGATCTTGAAGCTATGAGCCTAGCCAAAGTAACCCCAACCCCTAAAGATGAGGCTAACACTATAGAAGTAGTATCATTAAGAACTACTGCAAAAATCGTTGAATTACTAGAAAATGATCTACCAATATTCTTACCATTCGATTCAAAGAGGGGCATAGGATATCCCTAGGCATTGGCTCTCTTCCAGCAGAGGATCTCTCAGTATGGTGGAAGTAGAATATGCAAACACAACAGATATCCCAGCATCCATATTCCCAGTCAAATATTGGACACTCCATTTTGATGGAGCTAGATGCCGTTACGGAGTAGGGGCAGGTGTAATCTTCACTTCCCCTGAAGGAAAAGTCTTACCTTTTGCCTTTAAACTAAATTTCAAGTGCACAAACAATGGCGCTGAGTACGAAGCCCTCCTCCTTGGCCTCATCTTAGCTAAAAGAATCGTGTTGATAACATCGAGTCTTAGGAGACTCACAATTGGTAGAAACCAAGTCTCGAGATATATGAAACCAAAGCGAGCATTTACAACTTTACAAAAAGTCAGTATTAGATTTAAGCAAGGAATTTGAGTTCATATCAATTGAAGCAATCCCGCGAGAGAGAATCTTCTCGCTGATTCAATAAAGAACTTCCGCATCATGTTTTACTCCAAGCAATAAGTTATAGGATACCCATTTTCATGGTATCCCTTCGTGATGAACCATTGATAAAGACAATGACAAATTCTCTTTTAAAAAGAAATGAATCTACTATCCTGTAGACCATGTTGATAGTGATATTGCCACTTTGGATTACTTAAACACCTATGCGGCACTACATCTCTCCTATCATATGATAGATTTGTCCTTAATCCCACATTTATCTTCCTACTTGTAAACCCATGGTGGATCTTCCCTCACAAATGGAACCTAGCATATGCACGAGAAAAAATGAGATGATTTGGATTTACCTCCAGCCCACACTCCGAGTTTGAAGAGGGTAACGCCTCTTTGATCGAAGAAACAATTGATATTAACATCGGACGGAAGATGAACCAAGGATATTGAAATTAGGGTCCTCGTTAACCCTGAGAGGAAGTAGAAATACACACTCGGATCCTCAAAGAACATCAGAAGGCATTTGCATTTAATTATTAGGAAATAACAAGGGTTGCACCCCACATCGTGGTGCACAACCTTGTCACTAAATCTGATGCAAAGCCAGTTAAAAAAAAATCAAGACCCATGAAACCCAAGGTAGCTCTCATGGTAAAAGAGGAGGTAATAAAACTCCTCCAAGTAGGATTTATCAAGCCAGTCGATTACTCCCAATGGGTGTCTAACATCGTTCCTGTTCTCAAGAAGAATGGAAAGATACGCATCTGCATAGATTTCTGAGACATCAACAAAGCGTGTCCTAAAGACGACTTCCCGTTGCCATCCATTGATGTCATTGTTGATGCAACAACTGGGTTTGAACTTTTGTCTCTCATGGATGGATTCTCGGGATACAATCAAATTAAAATATCTGAACAAGATCAAGCTAAAACCATGTTTATAACTCCTTGGGGAACTTATTGCTATGTTGTCATGCCATTTGGTCTCAAGAATGCTGGTGCTACATACCAGTGAGCTATGACATATATATTTCACGATTTAATTCATAAAATCATGGAATCCTATGTAGATGACTTGTTGGCTAAGGCCAAGAAGCATTGTGACCATCCGGAAATACTCCGCATCATTCTCTCACGGCTGATAGAGTACGGAGTCACACTAAATCCAGAAAAGTGCATCTTTGGAGTAACAAGAGGGAAGCTCCTAGGTTACATCATATCGTTATTTAGGATAGATGTTGACCCACCAAAATTCGAAATGTCCTCAAAATGGTTCCACCTTTGGATGAATCTGGAATCAGGTCATTCCTCGAAAGCTGGGTGCAATCTGAGATTCATCTCGGACTTAAGTTTCGCCATACATCCAATCAACAATTTTCTCAAGAAATATTATAGCATTGATTGGATTGAAGACTGCAATGAAGATTTTGATGCAGTTAAGCGTTTCTTGTTATCACCACCTACACTAATGCCACCTAAGCTAGATCACCCGTTAATTTTATATTCACGAGCAACCAATGTCTCGCTAGCCTACATGCTAGCTCAAGAAGATGATGACAAGAGAGAATGCATGATTTATTTCATTAGCTGAACATTGCTCGACTATGAAACACATTATACCCAAGCAGAACGAGAATGCCTTGCCATAGTTTTTGCAACCAAACGCCTAAGACATTATATGCTAAATCAAGAAACAAGGGTCATGGTAAAAACGACCATTTACGAACTTTCCTCACACAAGGGTCCTTGTCTAAAAAGGCTGGGACGTTTATAACCTTAATGGGGAATTCGAATTAACATTTGTAAATCAGAAGTTAGTTAAAGGACAAATCATCGCAGATTGGTTAGCTGATAACCCATTAGATGGAGGCGATCTAGTAGATTTAGATTTTCTAGATGAGTGCGTATACTACATCGAAACCCACCCTCTATCTCTGAGTGTCCCTGTACGCTGATATCATTAATTATATCATGGACCATACGTATCCAGAAGGAGCTACACCGCAACAAAGAAGGCGGTTACATATTATCGTAGCTAAATACATCATTATAGAGCAAGTGCTCTATCGGAAAGCGTTCGATGGAATGCTCCTAAGATGTGTCGACACGGAAGAATCCAAGAAGATTCTCCATGAATCCCACAGTGGAATGTGTGGAGGCCACTTCGGTGGTCATGGCACCACTTGTAAAATACATCGAATGGGATATTTCGGCCTACTCTAGAACACGACGCAATGAGAGTTCGTGCGCAGGTGTCATAAGTGCCAAGAATTCTCCCATGAGATCCATATGCCGACACAAGCTCTACAACCAATCGCTAATCCATGGCCCTTTTCTACATGGGGCCTAGATTTAATAGGGAAATTCTCTCCTCGTCTGACGATGACCATAATTTTATAATCACAACCACCGAATATTTTACCAAATGGGTAGAGGCTATGCCTCTTACTACTGCGTACTGGTTCAGTAATCGCCAAGTTCATTTTAAACGAAATCATTTCTAGGTACAATATCCCGCAAATAATTATCTCCAATAATGGAACTTCTTTTAAGAATGAAGAGGTTCGCGAGCTATGCAATAAATTTAAAATAAGCCATCATACGGCTTCCTTGTATTACCCTCAAGCCAATGGACAGCGGAAGCAAATGAATAAAACACTAAAAGCCATTCTCCTTAAAATGGTGAAAGAAAACAAATGAGATTGGCACTTGAAGTTATATCCGGCCTTATGGGCCCACCGAACCTCAATAAAAACACCAATGGGAGCAACTCCTTTTTCACTAGTGTTCGGGGCAGAGGCAGTTCTCCCACTCGAGGTTGAAATACCCAGTCTCCGCATTTCATTACAAGGGATTCTGGATGAAGACGCTTATAGAGAAGCACGTCTTTCCCAACTAGAAAGCCTAGATGAAACTAGGTTAGATGCTGAACAACGACATAGAGTCTATGCTGACCGGATGTGCCGGCAATATAACAAGAAATTCTATGAGCGCGACATATATGAAGGTGATCTCGTTCTAAGACTAGACAGCCGGATCGACAAGAAGACCGGCGAAGGAAGGAAATTCCGGCCTAAATGGTTAGGTCCATACCGAGTCATGAAAGACTATGGGAACGGTGCATACCTCTTATGTACGCTAGAAGGTGAGGAATTTGGTGAAACAGTCAATTCCCTACACCTCAAGTGTTTTTACGCGTAAGCAGCTAGCACTACTTATATATATATCTACATTACATCTTCATATAGATTAGGATCATGTTGTCCGCTTGTTCATACACAAATTGTGATTAAGGAATCTATTCTTTACGCAGTTCATTACAAACTCATGATGTTGTTGGCATAAACTCTTTAATCATACTTCTCCATTTTCATGATATCATCAAATTATCTCAGAATCATTTTATCAAATAAAGCTAGACATGGCAAAGTCTTAACGGTAACCATACCAAGATCTGCAAGTTTATTCTCACTTTTGATTTCTTCTTAGGGTAGGTGTCTTGCCTATGGTTTATTCTAGAAGCTTCATGGTGTCACATCTATCCCATATGTATATCTCTTTGGAAATAAACACATACTGACATTTTACTCAAATAAACAAGTCAAACATTGATCAAACAGAAAATTTTAATTTTACACATTTCCTTGCCCCACCAACCTTTGGTGATGAGCTTGCATCTCTTACTAGTGACGTAGGGTTGGGAAAGGATGGGAATGCCCTTACTCGCCTATACTTTGCCCATGGTGATAAACCCACGCTTCTTACTAGTAGCATGGGGCAAAGTGTAGGGGGTCCTCTTGACAAATAAATGCAAAAAGTCATACACAAACAATTCAAACTTTGAAACTTTGAGTCAAAAACAAATGAATCAGATGTTCAAAGTCCCAAGAGAGTTAAAATCCTAAAAACCTAGATTTTGTCTACTATGTGGCCATCTACGGGTCTAAGTCTGGATAAACCACAAAGCAAGTTACATCCAAAACTATGAAGTCACTCGAGTAGAGTAGACTTGTGGTGTCCTAATTTGGTTCCACCAAAGCTTTGTCTGTCTTTCATCACTATCATTTCACTACACCTCATAACTTGCGCCCTTCCCAACTCTTGGTGATAAGCCCTCACATCTTACTAGTTGCATGGAGTTGGGGGTAGGGGCAGGTTTATCTGTTCATCATACCGGTTTGTTTTCATCACTTTGCCAAAACAAACATGAAGTATCCAAAATTGCTTACAGAAACTAAGATTCAAAATCACATTATATCTACATCATCATATATCAGCATCATGAAACACAAAAGGAAAGTAAAACACTTGCATCATTTGTTCACCATTGCATATATTCTAAAAGAAACATATAAACATACATCATAGCATACATGAGGAAACTGGAAATAGAAAGAAAGCCATGAATGCCAAGATTTTGATCCAGAACGAATGCATATATATAAATAATCAATGTTTATATACAATGCCATCATGCACTAAGCATGGTCAAAACGCTCAAAGAGCCCGGGATATACAAAAGAATATATAGTACAAAATCTACGAGAGCCAAGTGGCTTCTCAATCCCTATGGGACCCCTCTGAAGGTGCACGCCCACACCTAGGACTCCGGCTACGCCGGTGCTCTGAATGCACGGAGGGCTTAGGATCCCGAGGGGCAGCCGCAGTCTCACCACGAGAATGGCTCCTCATCAAGCGCTCAGCCGTCTTGTACCCCACTAGCTCGGTGTGAAGGGTCGATACCATCCTGGCCACATGCCAGATAGGAGCAAAGACGCCGCATGTATGCGGCTCCTCAAGGCTCCCAAAGATCCACGATAGCTCTGCGTGGGTCCTCTCCATGGGGATCATCAGGGTATCAGTACATACCCTGTGGATCAAGTCCCGCCACTCATCGGCGGTCTCTGCAAACCAAGGAGAAAACAAATTAAAACCAAACAAGAAATTAAAAGATACAAGATAGCAACTAAAATGATCTTAAGTTAAACAAACACTAGAGAGGGGAGAAGGTAACTTACTCGGATCACCAGGCCTCCATGATGGGTCTATGGGATCAGCGCCTGCCACGGATGCCGCCGACTGAGGGGCTGCTCCTGTGGCTGGAGCAACGTAATGCCCCACAACAGACTCATCCTCCCCATGGCCCTGGGAGAGTGGCTCCTCTGAAACCAGAGTCACCCTCTCTGCACTCTACTCGGCCCTCTCCGCCTACATGATATCCTGGGTATCATGCCACTCAGGATCACTGTCCTCGGTCTCCTCCTTTGTCTCCCCCGTAAAAATCATAAAAATGACTAAGTCCTAGTCCAAGCATGTAGATAGGGGAAAATCATAAAAAATGACTAAGTCCTAGTCCTTGCAACAGTAGGGACGTTTGGGACATCTAGGCGCGGATCGGCCGAAAAGCCTCCAGGCGGCCCGTGAAGCAAAGGGACATCTGGGACAGAAGTACGCGGCGGCGCGAGAAGCCGATCCGGCCGAAAGAGGAAGAAAAATGACTAACTGCTGAGCGGGACAGTTCGGGACAAGAGTATGTGAAATCGTGAACCGCCGGATCGGCCAAAATGAGAACAAACGATCTGAAGCAATTGGGACATTTGGGCCGTGATGGCCTTGAACCGGCAAGCGGTTCGCCCAAAGCAGAGAAAAGTTAAATCTTGGGACATCCAGGACGAAGGGGCCGCGGGACGCGGATCGCGAAGGAAGAGCCAAAGCCAATCAAACAATGCCACGTGTCATCGGCCAAATGAGGGATGAGGAAGCCCATTTCGGGCGGATCGGAAGTTTTTGGCCCAAGCAGTTTGGGACATCCAGGACATAAAGACGCGAAGGGCGCGAAGGAGCCGAAAGGGCCGAGAACCAACCAGATCACGACACGTGTCACAGGGGAAAGAGTCCAAAGGTCAAAGGGTGAATTTTGAGGGGTCAGCCCGAGCCAATCAAAAGAGGACACGTGTCCTATGGAACAGGGAATGCGGAGCTCGGGAAGGAGTTAGAGAATTTGGCATGAGTTTTGGCCGAAAAGCTAAAAGCCAAGGTCTGCCCCACGCGCCTGTCGGCCAATCAATGCATGCCACGTGTCCAAGTTTAAGGGGCCCACAAGGAAATTTCAAAAGAAAGCCCACCGAAAGGTAGAGGAGAGAGAATCACGTGACCAATCAATGCGTGCCACGTGTCATCCAGGTGGCAAAGCGCGGGAAAGATTTCAAAACACGTTTTCACCTATTTTGTGCCCTAAAACTTCAGACCTCCATAACTTTCGATCCAGAGCTCGGATTTGCACGTTCTTTATATCAACGGAAAGCTTATGAAATTCTCTACATGATTCTAGGATCAATCTCAAATTTTGGTGTAGTCTGGAGAGAGAAAATTGAGAAACGGCTCTGACGCGTGATCATGGCGAGCGGCGTTTAATGACCCGGTTTTAATGCACATGGGTCGCATTCTTCTTGACATGGCGAAGTGATGTCTCAACCACCGATTTTAATGAAGAATGCATTTTGGTCAATGGTTGGGCTCTTACATGTTTTCCTATGTTTTTGTCTCTGGCTCGACCCATGCATTGTATAAAGCGATTTGGCTCATTTTAAAAGATAAAAAGTTGTTCATCTTTTACTCTCTGCCCTCCCTTCTTTTCTTCTCTAGGGTTGAAAATGGAGTTCGAACCTCCTCCCTTGCTCTGTAATGGCATTTTTGCCTTTTACTAATGAAATGATGTTACGTGCAAACTTACGGAGCAAAAAAACGTGTTTTGTGATGCATCATCCATCCTTGCTCGTTTTTGTTTGTTCTCTTCTTGCCTCTCTTCATTGCGGTATTTGTGCATGTTTGAATGTTCATTGCAGGTTTGGAGCTGTGTTCATGGAGTTTTGGGACATTTTCTGTGTGAAATCTATCCTTGGGCCTGTGATGCATCTGTCCATCCTTCCCATTGCTCACCTCTCTTTGTCCCATGGCGGTTTTGATAGATGTTCAACATTCTCCTTCTCACGGTGTATCACCGTTTTAGTGTAGGCTTTTGTTCTTTTCCTTTCTCTCTCTCTCTCTCTCTCTCTTGGCATTGTTAGATTAGGATTAGATTAGCTTGCACTGCTTTGGAATAGCTTGTGGCGGGTAGTTTAGGAGCGGGAACCGACCTTCTCTGGAGATTCCTCTCTCGGTTTCACAAGTCCCACGCTTGGAGAGAGGTTTCCATGTTGTGCAATCACCTTTGGATGCACAGTGATCAACCTAGAAGCCTGATCTGCATCCAAGGTGCTTTGTGATTTTGCACTAACAGCTTTTGGCATCACGAAGGAGTTTCATCTTTGTGTCTCATTTTGCCACCGTGCGATGACTCACAATTTTGGCACGCCCGGTGGGACCTTAGAGGTCTTCCACTTCATCTTTTGCAGGTTGGTGTGTTCCTGTGAAGATTTCAGCCTTTGGAGGCACTTGCAAACACATCTGGCGACTCCATCTGATCAACAACCCATCTCTGAAGTTGCAGACCTTCCTTTCCATTCATTTTCATTCATTTTCCATTCATCCTTCTTTCCATCTCTTTCATTTCTTTCATTCCATGAGGTTGTGCAATCATGACTTCATTTCCATCATGGAATTCACATCAACAACAGCAGTATATCACACCTCCAACATGTTTTACAAATCCTCCAAATCAGCATTTTGAGCAGATTCAAGATCAGTATGCATACCCATATGAGCAGGTGTGCAAAGTCGGTTTGGCTATGGAGCTTTCAAGAGCAAGGTATGCATATAATGAAGACCATCGAGATCAAGATGCTGAGTCATTGGAGAAATCCAAAAGATGGAGGTAAAGATGGTGCGATCAGAGCAACGGCTCAAATGAGAGCTTTGGAATCGGTTCAGGACTCCTTGTCCATGGGAGGCCCTTTTCCAAGACACTTCAGCCCTCGAAGAAAGCTGGACTTCATGATAAAGATGCTGCCCCAACTTGCACAATGGACAGCAGAAATAGAGGCCTATACATTCGGTGTTGAACAACCTTGTCAATGGGTAAGTTCTACACCATCATCCGGTTTTTCTCTTCCCATTACTCAAGCAACATCATCTCATTTGGACTTGCAAATTTTAAACTCTCCATCTGCTGTCCCAAATGTTGATCCCATGTCTCCACCTCTCAGTCTTCCACCACACCTCAATTCTTCTTTCCTTTTTCCTTCTAAACAGTCATCCCCTCCACAAGAGCTAAATGAAATACCTCCCACTCCAAAGAAACAAGAGGTTTCACCTCCTCCACCACCACAAAAAATTGTCAAATCAGTTGAGTTACAACCCATCCCTCCTCTTGCATTCCCAATTCCATGTGGGGAAGAAGAAATTGAAAAATCAGTCATCGAGGACAACAAGAGGAAGAGCCAAAAAAAGAAATGATTAAGAGCTTAGTAAGTTTGGCTGCCAATTTGGGATGACAAAGATCCCTTGATGGTTAAACCTACGAGAAGAGGCTAGGGTTGAGAACAAATGGTGGTTAGGACTGATTTTGTTGCAGCGAAGAAGAAGAAGATCTTGCAGTCCCAACTTGTCCTCTAGAGCGGCCAGTTGAAGAGTTTGACTTGACAAACTTCATCTTTGGAGGAAGAGTTCAATCAAGAGCAAGATTGTCTTCAAACATTGGAGGAAGGAGAAGCTGCTCCAAATCCAAAAGAAGAGGAGCACATTCAGTGTGGGGAGAAAAGTGCAGATCCAGAGCTTTGAGCAGCACAAAGCGAGGCTACGGGAGAACCTTGATTCTTCTTTCTTCACTTCACCTCTCTCAAGTTCCAGTGTTGAAGAGGAGTTTGACCTCTCAAACTCAATGTTGAAGGAGAAAGAAACCATGGTGGTCAAATTCTGAGATCAAGAAGACACCATGGAGGAAGTTGAACATTTGCGCGGGGGCAGCATGAGGCGGTTTATCATCCGATTTGGAGGACTGTTTTGATGGAGAAGAGCCGGTTGAGTTTCCACCATTCTCTCTTTCATCATCCACATTCCAAACACAAGAGTCTATTGTCATGAAGGAGAACATTCATTTGCAGCAGCCTGCATCTTATAACAAGCTCTTTGGAATCAAGATTGGAAGATTTTAATCTTTCATGTTCTTCATTGGAGGAAGAGAAAGGACAGAGGAATTTCACCATTTCTTCCACACATCCATTCGAGGGTCTAAGAAGACTCCATTCTTGGAGTTGAAAATCAGAGCTATGGGCATATCAAAGGATCGGACCTTGCCCAATCGGGTATTTGGCTTCATTGGAGCCAAAGGAGAAGTCCTGACCGGTCATGCTTGCTTCTAAGCATGAGGGTGAGCTCTGAAGTACCAGGATCAGCTGTCATACCTCTTGATCCAAATGCGAGCAACTAAAAGAGGTATTGAATTTGCCTTCAGGTGATACCTTGATGATTTGGGTGGAATACCACTTCTTGTTGATTTTCCACTCATCTAACAGCCATGATCAGCTCCAAATCAATTGCATGGCTGCCACTTTTGAGAAAGGAAGCTATTTCTCACAACCAATTGCGGGGTTTGTTTAGCTTGCTTTTTGCTTCCGATTAGAGTAGAGTAGGTAGGTTTGCTTTCAGTAGAAAAAGTGCTTGTGCACACTCTGCATGTTTCATTTTGGAGCATGTATGATTTTCGATTAAATACATAGTTTTTGTTGTTGTTGGTTTTGCTCTTGCATGATTCGTTTGATGGCATTTTGGTGAGAACAACTCCATGTCCGGTGGGTTTCAGTGGCTCGGAGGAAGTTTTCAAAGTTCGAGATCAGTTTTCGAGCTTGCTTATGACTCCATGCCCAATGGATTGCTTGAGGCTGCTTGATCATTCATCTAGCGAGTAGATGACCCCAGTTGTGTCACCAAATTGTTGTCAAAATTTCACCCCAGGGGTAAATTTCGATAACATGCATCAGAGTTTTGCAGTTCCAAGCATGTAGATTGATCCAGGAAAAATCATAAAAATGACTAAGTCCTAGTCCTAGGGGCAGTCGGGACATTTGGGACATCTAGGCGCGGATCGGCCGAAAAGCCTCCAGGCGGCCCGTGAAGCAAAGGGACATCTGGGACAGAAGTACGCGGCGGGCGCGAGAAGCCGATCCGGCCGAAAGAGGAAGAAAAAAATGACTAGCTAGCTTTGGCGGGACGATTCGGGACAAGAGTACGCGAAATACGCGAACCGAACCGCGGATCGGCCAAAATGAAAATGAGAAAAGCATGATCCAGAAAGCAATTGGGACATTTGGGCCGTGATGGCGCTGAACCGGCGGATTCGCCAAAGCAGAAAAAGTTAAATCTTCTTGGGACATCGGGACGAAGGGCGCGGGATCGCGGATCGCCGAGAGGAAGCAAAGCAATCAAACAATGCCACGTGTCATCGGCCAAATGAGGGATGAGGAAGCCCATTTCGGGCGGATCGGAAGTTTTGGCCCAAGCGATTTGGGACATCAGGGACATAAAGGCGAAGGCGCGAAAGAAAGGGCCGAAAGGGCCGAGAACCCGACCGAGATCACGACACGTGTCGCGGGGAAAGAGTCCAAAGGTCAAAGGGTGAATTTTGAGGGTCAGCCGAGCCAATCAAAAGAGGACACGTGTCTATGGAGCAGGGGAATGCGGAGCTCGGGAAGGAGTTAGAGAATTTGGCATGAGTTTTGGCCGAAAAGCTAAAAGCCAAGGTCTGCCCCGCGCCCCTGTCGGCCAATCAATGCATGCCACGTGTCCAAGTTTAAGGGGCCTGAGGAAATTTCAAAGAAAGCCCACGAAAGGTAGAGGAGAGAGAATCACGTGACCAATCAATGCGTGCCACGTGTCATCCAGGTGGCAGAGCGCGGGAAAGATTTCAAAACACGTTTTCACCTGTTTTGTGCCCTAAAACTTCAGACCTCCATAACTTTCGATCCAGGCTAGCTCGGATTTGCACGTTCTTTATATCAACGGAAAGCTTATGAAATTCTCTACATGATTCTAGGATCAATCTCGAATTTTGGTGTAGTCTGGAGAGAGAAAATTGAGAAACGGCTCTGACGCGTGATCATGGCGAAGCGGCGTTTAATGACCGGTTTAATGCACATGGGTCGCATTCTTCTTGACATGGCGAAGTGATGTCTCGACCACCGATTTTAATGAAGAATGCGTTTTGGTCAATGGTTGGGCTGCTTACATGCATTTTCCTATGTTTTACTGTCTCTCTCTCGACCCATGCATTGTATAAAGCCCGATTTGGCTCATTTTAAAAGATATAACAAGTTGTTCATCTTTTACTCTGCCCTCCCTTCTTTTCTTCTCTAGGGTTGAAAATGGAGTTCGAACCTCCTCCCTTGCTCTGTAATGGCGTTTTTTTGCCTTTTACTAATGAAATGATGTTCTGTGCAAACTTCTGGAGCAACAAAAAACGTGTTTTGTGATGCATCTATCCATCCTTGCTCATTTTTGCTTGTTTTCTTCTTGCCTCTCTTCATTGCAGGTATTTGTGCATGTTTGAATGTTCATTGCAGGTCTGGAGCTGTGTTCATGGAGTTTTGGGACATTTTCTATGTGAAATCTATCCTTGGGCCTGTGATGCGTCTGTCCATCCTTCCCATTGCTCACCTCTCTTTGTCCATGGCGGTTTTGATAGATGTTCAACATTCTCCTTCTACGGTGTATCACCGTTTTAGTGTAGGCTTTTGTTCTTTTCCTTTCTCTCTCTCTCTCTCTCTCTCTCTCCTTGGCATTGTTTAGATTAGGATTAGATTAGCTTGCTCTGCTTTGGAATAGCTTGTGGCGGGTAGTTTAGGAGCGGGACCAGCCTTCTCTGGAGATTCCTCTCTCGGTTTCACAAGTCCCACGCTTGGAGAGAGGTTTCCATGTTGTGCAATCACACTGGATGCACAGTGATCAACCTAGAAGCACTGATCTGCATCCTAGGGTGCTTTGTGATTTTGCACTACCTTTTGCATGCACGCCGGTGGGAGATCACGAAGTTAGAGTTTCATCTTTCGAGAGGTGTCTCATTATCAAATAGAAAATCTTAAGCCACCGTGCGACACTAATAGTTTTTGCACGCCCGGTGGGACCTTAGAGGTCTTCCACTTCATCTTTTGCAGGTTGGTGTGTTCCTGTGAAGATTTCAGCCTTTGGAGGCACTTGCAAACACATCATCGACTCCATCAGTCAGCAACCCATCTCTGAAGTTGCAGACCTTCCTTTCCATTCATTTTTATTCATTTTCCATTCATCCTTCTTTCCATCTCTTTCATTCTTTCATTCTATGAGGTTGTGCAATCATGACTTCATTTCCATCATGGAATCCACATCAACAACAGCAGTATATCACACCTCCAACATGTTTTACAAATCCTCCAAATCAGCATTTTGAGCAGATTCAAGATCAGTATGCATACCCATATGAGCAGCTGTGCCAAAGTCAGTTTGGCTATGGAGCTTTCAAGAGCAAGGGTGTGCATACAATGAAGACCATCGAGATCAAGATGCTTTGTCTGTTGGAGAAAATCCAAAAGATGGAGGTAAAGATGGTGCGATCAGGAAAGCAACACTCAAATGAGAGCTTTGGAATCGGTTGCGGGACTCCTTGTCCATGGGAGGCCCTTTTCCAAGACACTTCAGCCCTCGAAAAAGCTGGACTTCATGATAAAGATGCTGCCCCAACTTGCACAATGGATTGAAGAAATAGAGGCCTATACATTCGGTGTTGAACAACCTTGTCAATGGGTAAGTTCTACACCATCATCATGTTTTTCTCTTCCCATTACTCAAGCGGCATCATCTCATTTGGACTTGCAAATTTTAAACTCTCCATCTGCTGTCCCAAATGTTGATCCCATGTCTCCACCTCTCGGTCTTCCACCACACCTCAATTCTTCTTTCCTTTTTCCTTCCAAACAGTCATCCCCTCCACAGAGCTAAATGAAATACCCCCCTCCTCGAAAAAACAAGAGGTTTCACCTCCTCCACCACCACAAAATTGTCAAAATCGGTTGAGTTCAACCCATCCCTCCTCTTGCATTCCCAATTCCATGTGGGAAGAAGAAATTGAAAAATCAGTCATCGAGGACAACAAGAGGAAGAGCCAAAAAAAAAGAAATGATTAAGAGCTTAGAAGTTTGGGCTGCCAAATTTGGGATGACAAAGATCCCTTGATGGTTAAACCTACGAAGAGGCTAGGGTTGGAGAAAATGAAGAGTGGTGGTGGTTAGGACTGATTTTGTTGCAGCGAAATCAGCCAAGAAGAAGATCTTGCAGTCCCAACTTGTCCTCTAGAGCGCGAGTTGAAGAGTTTGACTTGACAAACTTCATGCTTTGGAGGAAGAGTTCAATCAAGAGCAAGATTGTCTTCAAACATTGGAGGAAGGAGAAGCTGCTCCAAATCCAAAAGAAGAGGAGCACATTCTAGGCTGTGGGGAGAAAATGCGGATCCAAGGCTTTGAGCACAAAGCGAGGCTACGGGAGAACCTTGATTCTTCTTTCTACTTCACCTCTCTCAAGTTCCGAGTCTTGAAGAGAGTTTGACCTCTCAAACTCAATGTTGAAGGAGAAAGAAACCATGGTGGTCAAATTCTGAGATCAAGAGAGACACCATGGAGGAAGTTGAACATTTGCGGCGGGGGACAGTCATGAGGCGGTTTATCATCGATTTGGAGGAGCTGTTTTGATGGAGAAGAGCCGGTTGAGTTTCCACCATTCTCTCTTTCATCATCCACATTCCAAACACAAGAGTCTGTTGTCATGAAGGAGAACATTCATTTGCAGCAGCTTTGCATCTCTATAAAACTCTTTGGAATCAAGATTGGAAGATTTTAATCTTTCATGTTCTTCATTGGAGGAAGAGAAAGGACGAAGGAATTTCACCATTTCTTCCACACCATCCATTCGAGAGGGTCTGAAGACTCCATTCTTGGAGTTGAAAATCGAGAAATGGGCATACTCAAAGGATCGGACCTTGCCCATCGGTATTTGGCTTCATTGGAGCCAAAGGAGAAGTCCTGACCGTCATGCTTGCTTGAGCATGAGGGTGAGCTCTGAAAGTACGAGGATCAGCTGTCATACCTCTTGATCAAATGCGAGCAACTAAAAGAGGTATTGAATTTGCCTTCAGTGATACCTTGATGATTTGGGTGGAATACCAGCTTCTTGTTGATTTTCCACTCATCCTAACAGCCATGATCAGCTCGAAATCAATTGCATGGCTGCCACTTTTGAAAAGGAAGCTATTTCTCACAACCAATTGCGGGGTTTGTTTAGCTTGCTTTTGCTTCGATTAGAGTAGTAGGTAGGTTTGCTTTCGATGAGAAGAAGTGCTTGTGCACACTCTGCATGTTTCATTTTGGAGCATGTATGATTTTCATTACGTACATAGTTTTGTTGTTGCTGGTTTTGCTCTTGCAGTTCGTTTGATGGCATTTTGGTGAGAACAACTCCATGTCCGGTGGGTTTCAAGTGGCTCGGAGGGAAGTTTTCAAAGTTCGAGATCAGTTTTCGAGGCTTGCTTATGACTCCATGCCCAATGGATTGCTTGAACTCTTGATCATTCATCTAGCGAGATGACCCCAGCTTGAGTCATAAATTGTTGTCAAAATTTCACCCCGGGGTAAATTTGATAACATGCATCGAGTTTTGCGGTTCAGCATGTAGATTGATCGGGAAAAATCATAAAAATGACTAAGTCCTAGTCCTAGGGGCGATCGGGACATTTGGGACATCTAGGCGCGGATCGGCCGAAAAAGCCTCCGGCGGCCCGTGAAGCGAAAGGAGGGACATCTGGGACAAGTAGTGCGCGGCGGCGCGAAGCGATCCGGCCAGAAAGAGGAAGAAAAATGACTAGCTGCTGGCCAGGGCGATTCGGGACAAGAGTACGTGAAATCGCGAACCGGCCGGATCGGCCAAAAATGAGAACAAACGATCCGGAAGCAATTGGGACATTTGGGCGTGATGGCGAACCGGCAGAATTCGATTCGGCTTCGCAAAAGCAGAAAGAAAGTTAAATGCTTGGGACATCAGGGGCGAAGAAGGGCGCGGGGGGCGGATCGCGAAGGAGCAAAAGCCAATCAAACAACGCCCACGTGTCATCGGCCAAATGAGGGACGAGGAAGCCCATTTCGGGCGGATCGGAAGTTTTTGCCCAAGCGATTTGGGACATCAGGACATAAAGACGCGAAGGGCGCGAAGGAGCCGAAAGGGCCGAGAACCAACCGAGATCACGACACGTGTCGCGGGAAAAGAGTCCAAAGGTCAAAGGGTGAATTTTGAGGGGTCAGCCAGAGCCATCAAAAGAGGACACGTGTCTATGGAGCAGGGAATGCGGAGCTCGGGAAGGAGTTAGAGAATTTGGCATGAGTTTTGGCGAAAAGCTAAAAGCCAAGAGTGCCCCGCGCCCTGTCGGCCAATCAATGCATGCCACGTGTCCAAGTTTAAAGGGGCCTGAGGAAATTTCAAAGAAAGCCCACCGAAAGGTAGAGGAGAGAGAATCACGTGACCAATCAATGCGTGCCACGTGTCATCCAGTGGCGAGAGCGGGGAAAGATTTCAAAACACGTTTTCACTGTTTTGTGCCTAAAACTTGAGACCTCCATAACTTTCGATCCAGGCTCGGATTTGCACGTTCTTTATATCAGCGGAAAGCTTATGAAATTCTCTACATGATTCTAGGATCAATCTCGAATTTTGGTGTAGTCTGGAGAGAGAAAATTGAGAAACGGCTCGACGTGATCATGGCCAGAAGCGACGTTTCAACAACCAGTTTTAATGCACATGGGTCGCATTCTTCTTGACATGGCATGTGCGAAGTGATGTCTCGACCACCGATTTTAATGAAGAATGCGTTTTGGTCAATGGTTGGGCTTTTAATGCATTTACTTACATTTTTCCTATGTTTTCTGTCTCTGGGCTCGACCCATGCATTGTATAAAGCCAGATTTGGCTCATTTTAAAAAATAACAAGTTGTTCATCTTTTACTCTGCCCTCCCTTCTTTTCTTCTCTAGGGTTGAAAATGGAGTTTGAACCTCCTCCCTTGCTCTGTAATGGCGTTTTTGCCTTTTACTATTGAAATGATGTTACGTGCGAAACTTACGGAGCAACAAAAAAAATGTGTTTTGTGATGCATCTGTCCATCCTTGCTCGTTTTTGCTTGTTCTCTTCTTGCCTCTCTTCATTGCGGTATTTGTGCATGTTTGAATGTTCATTGCAGGTTTGGCTGTGTGTTCATGGAGTTTTGGGACATTTTACGTGTGAAATCTATCCTTGGGCTGTGATGCATCTGTCCATCCATCCTTCCCATTGCTCACCTCTCTTTGTCCATGGCGGTTTTGATAGATGTCAACATTCTCCTTCTACGGTGTATCACCGTTTTAGTGTAGGCTTTTGTTCTTTTCCTTTCTCTCTCTCTCTCTCTCTCTCTCTTGGCATTGTTAGATTAGGATTAGATTAGCTTGCTGCTGCTTTGGAATAGCTTGTGGCGGGTAGTTTAGGAGCGGAACCAGCCTTCTCTGGAGATTCCTCTCTCGGTTTCACAAGTCCCACGCTTGGAGAGAGGTTTCCATGTTGTGCAATCACTTTGGATGCACAGTGATCAACCTAGAAGCGATCTCCGAGGGTCTTGTGATTTTGCACTAACGATTTTGGCATTTTGCGCCGGGTGGGATCACGAAGTTAGAGTTTCATCTTTCAGAGGTGTCTCATTATCAAATAGAAAATCTTAAGCCACCATGCGACCACTAACAGTTTTGGCACGCCCGGTGGGACCTTAGAGGTCTTCCACTTCATCTTTTGCAGGTTGGTGTTCTGTGAAGATTTCAGCCTTTGGAGGCACTTGCAAACACATCTGGCGACTCCATCTGGTCAACAACCCATCTCTGAAGTTGCAGACCTTCCTTTCCATTCATTTTCATTCATTTTCCATTCATCCTTCTTTCCATCTCTTTCATTCTTTCATTCTATGAGGTTGTGCAATCATGACTTCATTTCCATCATGGAATTCACATCAACAACAACAGTATATCACACCTCCAACATGTTTTACAAATCCTCCAAATCAGCATTTTGAGCAGATTCAAGATCAGTATGCATACCCATATGAGCAGCTGTGCCAAAGTCAGTTTGGCTATGGAGCTTTCGAGCAAGGGTGTGCATACAATGAAGACCATCGAGATCAAGATGCTGGTGCATTGGAGAAGATCCAAAAGATGGAGGTAAAGATGGTGCGATCCCGAACAACAACTCTCAAATGAGAGCTTTGGAATCGGTTACGGACTCCTTGTCCATGGGGAGGCCCTTTTCCAAGACACTTCACTTCAGCCCTCGAGAAGCTGGACTTCATGATAAAGATGCTGCCCCAACTTGCACAATGGACAGAAGAAATAGAGGCCTATACATTCGGTGTTGAACAACCTTGTCATGGGTAAGTTCTACACCATCATCATGGTTTTCTCTTCCCATTACTCAAGCGGCATCATCTCATTTGGACTTGCAAATTTTAAACTCTCCATCTGCTGTCCCAAATGTTGATCCCATGTCTCCACCTCTCGGTCTTCCACCACACCTCAATTCTTCTTTCCTTTTTCCTTCCAAAGTCATCCCTCCACAAGAGCTAAATGAAATACCCCTCCTCTAAAGAAACAAGAGATTTCATCTCCTCCACCACCACAAAAAATTGTCAAATCGGTTGAGTTCTGACCCATCCCTCCTCTTGCATTCCCAATTCCATGTGGGAAGAAGAAATTGAAAAAAATCAGTCATCGAGGACAGCAAGAGGAAGAGCGAAAAAAAGAAAAATGATTAAGAGCTTAAGAAGTTTGGGCTGCCAAATTTGGGATGACAAAGATCCCCTTGATGGTTAAACCTACGAAGAAGGGCTAGGGTTGGAGAACAGGTGGTGGTTAGGACTGATTTTGTTGCAGCGGAAGAAGAAGATCTTGCGGTCCCAACTTGTCCTCTAGAGCGCGATTGAAGAGTTTGACTTGACAAACTTCATGCTTTGGAGGAAGAGTTCAATCAAGAGCAAGATTGTCTTCAAACATTGGAGGAAGGAGAAGCTGCTCCAAATCCAAAGAAGAGGAGCACATTCTAGGTGGGGGGAGAAAAGCGAGATCCAGAGCTCTGAGCACAAAGCAGGCTACAGGAGAACCTTCAGTTCTTCTTTCTACTTCACCTCTCTCAAGTTCCAGTGCTGAAGAGGAGTTTGACCTCTCAAACTCAATGTTGAAGGGAGAAAGAAACCATGGTGGTCAAATTCTGAGATCAAGAAGACACCATGGAGGAAGTTGAACATTTGCGGCGGGACAGCAATGATGAGGCAGTTTATCTGTCAGATTTGGAGGACTGTTTTGATGGAGAAGAGCCGGTTGAGTTTCCACCATTCTCTCTTTCATCATCCACATTCCAAACACAAGAGTCTGTTGTCATGAAGGAGAACATTCATTTGCAGCAGCCTGCATCTTATAACAACTCTTTGGAATCAAGATTGGAAGATTTTAATCTTTCATGTTCTTCATTGGAGGAAGAGAAAGGACAAAGGAACTTCACCATTTCTTCCACACCATCCATTCAGGAGGTCTACAAGAAGACTCCATTCTTGGAGTTGAAAATCAGAGCTATGGGCATATCAAAGGATCGGACCTTGCCCAATCGGTATTTGGCTTCATTGGAGCCAAAGGAGAAGTCCTGACCGGTCATGCTTGCTTACGAGCATGAGGGTGAGCTCTGAAGTACCAAGGATCAGCTGTCATACCTCTTGATCAAATGCGAGCAACTAAAAGAGGTATTGAATTTGCCTTTGAGTGATACCTTGATGATTTGGGTGGAATACCAGCTTTTTGTTGATTTTCCACTCATCTAACAGCCATGATCAGCTCCAATCAATTGCATGGCTGCCACTTTTGAGAAAGGAAGCTATTTCTCACAACCAATTGCGGGGTTTGTTTAGCTTGCTTTTGCTTCCGATTAGAGTAGAGTAGGTAGGTTTGCTTTGGTAGAAGAAGTGCTTGTGCACACTCTGCATGTTTCATTTTGGAGCATGTATGATTTTCGATTACTGTACATAGTTTTTGTTGTGCTGGTTTTGCTCTTGCACGATTCGTTTGATGGCATTTTGGTGAGAACAACTCCATGTCCGGTGGGTTTCAAGTGGCTCGGAGGAAGTTTTCAAAGTTCGAGATCAGTTTTCGAGGCTTGCTTATGACTCCATGCCCAATGGATTGCTTGAACTCTTGATCATTCATCTAGCGAGCGGAGATGACCCCAGTAATCACCAAACTATTTGTCAAAATTTCACCCCAGGGTAAATTTCGATAACATGCATCAGAGTTTTGCAGTTCCAAGCATGTAGATTGATCCAGGAAAAATCATAAAAAATGACTAAGTCCTAGTCCTAGGGGCAGTCGGGACATTTGGGACATCTAGGCGCGGATCGGCGAAAAGCCTCCGGGCGGCCGTGAAGCGAAGGGACATCTGGACAGAATGCAGCGGCGGGCGCGAGAAGCCGATCCGGCCGAAAGAGGAAGAAAAATGACTAAGCTGCTTTGGCGGGATAGTTCGGGACAAAGTACGTGAAGTATACGAACCGGCGGCGGATCGGCCAAAATGAGAACAAACGATCGGAAGCAAATTGGGACATTTGGGCGTGATGAGCGAACCGGCCGGAGTTCGCCCAAACAGAAGAAAAGTTCAATCTTTGGGACATCGGGGCGAAAAAGGGCGGCGGGGACGCGGATCGGCGAAGGAGCCAAAAGCCAATCAAACAATGCCACGTCATCGGCCAAATGAGGGATGAGGAAGCCCATTTCGGGCGGATCGGAAGTTTTGGCCCAAGCGATTTGGGACATCAAGGGACATAAAGAAGCGAAGGGCGCGAAGGAGCCGAAAGGGCCGAGAACCCGACCGAGATCACGACACGTGTCGCGCGGGGAAAGAGTCCAAAGGTCAAAGGGTGAATTTTGAGGGTCGGCCCAGGCCAATCAAAAGAGGACACGTGTCTATGGAGCAGGGGAATGCGGAGCTCGGGAAGGAGTTAGAGAATTTGGCATGAGTTTTGGCCGAAAAAGCTAAAAGCCAAGTGCGCCCTTGCGCCCCTGCCTGTCGGCCAATCAATGCATGCCACGTGTCCAAGTTTAAGGGGCCCACAAGGAATTTCAAAGAAAGCCCGCGAAAGGTAGAGGAGAGAGAATCACGTGACCAATCAATGCGTGCCACGTGTCATCCAGTGGCGAGAGCGCGGGAAAGATTTCAAAACACGTTTTCACTGTTTTGTGCCCTAAAACTTGAGACCTCCATAACTTTCGATCCAGGCTCGGATTTGCGTTCTTTATATCAGCGGAAAGCTTATGAAATTCTCTACATGATTCTAGGATCAATCTCGAATTTTGGTGTAGTCTGGAGAGAAAATTGAGAAATGGCTCTGACATGATCATGGCGAAGCGGCGTTTCAACAACCAGTTTAATGCACATGGGTCGCATTCTTCTTGACATGGCGGAAGTGATGTCTCAACCACCGATTTTAATGAAGAATGCGTTTTGGTCAATGGTTGGGCTGCTTTACATGTTTTCCTATGTTTTACTGTCTCTGGGCTCGACCCATGCATTGTATAAAGCGATTTGGCTCATTTTAAAAGATATAAAAGTTGTTCATATTTTACTCTCTGCCCTCCCTTCTTTTCTTCTCTAGGGTTGAAAATGGAGTTCGAACCTCCTCCTTGCTTTCTGTAATGGCATTTTTGCCTTTTACTATTGAAATGATGTTACATGCAAACTTACGGAGCAACAAAAAACGTGTTTTTGTGATGCATCTGTCCATCCTTGCTCGTTTTTGCTGTTCTCTTCTTGCCTCTCTTCATTGCGGTATTTGTGCATGTTTGAATGTTCATTGCAGGTTTGGAGCTGTGTTCATGGAGTTTTGGGACATTTTCTGTGTGAAATCTATCCTTGGGCCTGTGATGCATCTGTCCATCCTTCCCATTGCTCACCTCTCTTTGTCCCATGGCGGTTTTGATAGATGTTCAACATTCTCCTTCTACGGTGTATCACCGTTTTAGTGTAGGCTTTTGTTCTTTTCCTTTCTCTCTCTCTCTCTCTCTGTCTCCTTGGCATTGTTAGATTGTCCAACCCCGACCTCTGGCCCCCCTCCTCGGCCTCTCGGGTGATCTATATCTGGCACCACCGGGGAAGCATACCCATGTATGGTAGGCCAAACCGCCGAGGAAGTCAACCAAAGGGGTGCATCTCCACTCACCCCACTCACAATAAGCTGCCTGCGTGGAGAGCGGAGATCAAGGTAAGAGCCTCCTTGCCCCATATGCCTGCCATAGTCTGGTATGGTGTGGCCTCCATGCGGCGGTAGTCGGGTAGGAATCGGCTAATGAGGTGCTCTAAGCACCGACATGTCTATCCATCTGGCTGCCCTCACAGCTCCAGGATCTGCCACCTCCACACCCCTGCCATAAGGGATGAAATGCTCATAGACCCAACTCATGACTAGAGTCGGGTGGCTCAATGACTGCCCCTATAAATGGACCACCCTGTATAAGTCGTGGTAGGTGGTCCCAAGAATGTCTGCTCCCCAGGCATATATCTGACCATGCCCCTCTATCTGTGTAATAATGGGGGACCAATAGTATAATAATGTATCTCCTCCCTTGTCCCCGATCAGTCTCAAGGCAAGGATCCCCATGATGGCCTGGTGAAGTAGGGGGATGGGCAAAGAAGGAATAGATTGAACTCTCACCCCTTCTTCGACCCCATGGAGATGATTGCATCTCCCATATATGTGGCCCACTGTGCAATTTGTGCCCGTGAGCCTGCTGTCTCTAGGGTGAGTCATCTCCCGATGATCGGGACCCCCAGAATGTGATAGACGTCCTCCAGTGTAATAGTCCACTCACCGCGGACCCCTGGCAATCGGAAGGTGTTCCGATCTGCATCCCAGTATGAGAACAAGTCACAAAGGATGTGACTAGATGGTGTAACATGGGGCACAGTGAAATGCGTAGTATCCCCAGATCACTAAAGAGTGTCCTCCTCATCCTGTGAGAGGGCATCTAGTACCCCTGGGAGCCAATCACACTCCCTCTCTCGACTCCACCTGGATATACTCCTCTCTCACCTGCATACACCCAAAAACACACAAAACAAAGCAAGTTAGCATCCAAGTAATACTAGAAAAATCATGAAAGCACGTAGAAATGCTAAAAATACAAACACAATCTCAAAAGAGGTTCCTTTTGCATTACAGTGCAAAACCGCCACCTGAGCAAGGGGGCGGTTTTGAATCCGCTTTAAGGGTGGCGGTCGTGTAACGCTGCCCTAAACAGGGTAGTGGTCATGTAACCGCCGCCCTGGGTAGGGCGGCGGTTGTGGTCTGAAAACCCACACGGGTTTTAAATTTAAAAAGCTTAAAAAACGTAAAAAATGACCATTTTACCTAAAAACAAAGCCTACCCATTAGGTGCCCCCTAGGTGGACCTTTCAACACTGACATTTTCAAAAATTACCCCCCATGACAAAGTATTTAGCATTTCAAATTTAAGGTGGTAAAAAGGAGAAACTGAAGAAAACTAACTTGTGATCTCACGGGTCGATGTGCCGCACGTGGAGGCATGATCGCTATCTCGTCATGGACGTTTTGACTCTACTCACGCAAGAAACCGTCACCGTGGGTCCCAGAGCTCAAAATCAATCAAATCGACTCGCACAAATGAATAGGAAAATGGGCCCACTTTCATATATATAGCACTCTGATTCATTTTAAAATGACTTTTTCATAGGTTTGGAGCGCTGATGGAGGTAAGTTCCTATCCCCACACAAATGGTACGTTCTCATTCCCTGTTATTTTAGCGTTTATTTTTCAAACTATTGTGTCTATCTGCACTTGAGTTCTCTTTTCGTTTTATAGGTAACGAGAATTTTGGATGGCGTCATTTCAACACATGGATGTATCAGGTATAACTTCTAACTTCCCATTTCGGGACCGCCATACTCGGACCCACCGTTTTACGCCTCTTCATGGCTAAAACACTTCTCTGAGGGGGCAATATGTATGTACCCAAAATTGTAAGGTCTTGTCTTTGCTAGAACAACGTGACACATGCCCCAATGATGATACAGGTCTCCTCACAAGGTGTTCGGGATCTAGAAAAGCTCTCCAAGTGTGCATTAACATCCCACATGCCCCGCTTAGCCCCGCGTGCTTTATTTTTCCTTTTCCCCTCTTTTCTTAGCCTTTTTCTCTTCAGTGATGAAATCGCTGCCACCTTGCACATGCGGAGGTCCCGTAACCACCGCCCCGCTCAGTGGCGGTCCTTTACACATTTTCCAAAAAGCTCTTTTAACACGACTCACGTAAATTCAATGTTTTACCAGCTTTCTTTCACCGCCATAAGCTTGCATTTATGATTCTGGTTCCCTGGAATAGTGTTTTGCCATTGTTTATAGTTTAAGAGTTCTATTTGGCTTTTACCTTGGGTAAATGCAAATGCTATAAATGGTTGGCTTGTGCTCAAGCAAATGGCCCCTCATTCACTTCTCATCTTCTCATTTTCAGTAATTCAGTCTTTTATTTTGCTTAGGATTCATAGTTTAGTTCGTTACATGCTTAGTTAGCATTGTTTTACTGTTGGTAAGCCACATATCCATCTTGTGCAAGCAGTGTTGTTATTTCATCCAATCCATTGGAGTAGAATAGCTTAGGAAGCCATTAAAGTTATAGGTTTTGCTCCTCAAACAGGATAGTTTCAGGTTCTGGATGCTTTATGTTGCATGACTTGCAATAGATCCTGCTAGGAATTGCATAAGCCAAGCTCTGTACTCTTGCGCTATCCCTCTCCTACTCGCATTATATTCGGTGTGTATTCGAGCTTCCTCTATCCCAATATCTACTTACGTGATGCTAGCATTACATGCTTTTCTGGATCCACGTGAACACGAAGGAACGAGGAGATCACACTGAGGGGACAAGATCACACACACCATTGGATTTGCCACTGTTCTACAGAATCCAAGTTCTAGCTTTCAAAGTTCTAGTTAGAATCATATCAAATAGAGTAGTTAATTGCTTTATTTCAGTAAATTCTATTCTCGATATTGCCAGGGAAGTTATGGGGATTGATAGTTTCTGAGAAACTATGATTCACTCCTCACTTCTGAGGTAGGATCGAGAATCTTGCAAATAGATTAGATGAGCTATTTTATTGTTTAGAATAGATCTACAAATTGCACAGACAAATAGCTACACTCGGTTATTTTGTTTGTTTTAAATTATTATTTTAGTTGTCTTTCTAGATATTTTAAATAGTTGTTTTCTTAAATTCATAAAGTTCATCAGAAAAACACAAAAAAATAGAGAAAACATATATGCTATAGATACACTTCACATAGTTAAATTTCATTTTGTTACAGTTAATTTACTTTGTTACTTTTGTATGACAATCATGGGACCTAGAGAGCCCAGGGAATACATATTCGAGCCAATCATGCCCCAGCCCAATCTCATCACGGCAATAACCGATATAGATCAAAATCTTAGGATTCAAGTCTTCCGAACAACGGTAAGCTTGCAACAAATCAATTCTCAGTTGAGCGGACTAAACATAGAAGACGACCAAGCACACGTTTTGGTCAAATCAACCAAACTACAGATTACCCTAGGCAAACATTCATATGACTATAGAAGGGTTCGAAAGAGAACAAACCTTTGGTTGTGATCCTTTGGTCCCACAACCAGATGCAGGAGACACTCTTCTAGATATAGATACCAGCCTAAGAATCTAGGTTACACGAATGCTTGTAGGGTATTATGAGAAAATCACATAGTTATTGATCCTAAATATAGAAGCTGAGAAAGCATACAATTACTGGATATTAGGGATTAGGACTTGATTTCACACATGACCATAACAGGTCCACAACGACTAAGAGTCTACGGTTGTGACCCACAAATCCTGCAGCAGCCCAATGAATCTGCAGGAGAATTAGACATAGAAACCGGCCTACGCACACTAGTATTCCGGTCTACTCCACTTCCACCTATCATCATCGAACAATTATCCTTTCTAGAAACAACAAATAACAAAGCTAGAGAGTTCGGACTAGGCCGAGAGAACCGTCTATAGAATTGACTACATTTACCATCCACCATATGACCTGTCCTGAGAAATACGTGAAACTATCCCGGGTCATTTTCCAAGTATTTCACAACCCATAGATCGAATCACACTAGAGCTCGATATTGATTGGACCCTTCGAGAAGTCATCCTTGCGACCATCTATCACACCAACCCAAGTTAGGAGGGCTTTCTTTGCTTTAGATTCGCAAGTTCCGTTAGTGCACATTGAAGACATTAGATTGCCTAACTAGTTTATCTGTATCTCACACATATTCCATCTCCACCGGCTGTCTCGGCATGACCTCGGGAGGTTGGGTACGAGGAAGAGTCACTTGAAGATTCCCACGCTCGCTTGTCACTTTTTCGTCATACAATTACATACATTGAAAACTGGAAACATCCAGAGTTACATTCTTTTCTCTCAACTTCTAAAATAGAAAAACTAACCCCCTTCATATGAGGAAAATCCTCATATTTATACAAAATTGGCTATGAATTTCCCTTGACCCCCCAAAAACATCAATGAACCATCCTAGAAGGCATGGAAAATGAACTCCATTTTTGGAAAATATCTTGTATCGCAAAGATTCCTTTTTTATTCCTTAACTTGATTCTATTTTTACTTCCCAACATAGATGCGTGTAAGATATTTTAATTTTATTGTGTAATCTATTTTTGTCCTATTTACTCTGTCACAATCACTCATGCACCTAGTCATAAACCACTTGTTCCTTTATGTCATTATTTTAACTAATTTGACACTTGCCTTTTGGAGGATATGTTTTGGGAAATGGATAATCATAGATATTCTCTTGAATTTGATGCTTCCCTTGCATAAAACCTCAAACCAAGATAAAATAAATACTTTTTTATAGACATTAATCCTTTTTCTCCTTTTCAAATCTGTGAGAACATCCAAAATTGATCTTGCATTCAATCCCGATATGATAATTCACACAATCCTTTCTAAGATCCATTCTTATATAAATCCTTACTAATTTCTCATGAATTTGTAACTTCCTTTGAGTGTTATGAGTGAAATTTCTTGTGAAATAACTCGTGTTAATCCTTCTCAAGAAATGGCGGATGTGGAATTAGGAAAAGTCTTAAGGAGCTTTCTTTAAAAACCTTGCACATAATTTTTAACCTTTCTGCCCAAATAAATCTTTTATTAGGATTGAAGACTAGGCAAAGCCCGTAGGACCATTGAAATCGACACGGTTTGAATGGCATTGATGCAAAATCTCGTTAAGATGACTCCTTCTTATCTCGTGTTTTAGATATTATTTCATAGCTTGTTTCGCTTTAGATGACCACGTAGCTCCTGATCAGTTAAAGAAATTATGGCTCCACTATAGGCCAGCTATTAACAAGAACACCATTCATATATCCCTTGCATTTTTTATTGAAGAATTAGCGGAGAAAGAGATCCCAGTTGATGTCCATGTAGTGTCTGATGACGAGCTTGTAGAGGACATATCCTCAATTTCCTAAAAATAGCCGCAATAGAGCAAAGGCTCACCAATCTTGAAAAATCCTCGATGAAATATTCTTCTAAGAGGGATCCTAAAGTGTCACTACCTCCATTGAAAAAACACAAAAGGGGTTTGGTTAACCTAGCAAGTGCATCTAAACTAGTTTCCGCCAATCAAATTGGTGTACTCGAGCTCGCTCTTATTGTGTCGATTGATGTACCTATGCCATCTTAAACATCCAAAACTATTACTCGACGAGGTATTAAGGCTTACCTCACAGGTGGGTCTAACATCCTTGAATGGGTCTCCTCTTACAGAAAAAAATGGAATTAATCAAGATTTTGGAAGGCCCAAAAGCAAGTATCAAGGAGCTTATGGACAAGGGTATGTCTCACGGTTTAGTAGGGGATGTACAATATGTTTATGGGGCTCAAGATCACAAAGAATTTGAATTTAGGATGAAAAATATGTTAGATTGGATCCCCTCCTTTGCAAAGGATTTTGTAATCATAAATTGACAATATATAGTTACAAAAGCATCCCTTTTTGTATATGTATACCAAAAGTTATGTGAATTTTAAGGGTTGGGGCCCCTATAGAATCCCCATTTTGTTCTTAGTATATATATACTCTTTTCATCTTCTTTGTTAATTCAATTACTATTCTTTCATGAATGAACATACCTCTGGATAGTAGAGTAATTGTCTTTTGATCAATTTTGCATGACTTGGGTACCCATAATGAGAGTTACTAGTGAAAATACTCTACTTACTCGTTTTGCGGATTATCCTTGCATTTATATTTTCCTCGTGGGTATCTTAGTTATCTTGCATGTTCCATGAAATTTGATGGATTCTTGAGTTTTTGCAAATTTTTCAGGTCAGAGTGCCGACCTTCCGATATACCCGCCGAGTTTTGAACTAGTGTGTCACAACTTTGCTATATAGCCATGTTTCTCCATTTATTGTAAATGGTCACCCCACATTATTGTTTCGTACCTTACCTAGTGACATTTAGTCAATTTGATGGTAGCCAACCATGCCAAAATTATTCCTAGGTCTCGATAAGAATTTTATTTTTCACAAAATGGAGTAACCCACGAAACATCATGTTCTCGCACTTTGCATGGATAACCAACTTAGTGCACTGTGACCATCTTAGAGTGGAATGGTCAAGCCCATTTTTCAATTTGTTCAAAATCATGGGAAGGAGTGATTTTGGATAATTAGGAACCTTGGGTGTTTATTGAACACATGTAAATACGAGTTTTTAAGGGGAAGGGGAATTTTGGAAAATTCAACTTGGTTCCAAACAGGGGCTCATAATGAGTACCAACAAACCGATCCAACACAAGAGGCCCCCACAAAAGCTAAATCAAAACAAGATGAACCTTCACAAGTGGACCTTATTTGTAAAGGCCCCATAATTAAGCAAGAGCCTCAATAAATCCTTTGTTGCTTTAGTATTTTTGTCATACTAGCTTTACTCGTTGAAATATCCTAACAAGAATCAGTTTGGGTATTTTTAAATGGCCAATTGTTGGAAATATTCTTGAATATGTTGAAAATATTTTTCAAACTAAGTGGAAAATAAAGGCCCTGAGTTGTATAAATAGACTTGCCTCTAGTATAAAAAAGGGAGAGGATATTATTTTTTACGAATGAATGCGAGCCGGTTTAAAATTTAACTCATGCAAGCTAAATTTTTCTAATTTACATTCTCCCATTTTTACTTTAGATATTTTGTGTTTATAATATTCAATGCTTGGTGTATTACATGCTAAATTTCCTATAGTAATTCATTTAAATTGTGCATCTACAAGTTTATATTCAATTGCTATAACTTTCTACAAGTTAAATTTATCTTTTAAATGTGCATCTAGAAATTTGATATGGTAAATTTGGTTTACAACCTTGATTTATTTAAATTTATAAATCAGTAACATTAAAATTTGAGTAGTATCTAAGTTTTATGTTGTTGGTTTCTCAAGGAAAGCACATTATTTCCAAGATCATGCATTGAAACAATCTTAAATACATTTTTTTGAGAAGATTTATTTTCTCTACCATTTTTCTTTCTTAGTTTCTTTATGTACTCCACTAAGAAAAATTTAGTTTAGATAAGCTTTTCAAATACAAATCAAGTGAAAAATTATAGAGTGGTGCTCGAAAGACTTCTAGTCTAGTAAACACCCTTAATATTGGTCTAAATAATCAATACCCTATAACTCATACACTGAGTCATATTTTAAGTGATTCTAAAATGAGTAGGACATAAGATCTTGTCATTTTCCTCTTGTGTTTGTGTCATTTTGATACATCAAAAGAGATCGAGAAAAATTGCGCTAGAAGGAGGGCAAAGAATTATGAATCATAATCAATTTTAGGCATATTCATCGATATGTATACATTTTGGTTAAAAAAATTCTTGTGTTTAATCATTTTAACATTGTACATTTACACGGATTTACCAAGAATTATGACCATGTCCCACTATGATACTCGCTTATTCCATATTTCTTTAGATAATTACAGAAACCATACTCGATAGGGGAAAATCCAAAATTTGAAAGGCTTCCTAATTTGGGAGGACTTAGTGGGTTATAGCACGGTTAGTAGGATCTCCCATTAAATACCCGGTGTTGTCCATAACTTTCCAAGCAATTCCAAGAGGCATCTTCCTATATTTGACCCATCAAGAAAACTTCTATTAAATAACATAAAGGTTCACCACCCAAAGGTGAGGGATGTCCATGAACTTATCATAACTTTCAATGCCGATTTCGAAGATGTATAGTTTGACCACCTGACCATAAAAACCCACATATGATTTAACACTAGAAATTTACAAAAATGCCTTGGACCATATGACCAGATTTTTATTAAGAAGGTCCCAAAATATCATTACATCAATTATTTCAGATGTTGAAACCATCTACATTCACGAGAAAATGCACCTCAAGGATATGTTGCCACTTCCTTCCAAAACTCACACCTCAACTATTTTCCTTAGGCCAATAAAAATATACCAAATCCTTTGTAGACACCAGTTCTAAATGCCTTGCTTATCGCTTACACGGCTCTAAATTAGCAACAAGGCCTAATTAATATAGCCTTGGTCCTTGTCAACAATAAATTACGCTCCCAGAAGTGTATCAAGATAATGCTCTACCCAAAGGATGGTAAGAAAGTTAGGCCAAAATTTCATAAATCTATAAAGGCAAGTGGGCACTACGAATTAGTTTAAATGCAAAGAAATCACAACTATCAAAGGTATAATAATAGACTCCTAAATATAAATGGTAACAATCAAGTAGATTTACATAAAAAATGCTTGAGATAAATATTTTTGAAATTTCATTTCCAAATTGGTGTAGGGTTCACAATACTTGCTAAGCATGGTGAATTAGATTATATAGAGTTTTGTCATGCATTTAAAGTTTTTCAAGGAGAATTGGATAACTATGAAATAATTCCAAACACAAATGATATAAATGACCCATATGATGATGCAATATCACCTAGCTATGCTTATGATGTTAGAGACATTTTATTTTCCATTATAGGAGGACAATGAACCATAGGAGAATATGGATGAGATCTATGCCTTTCAACAGTTTCTAGAAGAGTAACTATGCATCGAGGAGTAAAGATAACAACATTATATACACACCTTTAATTGTTACCACAACTCTGCTAGATCCTACAAAAATAGTGATCCTTCTCCTCTAAAGGGGAATGATTATAATCTACAAAAACTAGCTCTGGTATGGATAAAACCAATTATAATATTGTTGATGACATGAAAAATATTAAAGTAAACATAACATTACATAAATGAGTTTAGATCACATAATCGAGAGATTTATTGTTGAAATCTTTAGACAATAAAACCCCTAAGGGATCCCAAAACCTTATCATGCCAATGTTTCATTATACAAAAGCCAAATTTACATTTTTGGAAGCACAATGGACTGAGAGGGAGGGGTGAATTAGTCCTTTAAAAACTTTAATCAATTGTACTTAACTTGTATGAGTCATTAACCATTTAACCATGCATTGATATGAGCTTAACAACATGAAACAACCATCCACATGAACATAATAAAGAGAGAGTAAAAAGAACACAATATGTAAGTGGGAAACCCTAAAGGGGAAGAAAACCCACTGAAAAACTCTACTTATATTACACAAAACAAATGACTTGTAAGAATATTACACATCTTGCAAGATTTTTTTAGTGAAGCACCCACTTCACAATGAGAACCCACCCTAAAACTTTGTTGATATTACACACAACATAGGACTCTTATGAATATTAAAAATCATAATACATTTTATAAATGAATGATTAAATATGATATGCGACTCACACAACTGATTGTGATCCAAGTCCAACTCCACATACGCCAAACCTTCTTCAAAACAAGCTCTTCTTCAACTCGCTCAAAATTGTCTTCTCTTGGGTAGATTAGGTCATTTCCCTTGCATCATTGATCCTATATATTTATCAGGTATTCATCAATATTCTATGCTCTCTCCATAACCCCTCTACACTCTTATTCAATATCCTTTAGGTCACTCATATCCTCCTCAACTTAACTAGTCACAAATGACTAAACACATTTGCTTATATACCTAATGAATTGCTCATAACACCCTTAGGTCATCAATGAAAAAGTAGGAAAGTCATCCTAACTCAAAAACATAACAAAAAAATAGTTTAAACCAACTCAAATGACCTAATTAGGTCGACATGTGTCACAACAACATGAACAAGCACCAAGATGCCTCTAGAGACGAAAACAAGCTCCTCAAGCACCAATGAATGCACCTACAACTACAAAGGCATAATTTTTTTTTCAAGGCTCTGTCATCATCATGAAACATAAGAATAACCTCCAAGAATCACAAAAGGCTCAAGAACAACTAAAAATCCATATCCATCATGAAACACACCAAGGCGCAAGCAAGAACAACTAGGTTTCCAAGCACCTTAAAATAAACCTGAAGAATAATCAACTTCACATAGAAAATATCATCATCATGAATCAAGTAATATACCATTGGAAATTTATATGAGTCTAGTTTTTGGAAATCTCACTTTATCTTCCAACCCATAGTGTAAGGTCTCTAAACAAGTCAAACTCTGAAATTGGTCAAAATGAAAACAAGGACTCAAGAACTAGTCTTGAGAGAAGAATTCCCAATCACCTTCAAAACCTATTCCAATATCAACCACCACCTAGAAATATTCAATTACACTTGTACCAACATGCTCAAGCACTAATAAGCATATGTCACATGGATAAATCTGATCTAACACACCTGTTTCAATCACCTTCTTGAGCAAGCCAACTAGGGATTTCTAAGCCATTAGGACTTCAACTAAAAATCACTTCACCATATCAAAATAAGCACTTAATCATGTCATATAAAGTGCCTAAAAACTTATCCATGACCAAAAATCATTGTTACAAGATGCAATTTCATCAAACTCACTTCATACCACAAGACTAGCATTTTAGCCCTTAAGGCCAAAATAAGAAGTGCTATTTTGAGGACCTGTATATTCAATTTTCTCCATTAAATCAACCTAATTTTTTTATGGATGTCTAGAAAATATCCCAAGGATTCTAGAATATTTTGGTTTTCATCTTGGAACCTCCATCTCAGCCCTGAAACTATAAATGTCCTCATAAATAGGGATTTTATCTCTCTTCGCAAAACAACTGGAACACAAAACCACAACCAAAATGATATTTGAGGAATCATATATAACCTTGATGCATCAGTTTATATTTCTAATTTCATTTAGAGACAAAAAAACAAACATCCCAAGCCTCTCTAGAAGGAGGGTTTCATTGGGGTTTCAAACCACTTTAGATTGTTAACAATTGTTCATTAAAGTATGTCGATCAAATCACATCATTATTTTTGCTAAACACTTTTATCTCAATGAAAAATCATCCCCAAAATATCTAGGTCCCATGAAAAGTGTATGAGATTAAGTGAGCATCTAAAGTTTCTAATTTGAGTTGTTTTTACCTTCTTCAAAACTTGGTTTGACCAAAAACTTCATAACTTGACTTTACTTTAACATTTTGACTTGAAACTTGACCTGAAGCACCATGACAACATATTATAAGTAAAAAGTAAACTCCATTCTCAAATATTCCTAAAACTCTTTAGCCGTAACAACTTACCGGTGTTATCCTTCCTTATCTTCACCTTCTTACTTCTCAAGGACCATGAAACATCATCAAACCACTGAGAACTAACTTGAAAATCATCATACACATGCTATGTAGTGTCATAATTCTCTAACCATTCTTGACCATGACTTTCCTACTCCAAATCTTGTGCCACCATACCATGCACCATGCTTAGGTCTAGGAATAGGCCTAGAATGACCTGACTCAACCCATACAACTCATGAAATGACTATGACAACTCATTATAGACTCATTAACACCTCTCACACACCTCTTGGACCATTATGGAAATCATACCAACCTTTGGGACTCATACAAAGACCATCCATTCTTGCACCATGCCTAAAACCGTGCCTAGACACCATGACAACTTCACCAAACTAAGACACTACCAATCAAACTTCATACTTGACCTTGATTGACACCTCATGGAGACTCACATGAAATCTACACATCATTTTTACATAAATAAAATTTAATATAAATGACAAAAACTAGACACAATGGTCAACAAAGTTCCTCCTTTCCTTTTTATTGTTAGAATATTTGGGAAAAACTTGCATATCTATCTAGTTGATTTAGGGGCATCTACAAACATTATGCCTACTAGCATTTACAAGAAACTTGGCCTTAATCCCACAAAGTTTTACAAGGTAGTCGTCCAACTAGACAAGTATAAGGTAGAATTAATTTGGGAACTTCTAAATGTTTATATGTAATTAGCATATGAGCCTAGGAGACAACAATTCATGGACATTCAAGTTGTAGAGATCCCTGAGGCATATGACATGTTGTTAAGTAGGGACTGGTCAAATGTTTTGAATGGTTACATGTAAAGTGCGTATTATCACATATGGATTCCTTAGAGAGGAATCCAAAACCATATTAGGATAAATACGGAACAAAAATGAAGCATATGATCACCGAGTACAATATTAATAATGAAGAAGATAAATTTTGTTCAAATAACATTGGAGTATACACATTGCATGTAGAAAACTAGAGTTGCTAGTAAAAAACCAAGATAATTAAGGTATTTGGTCTTTATATTTTTATGGTGCTTATTTCATATGTGGAAATGGGGTAGGAATAATCTTGAAAGGCCCAAAATAACAACAATACTCTACCTCATATAAATTACAATTCCCTTGCACCAATAACTTGGTCTGAATATGAAGCTTTAGTATTAGGATTGCAATTTTCCATTAAATATAAGATCAAAATGCTAAAAGTATTTGGTGATTCTGAGGTTGTTGTCAATCAGGTTAGGAGAAAGTATTAGTATTATCTTAAAATTTATAAACATAGAGTTTGGGATCTGATTGAATGTTTTGATGCATTTAACATTTTGTTTATGCCTAGGAAACAAAACCAAGAGGCGGATTCATTAGCTACATATGTTACTTACTACCATATGCCTCGCTTGGGAATTGGAGAAGAGTAGTACACAGGTGGTAGAAATGGTCCTCATTCCTTCAATACCAGATAACATATACCATTTTTAGGTATTTAATGATGATCATCATATAATTATGTTTTTGAATAGCTCTGATGTTTTTTCATCTCAGATTATAGATGAGAAGGACTTGGATGATTTAAACGATGACAATGTTTTGAATTTGAAAGAGAATATGATTCCTAAAGGTATGATCCTCTTTAAAGGATGTTTGATTCTGATCAACATAATTGAGTGTCACTAAACCTAAGGAAAATTATAGAGATTATGATGAGATCAAATTAGGCACTAGAGGGAAACCCAATTAGTGAAAATTGGCCTAACATGCTCAAATATGGAGATGGACAAGGTACAAAATTTGTTAAGAAATTACATGATGTTATAGCATGGTCTTATGATGACTTAAAGATATTTGATCTTAAAGTTATCACCCATACCATAAAATTAGTAGAATATCAAAACCTTTTAGGAAAAGACAAAGACCGGTAAATCCAATTTTGGAACCTTTGATCTACAAGGAGGTAAAGAAATTGTTGATTGTTAGAATAATTGTTCCTATTGGACACATAACTTGGGTAGCTAATCTGGTTCATGTTTGAAAGAAGAGTGGAGAGATAAGATAATGCATTGATTTCAGGAATCTAAATAGAGCTTTAACAAAGGAAAATTATCCCCTTCTCTTGATGAGGTCATAAAAATTGTTAGTGGGTCTAAAATGATGTCTTTTCTTGATAGTTTATCGGGGTATAACAGGTGTTGGTGAAAAAGGATAGGATGAAAAAAACCTTCACCACTAAGTGGGGAACATTTGCATATAAGAGGATGCCCTTTGGTTTAATTAATGTTGGAGCAACATTTCAAAGAGTAATGGATCATGATTTTCAAGGCCTTAATGGTAAATGTATCATAATTTATATGGATGATATGACTGTCTTTTTTAAAATAGGTTGGACTATATAGGGCACTTACAAAAGGTTTTTGAAAGATGCAAGAGGTATGGGATTTCTTTGAATCCCAAGAAAAACATTTTTGTGTAACTAAAGGTAAATTTCTTGGCCACATTCTCACAAAGGAAGGTATATCTATTGACCCTGATAGAGTTGATAGTATTTCAAAAATCAGTCCACCTAATAACAAGAAAGAATTGAAATCCTTTTTTGGCAAAATTAATTTTGTGAGAAAATTCATTTCTAATTTTACTGAAATTGTCGGCCATTGAATGATATGCTAAAGAAAGATTCCAAAATCGAATGGAAAACTAATGATAATAATTCCTTCAAAAACATTAAAGAAACAATAGCCCAAGCTCCTATTCTAGTCATCCTAGACTTCACTAAGGATTTCTACTTGTATTCATGTGCTTTTAATCACACCATATCTGTTTCTAACTAACTCAAAAATTATAAGATAATGAACATCAAATTGCATTTATGAGCACCAAATTGAAGGATGCCCAACTCAACTATTCTATGATGGACAAGAAATCCTTTGCTTTGGTAAAATCATGTTAAAAAATTTTAGATATTACATACTTTTAAAGCAACGTATATGCAATTGTTACAAATCCTACCATTAAGTTGATGCTAAGATACAATAAGTTGGGGCAAAGAATAGGTAAATGGATGACTAAGTTACAAGAATTTGATTTGGGAATTAAAATTACCAAGATGGCTAGAGGTCAAGGCTTGGCACAACTCATAGCCAATATTGATCCAAGGATTGATATCATGCAAGTACACAAAGATGAGGTGCTAAAAGATGAATTGTATAGTCATATCATTCATTATTTGTTGTATAACACATGTCCTCTTGATATAAAGAAAGAAAAAAGGAGAGCATTGAGGTTGAAGGAATCCCATTTCATGATAAAAAGGAGTCCTCTATAGGAAGGATTACGAAGGTGTCTATTTAAGGTGTATCCCAAAAAGAAGCTATTGATAGTATGTGTAACTTTCATAAGAAGATTGGGAGTGGTCATCCATCAGGTAGATCATCTGCTCATAAAATTTTAAAGGCTGGTTATTATTATCCAAATATATTCAAATATGCTCATACACATGTTAGCAATTACCATCAATGCCAAAAATTTTCTAGAAGAGAGACACATGCAACCATGCTATTATTACAACCGATGATTGAGAGAAAACCTTTTTGCACAATGGGGATTGATTTATTTCATTAGAGTCATTAACCCAAATTCATCAGCTAGACATAATATTTTCCTAATCGCCACAAATTATTGCATAAGATGAACTGAAGCTATTACTACAAAAACTACAAAACATTGGATGATATCTAGTTTCTTGAAGAGAACATCATAAATAGATTTGGTTATCCCTTTCCCCTCATTTGTGATAATGGGCTAGCCTTTATCTCTATAGATTTTAGTGAGTGGGCCTATGATAATACGTTAATCATTAAGTTTGTATCTAATTATCATCTTTAAGGCAATGGAGTAGCTGAATCAACCAACACAAAATTGATCAATGCTATAAATAAATTATCCAACAAGAGGCCAAGGGAATGTCATTCTTTGCTAATATATGCACTTTGGGTTCAAAGGACAAGATATAAGCAAGATTTAAAGTCTTCTCCATTTTTATTAGTATATGGACAACAATATTTTTCCCAATCACTCTTAGGTTGCCAACCTATGAGTTTATGTAAGAATACATGGAGGGAGAAGATAAAATTGGAGCAAGAATTTTTGACATTCTCCAAATGGAGGATGCAAGAGACTCAACCTACGCATAACTTTAGTATGCATTAAGATATTGTCAAGAGATGGTTTGATAAGAGGTATAAATTTAATAAATTCAAAATATCAAACTTAGTACTTCTATGGGATAAAGCCCATGAGAAGAAAGGGCAACACAATAAATTCTCACCATTATGGATTGGGCCTTATCAAATAGCTGAAATTTAGGCTAAAATACTTTCAAACTAAAAGATATACAAAGAAATGAAGTAATGTTATTAGTCAATGGTCAATTCCTAAAACATTACTTCTTCACTACTCCATCACAAGTCCCAATGGAATAATCAAATCAGGGAAGTATTTTAGTTTCCCTTTATGCATTCCTTGCTTTCTAGTTTAGTTTCCTTTTATGCATTCCTTGCTTTCTAGTTTAGTTTCATTTTATGCATTCCTTACTTTCTATTTTAGTTTCCTTCATGCATTCTTACTTTCTAGTTTAGTTGTTCCTTTTTTAATTTTGTATTTGTTCCTTGTGTTTAACTACCTAACATTCATCCTAAGCATGTTGGACACTTGCTGGTTGGGAGATATAACTATGTTTAGAAGTTTAAAAGAGTGGTCACTAGAAAACAATTTTAGAACAATCCAAAAGTGAAAACTTAGTATTTATGAATTAAGTGGTCCTCAAGAAATTTGAATCACCCAAAGTATTGAGTGAATTTTAGAAAATTTCTAACCATTTAAGGAAATTGGGCTCCTTGATAAAAATAAACAAACATCTAAAAGTGTTCTTCTTGACATTGTTAGTTATCAACGAAGAGTGTTTCACTGATCTTAATTAGCCCATCCTAAAAATTGTTGTATTGGTTCCTAAACCTTGAAATGAAGACATTCAAAATCCACAAATGCATAAAAACAAAATATTATTTGAAAAGTGGTTATGGAAACCTCCATCGTGGGCTATGGATGCCTAATTGGCAATGGAGAAAAGATATGATAGGATCCAAATTTATCTCTATTGGGGATATGGATGGTTAGATGATAGTAGATAAATGCCCAAACATTCCTCCCCTCTTAAGCCATCCCAAAATAAAAAAATGATGAGAACAAAACTAGCCACGAGTTATCAAATCAAGTTTCTCATCCAAAACAACTACAATTTCAAGCAAAAATATGGTTAGTAAACCCATTTGCACACAATGAGCTATGTTTATTCGTAGTGTTTGGGCTTAGTATGGTACTTGATATGATTAAGTCATCTTGTTTTTCTTAAAAAGGTATGCTTACTTTTAGATATTAAACTTTGAATTCATACTCTTTTATTGGCATTTTTTACAAAACCAAAATTCTAAGTTCTAAATACAAAACATATTTTTCCCATTAAGTTACATTTTATCATTGCATAAGTCCCCTCACCTTTACAAATTGCATTCTCAAAGGTAGGGACCCTATATAGTTTAATATTTGGGAAATTGGAATTATTTACCCTTTGGGAGAGAAATAATTTTTAGGTAGAGTTACCTTATTCTATAAATGATAGTGCTTATACTTAATTAAATCATTTAAACTAAGTAATATACTTAGTTTATTATTTAATTATTTAAAATCCTTGCACTTCAAGATTCTGGTACTCAAAATTTCCATGTGCGAGCTCGCCTTAGTTATTTATTTTTTCCTCACACTTGCAATTTATATTTTCCTCGCACTTGCACTTATTAAAAGTCTCGCACTTCAAAATTTTAAATTTTGGTTGAATAGAGGTTTGAATTTTCCTCAGGTTAACATACAAAAATCACACTTACAATTGTGAGTATTTAAAGATTGAGAAATTTCAAATGTGAGTACTCAAAAGCCTCACACTTCAAAATTCTCAAGCCAATAGGCGAGAACTTGCACCCAAAATTGTGAGAGTCCAAGTGTAAGTTTTAAAAAAACTTTTCCAAAGTGCGAGTATTAAAGAATTTAGGCCTTACAACTTGCACTTCATAAAGAATAGTCTCACACTTCTAAGTGCGAAAAAGGTCAAAGAAAGTAAAAATCGAAATAGTAAAATTACACATTACCAACTACAAAGGACAAGCCAATCCCAAGGATAAAAGTGACATCCTCTTGTCATACACATGACATTCCTTGTGTCATAACATGGCATCTCATATATCATACACGTGGCACCATGGTCTCCAAGGCCTAATTAAAATTGACAACTATGATTTATTCTAGGCTACACACGTGTAAGGTCCATTGTCAAAAGGCTTGACAATTCAAAAGTAATGTTCTTTAGAGGTGAAAATGATCAAGTCATACATTATGCACCATTAATACGAAGCATGCCATTTTAGATAAAATATTTCCTTAATTATAATGATCCCGTGTTAAATAAGGAAATTCATTTAAGCCTTCAAATGATAAAATTGCATGTGAAGTTTAATCTCATTTTTATCCCTCTTGTAAACATTTTAGTTTGAGAAATTCATTGCAGGTTGTTACATGCCATTAATATTTAGTCATGGTGAGAGAAAAAGACATTCCTTTATTCATATCTAGACACAAAAGTAATGCGGGACACCGTGTTTGATTTGACTTCCTTGGACCACGAATTTCAAAACTATTCGTCCATTTTTTCAGTCTAGAGAGAGAGACTTGAGATAGATGTCATGAATGAAGCATAAATGTTGATGGATCAAGCACAATGGTCCAAAGACATTAGGGAATTGAAAAATTGTAGCCTTTAATTAATTTCTACCAAGCTAGAGGTATTTCCATGCCCATTACTACTCTCTTTTCTTCTAATTCACACAAAGGCTAATAATTGGGCCTTATTTTCCAAATATGAGAAAAATACAGCAGCGTTCTTTCTAGGCATGCATTTAAGTATTATTATAAGCTGCTAGAATATAATATTATTTAAAATTCAACTACAATTGAATCCTGGATGTCCACAAGGTAAGTGAGGGGCATTTTATAGAATTGGTCCAATGAATCAATTGATTATATTAATGATGCTCATATGGATGAAATCCATATTCACAAGTTCATACCCAAGGTCCATATAGGCATGACCCTAATTAAAGGATTATATGGAAACCATTCCATTGCTTAATTTGATGTGACCTGCTTCCCTACTTGCCACGATCATAATATGAACATAAAATTCCTTCTTTAGGGAAAGTAGTCACTTCCAACTTGGTTTCCTAAAGAATAAATTTTGTGGACCACAAAAACCATTTTACATGGCCTCCTACCTACTAGATGTAGTTTTTGGTGTTCTTCAATGTATGAAATTTTGTGAACCATTGTCTCCCTCATGCCTTTTGGAAGTAAATGAGTTATATTTAGACATATACGTCCATAGATTCAGGGCTCACATAAAGGACATATACACTTCATTTTATCCCACTCTCTATAAAGATATGCATGAAAAAACATACCAAGAGTCTTTGATAATGTCCTTTCTTCAATTAGGTAAATGGGGATGTTTTTTCTACCCGAATACATAGTAATCATGATTAAGGGCATTCTCACACCTCCTTTGCAACTTCCATATAATGTACCCAAAAACTAGCCAAATAAGAAGCTGCATATCAAATTCACAATGGTATAACAAGAAGATGTTAGCATAAAAAAATTAGGACCCATCCTCCATTTTAAATCATAATGTGATGCATAGAATTTAAGAGGTGGTCTCGACTTGATTTTTTTTTGGATTGTTTAATGCTTTTGACAAGAGCTTAGAACCGGGGGGTTCTTGGGTCCACCTCCCTTAACAATGTCTACAGACTAGATAATATAATTCAACACAAACCGTATGAAGAGCCAAACAACTTCCAAGCCAACTCAAAGATGTAAACACAATTGAGACTAGCCGTCGAACCACCATCCTAGCCCAACAACCACTATCTTGGTCCACCATCGCTAAAGAAGAGAACCACCATAACCACTGGTGGTGTGTCAACCAGCCACCATCGATAACCACCCCCGAAGGGGATCATGCCCAACGGGTTTGAACTGGGTGAGACAGACACAATTGTCTATCTTAACCACACCACCCAAATCCCATTGGTGAGGCCTAACTTTAAAGTTGCAGCAGCCCACCGCAATTCATTTTATTTTCCCCACCACCATATACAACAATATGACTCAAGGAAAAGAGTGGCTTAACATTTAGAGTCATTTAGAGGGAAAATTATTATATATTATGTACATGAAGTTGATGTAAATTAATGGGTATGGATTTACCAAACAGATGACAAACTAGTCACGTAAAATATGAAGATAATGTGAGAAGTTCCTTCCCCAAACAAAATAATGAAAAGGGACTTTATAAATAGAAGAACAATTGGTTATTTAGGACCTTCAAGATAGTACCAAACCCTAACTTCTACCAATCATCCCTCAACCAATAGAGGTAGAAGATGTTCCAAAAATTAAAGATGTCGACTGGAACAACTAAAGTTCCTACTTTAGTTACTAGTGATTTACCTTTTCGATGTAGAAGAGGAACCCACACAAGTAGAGGATCCAACCCAATAAGTGCAAGTAGATATAGTTCAAACTACCCCTTCCACTCCTCATTAACCTCAACAAGAATTAGTGTAACATGCCATGATTTATCATAGGGAGAAACTAGATTGGGTGGATCAAGAGTAGCCATTAATAAAAAATGAATTTAATCCTAGAACAAGGACCTTGAATAAGGTGATCGAAAGAGAATATTTATAGAGTAAGCTATCATATGACATGAGACATTAGAGGACCTCTTCTCTCTTACAAAGAAAAATAAAGCCAAAGGTTCCCAAGTAGCCCAATATGAAGAGGACCGTGTGTCTTACATAAGGGCCTCAATTGAATTAACAACAAAGTTGGTGAGAGGAGTACATGCCAGAAACAAAGAGCTTGAAACTCAAGCCAAGGCCACTATTCTTGAGAGAACTATTTCAGATGTTGAAGAATCCTTATTGAGATTATATGATGTTATCAAAGAAATCATTGAGGATAAAAAGAAGGAACAAGACTACTCAAAAAATTCCAAAACCATCATTGAAAAGATGGATATTATGTAAAAATGTTGAGAATCATGGCATAATCCATCAAGAGGGATATGAAAAGACCCTGCAATTGTGAATATGGATGATATTGGTATATGCTAGACATATGACACTTACAAAAGGGAAATATTAAGGGAATGGATTGACCGATGTGAAAACTTCGACTTAGTTGGATTATGTAGTTTTAAGGGCAAGTCAACTATTGTCGAAGCATCCATCACAGTGTCTTCAAGGAAGACTAAGATTGGTGTCCACTACCAAATTTGCTGAGTTGCATAATCAATTTCTAACAAAGTTTGAAAATAACATAACAAAAGAAAATGAGGACAAGGATTCCCAATTCATTAAAATTGTTTCCTAGATTGGGGAGAAGGTCCATAAAATATAGTATTTAAAGGAAATCATGGGAAAAATAAAGGTCATTAGGGATAAAAATAAATATATATGAATCAATCCCACATAATTACAGTAATAAGAACTATGAACAAAACATATAGAAACAAAAATACACAATAAAAAGATAGGATTTAACTTGGGTCACCCAATGTGGGCTACGTATACCAATAAAAACTTGTCCAAATTTTATTACAAGCCAACAAGAGTATAATCCACTCTCGATTAGTCTTCCCATAGTTATAAAACACAAATATTTTTTTGGAGCTATGCTCAACAAAATTTCTCACAAATTCACACACCTATATCTTTCCCTAATGTATGTCCAACTATTTATAAGCAAATTAATAAGTAACAACTATCTAATAAAATTTACAATACCATGGGTACTTGTTGGTGCTATATCCAGGACCTTGATTGAGTGGTATTTTCCTAGACTCTCTGTAGATGTAACCATTCTGTGTGCTTCATATTATTCCCTTTTCTTCAAAGTTCAATATGAGTAAAGAAGAATTATCAATTTGTAAGAAATTTTGTGCCTTTTCAAAATAAAATGAAAGGATTCAACAGAAATGTTAGAGGAATGGCACCATAAGAATTCCTCGGGATCGGTTAAAATTCCCCTAGCACTTTATACAATCCTCGGGATGTTCAAATGAATGTCAAAGATCTACATCGCCAAGAAATTTAAATGCCCACAAATTAGAGGTATCATGGCAAGGTTTTGGCCTATCATAATGGAACATATGTTTTGCACTATGTGTAAAAATATGTCAAGCATAACACTTCAAGTAAAAGAGAATAATCTAAAAAGGTGAGTAGAACGTGGCATTTTATTATTATTGGCTCAATTTCATAATGGAACATACCCTACAAAGTCACATAACACAAAAAAAGTAAAGACATAACATGTAGTAACCAACCGTGAGACCAAAGATGTGGCGGTGAATCGATCCCAAAATACTAAAAAAATCAGATATTTTCAATTAGACAAAGTACATTCCCACTTTGATTAAAGATCTTTCTTTATGAACAAGGAGGAGATTCACTTACTATTTTAGGGGGAAAATTGATTGTAAGAACTCACCAAATTTGTATAAATATGGGGGCTTGTCCTCATATCAAAGGGGGTTAAATTTTTCTATTTTGAAAAGGTCAAAAGATACGATTGTAATATTGCACATTTCCTTTTGTGAAATACATATGAGTTTCAGTTTCTCAAGATTTTGAGTCAAGGTGGTTGCAATGTACAACCATTGAAAATCATTGAGATCATTTGATTTATGTTCCTTGTTAAGAAATTTAAGATTTGAATAGAATATGTCTTGCTTATGAGTTTGATTTTGTGTTCTGGGTTTTATATGTTGAATTGTTGATTGATGAGTTATATTTTCTACTACAATTTTGTGTTTATTGCTTCTCTGTGTAGTACACTAGATCAGTCCTTAATGGTTGTGCTTTGGTCATTAATTCAATATTGTGTTGTGAGAATTTACTCTGCAATATTGAACATAATTCTAAAATCCTTACTATAACCATTTTTTTGAAGTGATTTTTGTTATCCTTTGAGTGAATCTTGGGCATATGAGAATAGAAGTAGTAAATAATTTATTAGAATACTTGCACAAGATTTTGTGTCAAGTATTTTAGAGATTGTGTTGAAATTTGCATCTGTTGGGTATCAATGAATGCAAATCTTCCTTTAGAAATTATTACTACTTAATCAAGTATTTTTACTATCCAGAATAACAAGTTGCTCTAAGTAAGTATCAATGTGTTTGGTTACAAAATTTGTCATCATATAATCCCCCTTTTGAAGTTAAAACTACCATAATTGATCCCACCCCATACTAACTTCCATTTTTTTCTTTTTTTTTTTGTCTCTAAATATCATTGAAAGTGCCCATTAGCTTTAATTCTACTATCAAGAGAATGCAAGAGAAACCAAACTTTACTGTCTATAGTAACCTGTGTCTAGTATGGTAAGCATATACAACATTTTTTGTGACAACTCATGAGAGTGAAGTGTTGTATTCATGGCCATGTTTATCTCAGATTGATCCATCATTTGAAAAATTGAGGGGAACAAAGACCCTATCTCCCCCTCTATTTAGGTTACCCTATGGTCCTCTCACCCTAGTTCAAGGCAGGACCAAAAGTAACAGTAGGATGAGGCCATCCCCTTTGTATGTTCCCTCAATCACCTCAAGGCTTGATCCCAAGGAAAGTGTTAGACCCCTCTCCGATATACAAATGACACATACTACCCAATCTACCACCATCCAAGCATTCCCCCCCTTCCTAAGAGAATGTTTTCAAGCCACCAGGGGTGTAGAATTGAGGACCAACATGCTTCTGGCACCGTTGCATGTTCATGGACTTATTTACTCTTTTGTGTTAAATTTTCAAGGGTTCAAAATACATACCTTTATAGAGATTTGCCAAAAATTAGGAAAATACAGACCATTATGAAAGTATTGTCCAAATTTTCTCATTATAAATAGGCTTTCCATAAAACTTGTACTTATTTGAGTATACTAGAAGTTGACAACCAAAAACATGGGAAAATTCATAAAGATCTACAAATATTTAACCTCCCAGTTTGTGAAGATATCCTTTCAAGAACTTTTTGAGTTAATCTATACATCTAAGGTGCAAGGCCTTAGTGGTGGCTCTGTCATTTTCAAAGAAAATATGGGATATACCAATGAAAATATTTTACACCTTGATTAATTAACTCCCCCTTTGCAAAGCTGGAAGGATGAAGATCCTTTTTTTTCAAATCTGATCCCACCAGAAGATTACTCCCAGAGCTGGAAAATACATAGTCAAAAAGGAAGCAAATCTGGAAACCAATGGGTGGTCAAAAGTCAGAGGAAAATATTGTTCAACCTTGAATTTGATCCACCTTTGGTGGAGGATTACTCTAGCACATCTAATAACTCTTGATCTAGGTAGTCCTCAAGCATATTTACATTCATTTATTTCAAGAAGGTTCAACATCTGCAAATAATAAAGGTATTCCTCATCTCCTTATTTGTTAACTCATGAGAATAAAGTATTTTGTGAAACTGAGTCCTCAAGGATTTCCATTTTGTGGATCATACTCCTCTACCCCAGAGACCTCCAGTCCCCACCATTTTAACCCTCCTTTTGAAAACCTCCACAAAATAATATGGAACAACCTCCACCAAGGGATCCTTTTGTAGTTACTACTTATAGACCAATAAGGTTCCATGGAATGGTGGGATATCCTAATGAAGTACCAAATGAAATTAGAAATAGGTTGCCTAGGTTTCAAGGAATAATGCCATAAGTGGGGATCAACATCTTAGATTTTTCCAAATGTTATGGATGAATATGAAGTAGAGCATGAGGATGTTTATGTTAAGTTATTCATACATACATTAGAAGAAGATGTCGGGAATGGTATAACAACTTGCTACCTATAAATTCAATTGATTCTTGGGTAGAAATGAAGAATGCATTCAGACTCCAATATGGTGATAAGAATGACCCTAGGTTTCTTTTATCATAATTTGAAAATATCAAAAAAATCCTAATGAGTGTGTGTAAGACTTTAATACTAGGTTCAATAAAACTTTGACTAGATTTCCAAATAATATAAGGCCTAGTGATGATTCTTTCTTGATTAAATACTCATATGCCTTTGATAAGAAATTACTTATTATCTAAGGGAAAAAAATCCTATAACTTTGAGGCAGGATTTCTCTATGGTTGTCCAAATTGAGAACAATATTAAAGCATCTAGGAAGCCTCCAAAGAGGGAAGGTGTCAAGTTGATTAATCTAGAAAATCCTCAGGAAAGTAAGGTTGTAGACTTGGAAGAGGTGGTTAAAAATTTGGCTAGAGCAGTCAAAGAGATTTCATATAAGCTTTCTAGAGTAGAGAAAGGATTGGTTTCAAATCCTCAAGCTCAACACCAGGCCCAAGGAAAAATAGATTTGGGAATCATCCCAAAGGAGATCATCGAGATGATGATAGAGGAAAAGGACCTATGGGTTTAGGAAATAAACAAAAGATTTTAGAGATAATAAAATAGTCCCAGATCCATTGACAACAAGGGTATCATTAGTAGAAGAAGAACACATCATTGAGTGGTGTGATAAATGTTTGTTTCCACATCCCCCTGTGAGAAGATTGTTGAAGATGATGATGTTAATGATGAGAAATGATTTTTTGATGATATATGTATGATGGAGTGTCCAAATGATTCACCACAAGGAGCTACTTCCACTGATCTTCTATATGCCAAAACTATAGAAGAATTTTGGGCTTGCACAAATCAAGTATTCTCTTTCCTCCTATAGTTAATGTTGATGTAGATATGGCTCAATCATTTGAACTTCCTAACCATGATTTTGAATATCTAAGGGCATTAATGATTAAAAAAATGATGATGGAATTCCTTCTGAAGAGGATAGGAAGTTATTAATGAATGTTGTTGTTTCTCAAGAAAGAGACTATAACCTTCACAATAGATAGGTTAAAGGACCACCCCAACTCCCAAACCAAAATTTCCCCTCCTAACTAACATCCCCAAAGATGCTCCCAAGAAAAATATGCCTGATAAAGGTCTGTTATCTCTTCAAAACCAAGCACTTCTTGCTTTCCCCAAGTAAAAGGACAACATCCCATCGAAAAAAATACAATCACCCTTTCCCCTAATACAACCCTTCCCAAATATGCAACATGTGACATGGCCCAAATCTTGAGTCAAATAAAGATCATTGTCCCAATTTTGGAATTACTTAGAATTCCCAAACATAGAAAAAGGGCATTTGAGTATTTGGGATTGAAGGAGGATATAATTGTCAAAGAAAGGGAGGTAAATAATGTGGTGATTCCTCCTACCATAGCTTGAAAATTGAAATAACAGAAGGATCAAGAGAATATGGAGGAACCCCAGAAGTATATTTGGGTACTTCCTTGGTTGAATCACAATTGGATGTGGATCCTTTCTTTACTACTTTGATTTTCAATGAATGAATTCTTCATAATTGCATGTTTGATTCAGGAGCTTCATGTAATATCATGCCTTTAGAGGTCATGAATGAATTAGACATTAAAATAACAACAAATTTTGGGAAATGTTATGCCATGGATTCAAGAGAAGTACCTATTTTTGGGTATGTCAAGAGGTTTAGTAGTACAACTTGTTGCCTATCCTGGAAAATATTTAACTATGAATATGGTTATAGTTGATTTCCTTGCTAAATGGGGTATGTTGCTATCAAGAAAATGGGTTGCTAGTGTGGGAGGAAGTGTTCATGGACATGTCCTTCACCTCTATACCATTGGAAGGGAAACTAGTCAAATTTCATAGAGAAGAAAAAAATGCTCCATCTTATTGAGGATCCTATGAATGCTTCTTATGAGGTATTGTTTGTTGATACGATTTGGGTAACTTCATAGGATGTGTAGATTTTGAAGATCATTACATGGATATTAATGCACACCTTGAAGATGTCAATGTCCCTAGACCATGAATTTTTATGGAGCATGTTCCAATGTTGGAAATGGAGTTAGAGTGGTTCTAACTTCTCCAAATCAAGGTTCTTTTAATTTCTCTTTCAAATTGAAGTTTGAATGTACCAACAACATTGTTGAATATGAGGCATTGCTCCTTGGTTTAAGAGTTGCATGGAAGCATGGGATTAAGGATATCATTGTCAAAGGAGATTCAGAATTAGTTGTAAAACAAGTTAGGAAATTATATGCAACTAAAAACTAGAGGCTGAGACAATATAAGCATGTAGTTTGGGATCTCATAGAATTATTTGATTCTTTTAATATCCTTTATCATGAGAGAAATCAAATGTGAGTAGCTGAAAATTGGTTGTCATAGCATCTCAATATGATAATGAAATTGTATCTCCTTATTGCAATTATGAAGTAGAAGTACTAGTCAGACCATCAGTCCCTGATAACATTCAACATTGGTAGGTTTTTGAGGATGATGCTCAGATTCAAGATTCTTAAACTGTAAAGGTGAATTCACAAATCAACTCATTGACCTTAGAACCTATGGTAGTGCTATGTGAAGGAAAGGAGACCCTCTTTGGAAAATATATAATTCAATTAAAGACAAATACTATTCCTAGAGGACTTGTTAGCCTAGAATCAAATTTTGATAATATAGACATAGAGTTGTGAAAAAAAACTATCCATGTGCCTAGGGATGTTGAAGAATGCAACTTGGGAACTTCTCAAAATCCCAAAAGGTTTTGTTGGGATGTAGAATGAGAAAATAAGAAAAATAAGCTTATACCAAGTTGTTGAAGAAATACTAAGATTTCCTAGCATGGTCTTATTCAAAACTAAAAGCTTACAGAGAAGACATGTTTCAACATGAGATACCATTGGAGCCTCACTCCAAGCCCTTTAGATAAAAAAAAGGCTATCAATCCCCTTCTTGCAACCAAAATGCAAGAGGAATTGACTAAACTGCTAAGAGATGGTGGGATAATACAACCCACTAGATACTCTTCATGGGTGGCCAACTTAGTGCCAATCAGAAAGAAAAATGGGGACATAAGGCTTTGTGTGGATTTCAGAATCTAACAAAAAGCATCTCTTAAAGATAATTACCCACTTACCTAATATGGATAATATGCTACAAAAGGTAACATGATCTGAGTTACTATCTACATTGGATGGATTCTCAGGGTATAACCAAGTTGTGGTGAAACAATCAAAATAGTTCAAAATTACTTTCACTACCCCTTGGGGAACATATGTCTATGTTAGGATGCCTTTTGGATTAATGAATGTTAGTGCAACCTTTCAAAGAGCCATGGATGTGGCCTTTTCTGGTTTCATAAATGATTTCATAACAATATATCAAGATGATATAACTATTTTCTCTAAGAAAAGAGATGACCATTTGGGACACCTTGAGAAGATATTAATCAGATGTAGAGAATATGGGATATCATTATCCAAAGAAATGTCACTTTGGGGTGCAAAAAGGAAAAATTATTGGGACATATAGTGTCTCGGAAGGAGTTATGATAGATCTTGAAAGGGTGGAGGAAATTGATAAAGTCCCTATCCCTATGTCTAAAAAGGGTATCCAATCCTTTTTGGACAGGTAAACTTTGTAAGGAGGTTCATCTCCAACTTTTTGAGATTACTATTCCCATCACAAGTATGTTGAAAAAGGATCAAGTCATCAAGTGGGAAGAAGGGGTTGTTCAAGATTTAAAGGAATAAAGGAGGCACTCAAGACTTCCCCCATCTTAACCAGTCTTGATTATAAGAAAGCATTTCAGATGTTTTCTTTTTCCTCGAGAGAATACAATTGCTTATGTGTTATTATAGAAAAGATGAAGAGGGACATGAAAATCCCATTGCATTTTTAGTAAAGCTTTTTGCAAGGATCAGAGTTGAAATACTCCATCATGGAAAAGCAAGATTTTCCTTAGTAAAGGCCACTAAAATTTTCAGACCCTACATTATAAGCTCCAAATTTATAGCTTATGTACCCACACAATGGTGAAAGACATTTTGTCTCAAATGGAAATGTCAAGTAAAATATGTCATTGGGTCAACAAGTTGTAGGAATATGACATGGATATTCAAACCACCAAACTGGTTTGAGGATTGGGCTTGGAAAGGTTGATGGCAAGAGAGAAATTTGTAGGTGGTTGAGATACATAGTGTTTGAAGAAGATGGGCCACACCCTCATGAAAAGGTGAGCACTTCAGTTTGTATAAAGATATAGTATATTACTTGATAAACTTAAATTGTCCTATGCACTTAGACAAGAATCAAAGGAGGACACTCAAGTTGGTTTCCCAAAAGTATATTTTGACTAATCATGGATGGCTTGGAAGAACCTAAAAGGAGTTTTTTCTAAGATGTATCACTGAAGAAGAGGCACCTAAAATAATTGTAAAATTTCATGGGGGAGTATGTGGAGGTCATTTTTTGGGAGAGTTACTTGCTCATAAAATTTTAAGGGTAAGGTTATTGGTGGCCTTCATTGTTCAAAGATGTTTCCTTGTTGGTTTGAAAATGTGAGAGTTGTCAGTGTTTTTAGAAGATTGAAAGCCTCTGGGGCCTACCCCACATCCGTGTGTCGGTAGAAGCTCCATTCAAACAATGGGGATTGATTTTATTGGTGAAATATCAAACTCTTCAAGCATGGTCATAAGTGGATATTGGTAGCCACTGATTACTTTACTAAATGGGTTGAATCCATTCCTACCTAGAAGGAAACTCATCAAGTAGTCATGGATTTTATTCTCAATAACATAATCTATAGATTTGGGGTTCCTACCAAGATAGTTGTTGACAATGCCATGAGTTTTAGAGCTAAACCATTGGTGACAATGTTCTAGAGTATGGAATAAATTTGGATTATGCATCAAATTATAATCCTCAAGGAAATGGCCAAGAAGAATCAAGCAATAAGAACCTACTTAAGATCCTCAAAGAACACTAGAGACAAATAAAAATAAATGGGGTGAGAAACTCAAGTTTGCACTATGGGAAGACAAAGTTACCACCAAGAGGTCTACTAGAAAGAGTCCTTTTGAGTTAGTTTATGGAATTCAAGCCTTTTTCCCTTGCACTTACAAATTTCCACGTATCAGTTCATGCAACAATTTGAAGATGGAGAAGAAGTAAGTCCATATGAGACAAAGATCAATCAAATTATGGAATTGGATGAGGAAAGAAGAGAGTCCCACCAAATACATGTCAAGTTTAGAGAAAAAATCAAGAAAATATTTGACAAGAAGGTCACTCCAAGAGTTTTCAATGTCGAGACCTAGTCCTATTATGGGACAAAAGACATGAAAAGACAAGGGAAAACATGGAAAATTTTTATGCCCTATGGATGGGACCCTATTCTATTGATATCAAGATTGAGAACATACTTTCTTTTTGAAAGACTTGGAGGGACATTTATTAGAGTTTCCCATTGTCAATGGAAGACATCTCAAACACTTTTGGACTAAGCCAAGAGGATCAGGTATGATCATTGTATAATGTAATTTTTTTGTATTTTTTTGCCTTTGTTTGTGTTGTTGTTTCCCTTTTTGTGCTCTGTCTACAGTGACCAGGTTTTGTGATATGTCTAGTATTCTAGTGTGAATGTTATGTATCTATTCAAAAATCCCTATGTGTTTTGTCTCCCTGAATCCTTACCCAATGGATTAGGCATCTGGTCTTTGTTTTGACATCTTTATGAGAGGTTCTTATGGCACCCACAAGGGGTGCCCATCCCCGAGCAGGAGCCATTATTGGTGCTCAATCCAGGCCCTGGATTGAGTTGGTATTTTTCCTAGACTCTCCATAGATGTAACCATTATGTGTGCTTTATATTGTTCCCTTTCTTCAAAGTTCAGTCTGAGTAAAGGAGAATTATCAATTTGTAATAAATTTTATGCCTTGTCAAAATAAAAAGAAAGGATTCAACGAGAAATGTTGGAGGAATGACACCATAAGAATTCCGGGGACTAGTTAATGGATTGGTTAAAATGCACTTAGCACTTTATACAAGCTAGGAGACGCTCAAATGATCGTCAAAGGTCTACATTGCCAAATAATTCAAATTCCCACAAAGTAAGGAAACATGGAAATTTTAGGCCTCTAAAGCCATTCAGTTTCATGGATTTAAAGTCTTGAAATGTACCAAATTCATATGGTTTTGGGTTTACATGTCAATGGGGCAAAAAAAGTCAACGCGGTTAGAAAAAACATGGCATAGAGTTAGGGGATATCAAGATGACAAGATCAACCATGACACATGATGGTGGACATGAAAAATGTCATCATTCTAGTTTAGGGGGAAAACACATGCACTCCCGAGAGACATAAATGGTCCATATAATGAGCTAGATTTTAAAGGGCTTCTGGGTCTTGGGTGGTATGGAGGTCAAGGAACTATACGTGGCAACATTTCTATGGAACCAATGATGAAGTCTTCACCCGATAGAATTCATGATGCGAATTCCTTGAACCCCCTAACCAATGAAAAAGAAAAAAAAGAAAGAGAGCTAACACTACGAAAATCCAAAGTTGTGTGGATATTTATCATTGGTTTTTAGTTTATTCTTCAAAATTATCAAGGATAACACTCATGAAAGTTAATCAAGGCTATCAAATCAGAAAATTGATCATTGAGATTTTCTTTCATCATGTTTCATGGTGACAAAGTCAAGAAGAGAATAGTCCGAGAAGGTAAAAGATACATGGAATTTTCTTATTGGCTCACATTTCATAATGGAACATACTTACGTGAAAAGTCACATAACACAAAAAAGTAAGGGAAGCAATACACATAGAAAAATCATCGAACTAAAAACCAACTAGAGACCAACATGTGGCAATGAAGGCATGGAATCGATCCCAAAATACTAACAGAAAATCAAATATTTTCAGTTAGACAAAGTACATTCCCACTTTGATTAAAGCTCTTTCTTTATGAACAAGGAGGAGATTCACTTACTATTTTGGGGGAAAAATTGAATTGTAAGAACTCATAAAATTTGTATAAATATGGGGGCTTTTCCTCATATCAAGGGGGGTTAAATTTTTCTATTTTGAAAAGGTCAAAAGATATGATTGTAATACTACACATTTCCTTTTGTGAAATACATATGAGTTTCAATTTCTCAAACTTCAATTCAAGGTGGTTGTAATGTATAACCATTGAAAAACATTGAGAGCATTTTCTTTATGTTCCCTTGTTAAGAATTTAATATTTGAATAAAATATGTCTTCTTATGAGTTTGATTTTGTGTTTTGGGTTCTATATGTTGAATTGTTGATTGATGAGTTATACTTTTTACTACAATTTTGTGTTTATTGCTTCTCTATGTAGTACACTAGATCAGTCCTTAATGGTTGTGCTTTGGTCATTAATTCAATATTGTGTGTGAGCATTTACTCTGCAATATTGAACATAATTCTAAAATCCTTACTATAACCATTTTGTTGAAGTGATTTTTGTTAGCCTTTGAGTGAATCTTGGGCATACGAGAATAGAAATAGTAAATACTTTATTAGAATACTTGCACGAGATTTTGTGTCAATTATTTTAGAGATTGTGTCAAAGCTTTGCATTTTTAGTATCAATGAATGCAAATATTCCTTTGGAGAAATTATTACTACTTAATCGAGTATTATTTACTATCCATAATAATAAGTAGTCTCAGTAAGTATTAAGTGCTTGGTTACAAAATATGTCATCACATAATTCCCCTTTTGAAGTTAAAAATACCATAATTGATCCCACCCCCTCATACTAACTTCCATTTTTTTCTTTTTTGTCTCTAAATATCATTGAAAGTGCCCATTAGCTTTAATTCTACTATCAAGATAATGCAAAAGACAACTAAATTTTGTTGTCTATAGTAACATGTGTCTGGTATGGTAAGCATATACAACATTTTTTTTGTGACAACTCATGAGAGTGAAGTGTTATATTCATGGCCATGTTTATCTCTTCCCCTCTACATTTAGGTTATCTTGCAGGTCCTCTCACCTTGATTCAAAGTAGGACCAAAAGTAGCAAGATGATGCCATCCCCTTTGTACGTGCCCCTCAATCACCTAAAGGATTGATCCCAATGAAAGTGTTATACCCCTCCCTAGCTACAAATGACATATACTACCTGGTCTACCACCATCCAAACATTCCCCCTTCCTAAGAGAATGTTGTCGCCACCACTAGGGGGTGTGGAATTAAGGACTAATATGTACCAAAACCATCGGCGTAGAAATTGACCCATAAACCTATGGGTTAAATACCATCCATAAAATTTATACATTAAAAGTCCACATTTTTGGTTACTAAATTTTTTTCTCGAGGACTGTTGCCCCAAATCCCTACTTTATCGGGGCTACCACCCCCCGAACCTCGGTGAGAATACATAAAGAGTGTACCATACTTTTAGTGTATAATTTACAACACATCTAACATGAAAACAAGCTCCACAACATAATAATGTCCCACTTAGAGTCTATTTTTCACCGAGAAATATTCTCAACCCTTCACTTTCATGTGTGAAGGCCAACCAAAGCTAAGCATAGCTTTAATTTCTCCATTGTGACTACCTTAGTCATCATGTCTATAATATTTCTAATTGGTATGAATCTTCATCAGATTCAAATTCTCTTCATCCAAAGTTGTCATGATGAAATGGTAATTTAATTGTATATGCTTCATTCTAGATTAGAAGTCGAGTTATTTGATAGGTGTATAACACTGATTATCGCTATACAACTTTCCTTCCTTGTGGTTATGCCCAAAATCCTCAAGAAATTACTATAGCCAAATTATCTATTTACTTTCCTTTGTGGAAGTAACATACTCATCCTTTGTGGTTGATAAAGCCACAAGATTATGTAGTCGTGAAATCCAACTCACCTTGTGTCACCTACAAGAAACACATAACCTTTCATGTTCTTCCCGTTGTTTAAATCTCCATCTGTAAGTGAATCTACATAAACATGCAAAGTGGTATCCAATAAAATGTAGTACAAAAAACTATCTCCATGATCCTTCTCAAATATTGAAGGATCTACTTCTCTACTTTCGAGTGGTCTTTACCTAGATCACTCATGAAACTAATCACTACCCCCACACATGGGCAATGTATGGAAAATTGCATATCATGGAATTCATCAAGATACCAACTACTGATGAATAAGGTACCCTGAACATCTGAATTATCTCCTCCTCTATCTTGGGACATTGCTCCTTTGATAACTTGAAATGACTTGCTAAAGGAGTCCCAACTAGTTTAGCGTCTTGCATACTAAATATCTCCAAGACCTTATTAATGTACTCTTCTTGAGATAAATTCATCTTTATTTCCTTCCTATCCTGAGATATTATCATACCAAGGATTTGTTTTTCTGCCCCCAAATCCTTCATAGCAAAGGAATCGCTAAGTTGTTCCTTGAGTACCTTTATTTCCTATATGTTTTTTCTTGCTACCAACATGTCATCCACATATAGACACATGATAATGTAGCTTCCATCATCAAACTTCTTGATATATATGTAATGGTCTGAATGAAACTTGAAGTATCCTTACTCCATCATAAAACCTGTCAAAGTTCTTGTACCAATGCATGTGGAGCTTGTTTCGTGCCATTAAAGCTCTTCTTTACTTTGCACACCATGTTCTCCTTCCCTATGACATCATATCCTTGTGACTGATCCATGTATAATTCCTCCTACAAATCAGCATAAAGGAATTCAATCTTCACATATAGTTTCTCTAAGTGAAAGTCTTCCTTTACAATTATCCCAAGAACAATTTGTAATATAATTCATCTTCACTATTGAGAAACAATCTCATCAAAATAAATACCCTTCTTCTATGTTAACCCCTTAACCACCAACCATGCCTTGTATCTTCTTATACCTCCATCCTCATATTTGAATATATACACCCATTTGTTATAAAATGCTCTCTTACCTTCAGGGTAGGTCTACCAAATCCCTAGTCTGATTTTCCATGAGAGACTGATGTTCCTCATCTATGGATTTTTACCACTTATTCTTGAAATCTACCTTCATTTCTTCCTCAAAGTACTTTGGATCTCCATTGTTAGTGAGTAATAGATAATTAAGAGATGGAGAAAACATTCAGGTTCCCTTCTTACCCTAGAAGACCTCCTCACCATAGGAGTTTGGGGTTCCTGTGGAATAGGTACCTGAACATGCTGTATTGGAATTGGTTTCTCTACAACATCCTCCAACACTTTGTACTCCTTTATAGATTCCTCTCTAATCATGTAACTGTTGTTTATACATGAATTTTTCATTAAAGAACACATCTCTAGAATGGAATATTTTATTATCCATAAGGCACAAAATCCGAAACTAAAGTCATCCACACCATAACCAACAAAGGTGAATTTTTCAAATTTATCCTCTAAATTGGTCCTATCATCTTTATCAATGTGAAAAAAGGATTCATAACGAAATAATCTAAGAAAGGAATAATCAACCTTCTTACTAGATTAATATTCCTCAAGTATTCCTCCATCCATGACATTTGAAGGTCCTCTATTGATTAGATATACAACCATGCTTCACTACTTCTCGCAAAATTAAAGGGGTAACCCTACATGTAACCTCATGCTTATAGCATGATCCCGATAATCATGTTTATTATTTTTGAAACTCTATTCTTTTGTGGATTTCCTAGAATTGTTCTTTGTCTCGTGATTTCATTCCTAGAACAATGATCAATAAATTCATTGTTGCAATATTCTCCTTTATTATCTAGCTTGAGATAAATTAACTTAAGACCTATTTCATTCTCAACCAAGGCTTTCCATATTTTAAATGTATCAAACACATCATATTTTATCTTAATTCCATACACCCAAACTTTCCTAGTTGCATCATCAATAAAAGTGACATAATAAGATGAACCACCAATAAGATACCTAAGATGGGCCCCATACATATGAATGAACCAAATCCAAATTATTTTCCTTCCTTAGGGTCCAATCTTGAGGAACTTTACCCTTTTATATTTTCCATACACACAATCTTCAAAAAATCTAAATCAATCTCTTTCAATCTAAGAATCTATCCTTCAAAATCTACACACCCTTTTAGCTCATGTGATCAAGGTTATAGTGCCACAAAATTACATCTACTTTTATAAGAACTAAATTATAATAATAAACACTAATAGTTAAATACAAGGTACCAACCTTCTTACCTCTTGCTACCACAAGATTACCCTTGGTCACCTTCTAAGAGTCTATTGTAAAATTTACCATACAACCTTCACTCCCAACTTGCTGTGGATATAAAATTCCATCTCAACTTAGGCACATGTATGACATCCTTTAGTAGAAAAGTATTCCTATTATGCATGTTGACTTGAACACTTCCTTTTCCTACTATGTTGTAAGACTCATCATCACCAAGATAAACATGTCCAAAATCCCCTTGAACATAATAAGTAAAATAATTCCTATGTGGTGTAGCATGGAAAGAATCCCCTGAATCTAAAACCCAAGACTCAAAAATATTATCCAAGGAGAGAATTAATGCATCCTAAAAAACATTACCTACTGCCACATTCACCTCCTTGGTGTCTTCCTATTTTTTCTTCTTGTCCCAAAGAGCCCAACAATCCTTCTTTGCATTCCTATCCTTTCCATAGTGTTCACATACCATCATTCTCTTTGATTTTGATCTTCTATGATCACTTGATTTTCCATGGTTTCCTTTCCCTTAGTATTTTTTTCCCTTTAATCTCCAACACCAAAGCATTCCCTAAAGTAGAAGTCTCCTTGAAGATTTTCCATCACATTTCCTCATTAAGGATCAATCCTATAACATCCTCAAACTTCAACTTGACATTGTTAGAGACTCGAGTTTCTCACAACCATCACTAGAATTTTTTTAACTCTCTAAAGTAAGGAGCACATAATAAGTAGAGCCCTAAATTCATCATCAAAGTTAATTTTTACAGATTTCAAAATAATAAAGAACTGTATTAAATTCATTCAAATGATCAAAACTAAACCATTCTAAAAATCCTCATAATAAATAACTTTTTCATAAAAATATTTTATTATAAGCAAAGGGTTTCTCATATAACTTCCTAATGCATTCACCATAACTTATGTGGTCTTCTCATGTGATTGAAGATGCAAGGCATAATTGATGGCCCCAAGTGCTTTCTTATAAAAAAACTCCTAATATTCATCCGCATACCTGTTTGTTTCTTACTTTTCTAGCTAACAAAAATGAAGATCCTTTTGATAGAGATAATATTCCATCTACATTTTCCATAGACCAAATTTATTCCCATTGAAAATTTCAACCTTTGATCTACCATCATATGACATAGCTTCCACTTAAGTTAATAACTCTTCCCGTGATTGAACACTTCATTAAAAAAACCAAAAGTTATGATACTAATTATTAGGGATAAGTAGAAATATATACAGATCAATCCCACATAATCATAGTAATAAGAAATATGAAATAAAATACGAAAACAAAAATACACAAGAAGAAGACAAGATTTAACATGGTTTACTCAATGTGGGATGCATCCACCAAGAAAAAATTTCTAAGATTTTATTACAATCCAATAAGAGTATAATCCAATCTCATATCAGCCTTCTCATAATTATAAAACATAGATTTTGTTTGGATATATGCTCATCAAAATTTCTCACGAATTCACACTTGAATTCACACACCCATATCTTTCCATACTATATGTCTAGCTATTTATAAGCACATAGATAGGCAAATATCTCATAAGTTTTACAATACCATGGGTATCAAAACCATGGGCCTGAAGCTGACCCATAAACCTATGGGTTAAATACCGCCCATAAAATTAATACATGAAAAGACCACATTTTTGGTTACTCCCGAAAAAATATTGGGGGATTCCACCCTTGAACCACAATGAGAATACATGTAGAGTGTACAATACTTTTAGTGAAAATTTACAACACATATAACATGAAAACAAGATCCATAGCCTAAAAGGATACAAAGAAATATTTAGTTTATAAAGCTCCCATACTCTTCAAAAGCCAATAGTGGACATGGTAAAGTTTGCCAAGGATTACAATATTTCTAAGGAAGATTTCATTGCTATAGGAAAAGTGGCGCTTCAAATTATCAAGCATAAGTGGCCCCCAGGATAAGTTGAACCAACACAAGAAGAGACTTCACAAGTGGAACCCGTCCGAAAAGGCCCCATAATTAAGTAGGACCCTTAATAATTCCTTGGATGATTTTGTATTTTTATAATACTAACATTACTTGCTGAAATATCCTAACAAGAATTATTTAGGATATTTTTTTGAGTGACCATCTCTTGGTAATATTCTTGAATATGTTGAAATTTTTGTTCAAATCAGGTGTGAAAGGCCCCAAATTGTATAAATAGATATGCCTCCGAGTCTAAAAAAGGGGATTGAATTTTATTTTTGATGAATGAATGTGAGCCATTTTAAAATTTAACTCTTGTAAGATAAATTTGTGTGATTTACATTCTCCCATTTCTACTTTAGATATTTTGTGTTCATGATATTCAATGCTTGGTGTATTACATGCTAAATTTCCTGTAGTAATTGTTATCCAAATAACTCTCCTAGTTATTTGGGTAACTTGTATACATATTTTGGCTCTTAGCTCCTCATTGAAGGTTACACGTGCTTAGGTTCAGTTGGCACAATTCCTTGGTTGTAGTTTTCCCTTAGCACCCCTTTTTTTCCTCACACACCCTTGCGCACTTTCTATTCTCTCCTTCCACTTTCCTTTTCCTCTTTGTTCCACTCCTCCCTTGCGCCCACCTTCTGCGCATTCACTTTCTTCCCAAGTAGTTTCTTCCCTGTGTGTGCGCCTCACACTTGCTTCAATAAGCTAAGTCCCTGTCCCTCTCGCACACTGCACCCATTACTTTTTAATAGTTATGCCTTGACCATGCATTCTCTACTCACCAGTTTGCCTCATTTCCCCACGTGCGTCACACACATGTTTCTCTGCACCTTCCTCTATTTTCTTCCATGTGCCCTTCCTTGTGCCCTCCTTTAACCCTTTTTGTGCCAAGTCATCTTCTGACATGATTGAGTGTACCATACATAACCAATCAAAACACGCAAACAGGGAACCAAATCATTGCAACAAATTAGTGAGTGACATGTGGCAGAAATGACAAACATTTTGCATAGTTGGCCATTATTTCAGCCACCACACACACCACATGTCTTACGTGCACCGACAACTCTAAAAATTCTTACGACAGATGTATCTTTTGCTATAGATCTCGATCGGTGTGCTGCAATCGGACTTGTCAGAGAGTCTTGCGACATCGCCTACAATGCTAAATATCCAAATTCAAATTCTTGCGTATCTGGTAGGTGAGAAATGGGAAAACATCTTTCTAAGCATTAATGAGCATATCTAATTGCTCCAACCACCCAATTTAATCTGATTCACCCTCCTTCCTTCTTCAACACACCAAATAGGCTTGGGGAAGTGTATTTCACATATCTCTAGGTGGATTTACAGGCATTCAATGCTTCTTGTTGGTGGTTACATTTCAAATTTATATTTTCCCTCCTTATTCTCCTCTTCTTCCATGGATTCATCTATAAATGTAAGATTTGGGATCATTTGTTATGTTGGATACTCTGGATCCTTACGTGTTTTGCTAAGGACTTCATATTTTCTGTATTTTGAGTTGTGAGACCTCTAGATCTGGCTCATGCATGTGGATATTGGCCTCTTTCGCCATTGTAACAACTCTGTGCATTTTTGGAAGTAATAAAAGCATCATTTTGTGACTATTATTTGTCCTAATGTGTTTGCATTTCTTCTTCTTTCCTTTCTTTTACATTGCGTGTTCATTGTGCCACTTCACATCCCTTGTAGTTCCTTATTTAGTTGTGTTCCATGAGAATGATCTGGTAAATGCATTTTCAGCTATGCTACTCATGCCTAGCCTCCTTTCACACATTCCCTTTTCATTCCCACTCAGAATATATAGTATTCATCCCTCTTTTTCTGGTGCTATCACCTTTTAGTGTAGTTCATTTTCATGTTATCCTTCTATCCTTGGTCCCTTGGAATTTATTAGCTTAGTTTCCCCTTTCAACACTAGGAGTAGTAGTAGCAGTAGATAGAGGAATCGACCTTCTCCAGAGATCTATCTCAAGCGCATAAGGTCCCACAACTTGGAGATGGTTCCATTGTGATATCAAACAACTTGGTTCTTCTAGATGTGAGACATGGGTGAAAGTTTGAAGACCAACGTTTTTGGCATGCCTAGTGGGACTAATAATGAAAGCTTAAATTTCATATTACTAAGTTATGGTGTGTGGAATTAGTGTTTCAACCTTAGGAGGTTCATTTCAACACATCTGACGACTCCCAACATTTCTAGATCTCTATTTTAGTAGTCCTGAGCACCTTTCATGAGAAGAGTGCATACAAGAAGAAGTGCAGTAGTTGAATATTATTTCGAGTACCTATAGCTATCCCCGAGGAAATTTCACATTACATAAATCCCACACACCTATCTCCATCTCCCGTGTTTTGTGCCCATAAAACTCCTCCTCAAAACAGATAACCTACACGCCCTAGAATGGAACATTAACCACCTCCTTCACTGAGAAAATTTTCCAACTTCACAAGAGGAGTTCCCTTAGTTATGGCTATACAAAATGACATGCCAAATGGTGTGCTCAAAATTATTCCATACTTTACTTGGTGAGAATCAATTCACCCTCAAGAGCATATCCAGGATGTAGAAAACGTGTGTTCACTCTATTTGATCACACATGATGATGTAAAGAAGGTTACTTACATCCTCTTTCAAAGGTAAAGCACTTCAATGGTACCGAGGCTTAATACTTGGATCTATTACCACTTGGGATGAGTTGAGAACAACTCTTTACAATTAATTTGAAGATAAGTTAGATCACTTATCTCTAGTGGAGAAATTGACAACAACAAAGAGGGCACCCAATGAGCAAATGATTGATTTCAACATCAGATTTCAAAAGACTTGGGATAGAATTCCTCTTGTGGTAAGACCTACAACCCAACATGTTTTCCTATATTATCTAAAGGAACTCAAAAATGATATCTCAAAGTAATGATACTATCCATGAGAGGTAGGACTTTACCAGCTGCTTATAATATTGTAGTAAGGGTAGAAAATAGTCTTATTTAGGTGGGAAAGATAGCTCCTAGACCACATATGCCCTTGTTCCCAGAAATGTCACAAGCACCCCAACCTTCTGTGGCCCCTATTCTTATTTCAAAAGTATTAATGGCATGGCAACACAGCTTTTCTCATTTCTCCAAAGAATGATAAATTCTTCTTCATGCATAGGCTACAGTTTACATGCTCCAACAATGTGGTAGAGTATGAAGCGGTACATGGATTTCTCATTGATTTAAAAAGAAAGGAATTAAGGTGCTTGCATATATTCAGGGGACACAAAATTGGTCATCCACCAGGTTACCAAAAAATGACAGACAAAGAATAAGCTTTTCAAAGCTTATAAACATAGAGTTTGGGACCACCTTGAGAGCTTTGATGCTCTAAATCTGTAGGTAGTACCACACAAAATGAACAAGGAAGCTTTGGTTTGCAATTATCTCTTGCTAAGGAATTTTTCAAAAGAAACACTCAACACTTTAAGATGGTAATCAAGCCATCCATTCCAGACAACAATATCAGCTAGAAAGTGTTTAAGAGTGACGCATAAATCATCTAGTTCATCCAAAATGAAGTTGAGTTCTCATCAAGCATGCAAGCTAACTTGCATGACAATTATGGTGACCAAGTAATACAATTGAAGACAAACAAGTTTCCTAAAGGGCTGGTCACCTTAGAGAAAATGTTTAGCCTTGATGATGAGTTCAAGGGTGAAGAAAAGTATATGCACGCTACGCAAGAAGACTCAAGCTCCCAGTCACTACTATGCACATAGAAAGGAGTTTCTTCTTAGTAAGGATTGTGCACATGAAAAAGGAAGGCCTTCATATCTCTGTGCCAAAAATATAGTGATATATTCTCATGAGAGTATGAAGACCTCAAAGTTTGTGACCCAAGTGTTGCTCAACACTCTATTGATCTTGAACCTAGTATCAAGCCCATCGCATGAAAACGCAACGACTGTCATCCAAAGATAAAGCCCCTCATGAGAAAGGATTTATCTAAACTCATTGAGGTGAAGATTATTTTTCCCATCAAATACTCTACTTGGGTTACAAATTTAGTTCCAATGCGTAAAAATAATGGTGAAATCAAACTCTACGTTGATTTTAGAGATTTGAATAAGGCATCTCTAAAGCATCATTATCCTTTGCCTTCAATGGAACAAATTCTACAGATCGTGGCCGACGCGCATAAGTTCTCAATGTTAGATGGGTATTCGGTTTCAATCAGATCCTGTTAAGGAAGAGGATTAATTCAAAAAAGCATTTACAACCAAGTGGGGAACATATGTGTATTAGAAGATGCCCTTTGTCTCACAAATGCAGGTGAAACATTTCAAAGCATGCCATGGAAATTTCCTTCAAAGGTTACATTAATGAGTTCATCTTGGTGTACCTTGATGACATAAAAATCTTATCAAAGTAGAGTGTAGATCATATGATGCACCTAGAGAAAGTCTCAGTGAAAGATACGAAAGTATGGGGTGTATCTTAACCTCAAGAAATGTAATTTTGCGGTGGCGCAAGGAAAGATCTTATGCCATGTGGTTTCAAAGGATGGTATTGCAATTGATCCTAAGCACATTTTAACCAGCCTATATCTTTCCATGCCAACGCACAAAAAGGCCTTGCAGTCCTTCCTTAGTAAGATCAACTTTGTTAGGTGTTTATCCCTAACTTTGCAAGACTGGTTTAGCCCATCACCCTCATGCTCAAGAAGGACATAGCCTTCAGATGGACAATAGAAGGAAGAGAAAGATTCAACAAAATCAAGCAAGAAATTTCTTGTGCGCCAACACTCATCAACTCAGATTATTCCAAGGATTTCATCCTTTATGCTTGTATGTAATCACCGATACTAGTGTTTCCACCGTCCTAACACAAGAAAATGAACAAGAGCTAAAACAACCAAAGGATTTATTTAGCTGCATATCAAGGATTATGAATTAAGGTACAATCACACAGAGAAGAAAGTCTTTTCCATCATGCGTGCGCTCAAGAAATTCAAAAGTATGCTTGCCACAAATCATATCAAGGTATTAGTATCCCACTCTTCTGTTAGAGACTTCATCATGGGAGCAGAGATCAGTGAAAAGAGAGCACGATGGGTGACCAAAATCATGGAGTATGATGTGACTATAAAATCCAAAAACTAGTAAGAGGTAGTGCACTTTGCAGGCATTCTTTGAGGATACGTAGAATGAATATCGAGACTTCATTATTTCTAGATGAAGGTCTTCCGTGTGTAGAGCTTGAGCAGAATACATATTATGGCACACATGATTGGATAAAGGACATGATCACATTCCTTTCGAGGGTGCATACCCTCTTGGTTTGAACAAGGAAAAGAGAATACATCTCAGGTTACAATCTATCCCTTATGTTTTGATTGATGGAATTCTCTTTAAGAAAAATATTGATGACATCATTGTTAAGATTTATTAACGGTGCACAAAATGAAGAAGTTTTAGCATAATTTCATGATGGATTCTCTGGTGGAAACTTTTATGCCAAAAATACAACAATAAAAATCATAATGGCTGGTATCTTCTCGGTATGCCCCTGTTTGTAGATGCACACAAGTGGGTCACAAAATGTAGAGAGTGCGATTTATTTGTAGGAAAGAAAAAATTGGTAGTGCTTCCCCTCTGACCAATCCAAGCAGATAAACCTTTTGCACAATGGGGTCTTGAATTCATAGGCATGATCAATCCTCTTTCAAGCACTAGACACAAGTGGGTGTTGATACTACATATTACTTCACCGGATGGATAGAAGTCACATTGCGCTCTCAAGGAATCAACCGAGTTAGCCATCCTTGACTTTCTCGAGGTATAGTCACAAGGTTTAGTGTCCCTTAAACCATTATCTATGATAATGGAAAAGCCTTTCTTGTACTAAAATCACTTATTGCGAACTAGACCTCGAGCATCTACCTCAAGACTTCTTCCAACTATTACCCTCAGGGTAATGGTTTGGTAGAGTTAACAAACAAGAACCTGATTAGAATCATGAAGCACACAATGAACATCAACCAAAGATAGTGGCATACAAAGGTCTCACACGTGCTCGGGTAGATATAAACACATTCAAAATAGAAATAAGAACTTCACTTTATAAGTTTGTCTATGGAAAATAGACCATCCTTCCTTTGACGCTGAAATTGAACTCATTGGTGCTTGCCAAATAGCTGAATCAAGGTGCAAACCATAGAGAAATCAAAATGGTAGAGTTGGTTAATCTTGAAGAAATAAGGAACTCTTGCCATGATTAAGCTAGAACAACATCAACAAGCAACAAATAAGTGGTTTGATAGAAAATTTAGGCCTCAAGATTTCAAAGTTGGGGACTTGGTTTTAAAATGGGATGCTAACAGAGCTAAACTAGGGTGCCATTCAAAGTTTGATGCACTTTTGAGTGGCCCATACATCATTAGTTCATGCAAGGAGGCTAACTCTTTTGAGTTAACTCATCTTGATGGAGCAGGATACACTCCTTCATGAATCCCAAGAAATGGGATTTATCTTAAATTGTTCCATTTAGTTTGTTACATCATCTTGTAATATAGTAGAGTAGTTTCAATTCCTCCATTTTCCTCACGTGCCCTCGCAGTGCATCTTTATTTAAATCTATGTGCACATTATATAAATCTATAATTTCAGACATATAATGTGCACATATTTTAAGACTTCATATTTTCTATATTCAAAAACATTTTGCATAGTTAGCTATTATTTCAGTCACTGCACACGCCACACTGTCTAGATCTGACTCTAACAATGCATTTGATTCCGATCTGCGTGTGCCTAGACTTGTCGGCCTCTTTCACTTGGCATTTAATAACTCATTTCTCCAACCACCCAATTTAATCACTTTTTTCCTAAACGCCAAATAATAGAAGCATCATTTTGTGACTTTAGATTCTCAAATCGCATTCTTTTTTCCTTATTCAACACGCCTTAACATGTTTGCATTTATTCTTCTTGCCTTTTCTTTTACATCTATAAATGTGTGTCATCATTGTGCCACTTCACATCCTCAGTTGCAGCTTCCTTATTTAGTTGTGTTCCATGAGAATGATCTAATAGATGCTATTCTCTGCCACTTGTTAGTTAACATGTTTGCATTTATTCTTCTTGACTTTCTTTTACATCAGTGTCTCATTGGCCACTTCACATCCTCAGCTTCCTTATTTAGTTGTGTTCTGAGAATGATCTAATAGATGCTTAGCCCGTGCTTAGCCCCCTTTCAAGCATTCCCTTTTCATTCCCATTTAGAAAAGATAGTATTCATTCCTCTTTTTATGGTGCTATCACTATTTTAGTGTGGTTTATTTCCATGTTATCCTTCTATCCTCTGGTCTCTTGGCATTTATTAGCTTAGTTTCCTATTTCAATACTAGGAGTAGTAATAACAATAGAAATAGATAGAGGAACCGACCTTCTCCGGAGATCCGTCTCAAGCGCGCAAGGTCCCACAACTTGGAGATGGTTCCATTGTGATCTCAAACAACTTGGTTCTTCCAGATTTGAGATGTGGGTGCAAGTTTGAAGGCCAACAATAATTCACTTAAATTGTGCATCTACAAGATTATATTCAATTTCCATAGATTTTTTTAAGTTAAATTTATCTTTTAAATGTGCATCTAGCAATTCGATATGGTAAATTTGATTTACAACCTCAATTCCTTTGAATTTATGCATCAATAACATTGAATTTTGAGTATTATCTAAGTTTTATGTTGCTGGTTTTTCCAGAAAACACATTATTTTCAAGATCATGTATTAAAATAATCTTAAATAAAATTTTCAGAGAAGATTCTTTTCTCTTTTCCATTTCTTGTCTTTTTAGTTTCTTTAAATACTCCCCTTAGATTAATTTAATTTAAATAAGCTTTTTAAAGATAAATCAAGTGAAGAAATTGTAGGAGTGGCACTAGAAGGACTACCAGTCTAGTAAACACCATAAATAACCAATATCCCGCAACTCATGCACCAAGTCAAAGTGATTCTAAAATGAGTAGGATGTAAGAGCATATCATTTTCCCCCATGTTTGTGTCATTTTTATGCATCAACAATTGTTAACGTTTCTAGAAAGAAGTGCACCCACAAACCTCGCTTCTATTTCTTGTAATTTCTAAGCCTCAATACATTCTTAAATGTGTAATTCTAGACATTATTCTATGAAATATTACAACCAATCCTTTATTAACTTAGTATCTAATACAAATCATGAGTGCATTATAACTATTACTTTGATCTATTTAAGATTCTTTGACACGTGTATATCCCATCACGATGTTGTTATTCTTATAGGGAATAGTCTAGTGCATTGATCCTCATTTCTTCTTGAGGCATATGCTTTTGAAATTTGACCAAAAGTGCATTTAGATTAGAGTTCCCAAAAAAATTGTGGAGTTCATTTGTCTTCCACCTACACCATCCTCATTGGCCTTATGTAACGCCTCGCACCGAACGGGAAAAAAAGAACCTAAGTAAGTGACACAAGTTTCGCTATTTTTTTTATCATTTAAAAGAAGTCCGAGCCACTACTAAGGTTTTCATTTATTTTAATGAGTTCATTTTGTCTGCAGTACACGATAAAAATTTAATATGACTAACCAAGATATTCCGTAAAAAAGTTTTTAATATAACTGTCCCTTTCATATTTCATAATTTAATTAAACGGTTCCATTAATTTTAAAACTATTCAATTCCGTAATTAAATTATCTCTACACTAAATAAAATTCATTCAATTATCATCGCTTTAATTAATTAAACATTTAACTTCCATAATTTAGTTAATCTACTAGATAAATTCAAACAATTTAATTCCCACAATTTTAATTACTCGATTTTATTAATTAACTACTAAGTTTTTGTAATTTAACTTAATATCTCGATGTTAATTTAATTAATTCATCATTTTATTCCATTTGTGAATTTGATAAGTAAACCTTATATTTAAATTTATTTAATTCTTTAACCATTACCATGACCCATATAATTAAATTAAATAAATAAGCAAATTAAAAGACAGACTATAGTTATACATAAAATTTATTAAAATGGGTGGGAAATGGAGCATCCATTTCCCACCATTAGATCTATTTATCACAACCATTAGATCTAGGGCATCTAGCAAAATTGTAGATTTCTCTACAGTCTCATATAATTAGTTTTATATTTGGCAAAATATTCATTTTTCCTCCATTTGTCTGCAATTTTTTTTTCTTCATCAACTATTGGGGCTTCCATGGATTTTCTTCAAGAAATGGAGATGGAGATAAACTTCTCCATTCAGATCTATACACACATGGATTTATATGGCTTCTCTCTTGTTGGTTCATATTCCATTTGGTTTTAATGGAGGTCTGCTTTTTTAATGAAAGTAAGGGTTTGCAAGTTTATTTTATTATTTTTTTAAATTTATTTTTCCAAATTCATATATATATCTATATCTATATCTATATCTATATCTATATCTATATCTATATCATGCATATTCACTCACAAATCTGCATTAATATAGAGTTTTGTTTCAACATATTTACTCACAAACCAAACCACCATGGGCACCCCAAAACATCATATATGGGAGCAGCCAAACAATCCTCTTTTGCACAATTTAAAATATATAACAAAATTTAAAAACCTCTTCAATGTCCATTTTTCTCGCAGGTTTATTTATTTATTTTTTCTTTTTTCGCAACAAAATTTAAAAACCTCTTCAATGTCCATTTGTTTGCAGGTATTTTTTTTCCAACAATATTTTAAAACCTCTTCAATGTCCATTTGTATGCACATTTTTAAAATCCATTTGTTTGCATGTTTTTTTAAAAACTCTTCAATATCGATTTGTCTACATGTTGTTTTGTTTTTTTAAAGCCATCTGTCTGTAAAGATTATTCTTTTTCTCTATTTTGTATTTCAGAACAATTACATACATACATACATATATGTATGAGATTGTTTTTATTTATATTTAAGTCTCATAGCAAGAAAATGAAAATTTGAATTTCAGACAACAACAACAAATAAATAATTTCTTCTTCTATTTTAAAGTGTTTCATAATAGGATTGTATCATATATATCTTCTATTTTAAAATGTTTCACAACAAGATTATATATATATATATATATATATATATATATATATATATATATATATATATATATATATACCACATGTCAAGTTGGAAAGTTGTTTTAAAATAGTAAGATTAAATAACTCAAACCAACACCATTTGATTTCATAATCATAATTATGGAAACACATATTCACTTACATTTATAAATTTAGAATATAGATATAAATATTTATTTCAAATTGAAAGTTAATGTTTTAAAACAATAAGATTAGTTAACTCAAACCAACACTATTTGATTTTATAATCATAACTATGGAAACACATATTCACAACAAGATTATATATATATATATATATATATATATATATATATATATATATATATATATATATATATATATATCCACATGTCAAGTTGGGAAGTTGTTTTAAAATAGTAAGATTAAATAACTCAAACCAACACCATTTGATTTCATAATCATAATTATGGAAACACATATTCACTTACATTTATAAATTTAGAATATAGATATAAATATTTATTTCAAATTGAAAGTTAATGTTTTAAAACAATAAGATTAGTTAACTCAAACCAACACTATTTGATTTTATAATCATAACTATAGAAACACATATTCACAACAAGATTATATATATATATATCCACATGTCAAGTTGGGAAGTTGTTTTAAAACAAAGAAGATTAAATAACTCAAACCAACACCATTTGATTTCATAATCATAATTATGGAAACACATATTCACTTACATTTATAAATTTAGAATATAGATATAAATATTTATTTCAAATTGGAAAGTTAATGTTTTAAAACAATAAGATTAGTTAACTCAAACCCGCACTATTTGATTTTATAATCATAACTATGGAAACACATATTCACAAGATTATATATATATATATATATATATATATATACATATACATATACATATACATATATATATCCACATGTCAAGTTGGGAAGTTGTTTTAAAACAACAAGATTAGATAACTCAAACCAACACCATTTGATTTCATAATCATAATTATGGAAACACATATTCACTTACATTTATAAATTTAGAATATAGATATAAATATTTATTTCAAATTGGAAAGTTAATGTTTTAAAACAATAAGATTAGTTAACTCAAAACAACACTATTTGATTTTATAATCATAACTATGGAAACACATATTCACAACAAGATTATATATATATATATATATATATATATATATATATATATATCCACATGTCAAGTTGGGAAGTTGTTTTAAAATAGTAAGATTAAATAACTCAAACCAACACCATTTGATTTCATAATCATAATTATGGAAACACATATTCACTTACATTTATAAATTTAGAATATAGATATAAATATTTATTTCAAATTGGAAAGTTAATGTTTTAAAACAATAAGATTAGTTAACTCAAACGAACACTATTTGATTTTATAATCATAACTATAGAAACACATATTCACAACAAGATTATAAATATATCCACATGTCAAGTTGGGAAGTTGTTTTAAAATAGTAAGATTAAATAACTCAAACCAACACCATTTGATTTCATAATCATAATTATGGAAACACATATTCACTTACATTTATAAATTTAGAATATAGATATAAATATTTATTTCAAATTGGAAAGTTAATGTTTTAAAACAATAAGATTAGTTAACTCAAACCAGCACTATTTGATTTTATAATCATAACTATGGAAACACATATTCACAACAAGATTATATATATATCCACATGTCAAGTTGGGAAGTTGTTTTAAAACAACAAGATTAAATAACTCAAACTAACACCATTTGATTTCATAATCATAATTATGAAAACACATTCACTTACATTTATAAATTTAGAATATAGATATAAATATTTATTTCAAATTGGAAAGTTAATGTTTTAAAACAATAAGATTAGTTAACTCAAACCAACACTATTTGATTTTATAATCATAACTATGGAAACACATATTCACAACAAGATTATATATATATATATATATATATATATATATATATATATATATATATATATATATATATTCAAGTTGGGAAGTTGTTTAAAAATAGTAAGATTAAATAACTCAAACCAACACCATTTGATTTCATAATCATAATTATGGAAACACATATTCACTTACATTTATAAATTTAGAATATAGATATAAATATTTATTTCAAATTGGAAAGTTAATGTTTTAAAACAATAAGATTAGTTAACTCAAACGAACACTATTTGATTTTATAATCTTAACTATAGAAACACATATTCACAACAAGATTATATATATATATCCACATGTCAAGTTGGGAAGTTGTTTTAAAACAGTAAGATTAAATAACTCAAACCAACACCATTTGATTTCATAATCATAATTATGGAAACACATATTCACTTACATTTATAAATTTAGAATATATATAAAATATTTATTTCAAATTGGAAAGTTAATGTTTTAAAACAATAAGATTAGTTAACTCAAACCAGCACTATTTGATTTTATAATCATAACTATGGAAACACATATTCACAACAAGATTATATATATATATATATATATCCACATGTCAAGTTGGGAAGTTGTTTTAAAACAACAAGATTAAATAACTCAAACCAACACCATTTGATTTCATAATCATAATTATGGAAACACATATTCACTTACATTTATAAATTTAGAATATAGATATAAATATTTATTTCAAATTGGAAAGTTAATGTTTTAAAACAATAAGATTAGTTAACTCAAACCAACACTATTTAATTTTATAATCATAACTATGGAAACACACACACACACACACACACACACACACACACACACACACACACACACACACACACACACACACACACACACATATATATCCACATGTCAAGTTGGGAAGTTGTTTTAAAACAACAAGATTAAATCATAACTATGGAAACACATATTCACAACAAGATTATATATATATATATATATATATATATATATTGTCAAGTTGGGAAGTTGTTTTAAAACAGTAAGATTAAATAACTCAAATCAACACCATTTGATTTCATAATCATAATTATGGAAACACATATTCACTTACATTTATAAATTTAGAATATAGATATAAATATTTATTTCAAATTGAAAGTTAATTTTTAAAACAATAAGATTAGTTAACTCAAACCAACACTATTTGATTTTATAATCATAACTATGGAAACACATATTCACAACAAGATTATATATATATATATATATCCACATGTCAAGTTGGGAAGTTGTTTTAAAATAGTAAGATTAAATAACTCAAACCAACACCATTTGATTTCATAATCATAATTATGGAAACATATATTCACTTACATTTATAAATTTAGAATATAGATATAAATATTTATTTCAAATTGGAAAGTTAATGTTTTAAAACAATAAGATTAGTTAACTCAAACCAGCACTATTTGATTTTATAATCATAACTATGGAAACACATATTCACAACAAGATTATATATATATATATCCACATGTCAAGTTGGGAAGTTGTTTTAAAACAACAAGATTAAATAACTCAAACCAACACCATTTGATTTCATAATCATAATTATGGAAACACATATTCACTTACATTTATAAATTTAAAATATAGAAATAAATATTTATTTCAAATTGGAAAGTTAATGTTTTAAAACAATAAGATTAGTTAACTCAAACGAACACTATTTGATTTTATAATCATAACTATGAAAACACATATTCACAAAAAGATTATATATATATATATATATATATCCACATGTCAAGTTGGGAAGATTTTATAGTGTTGGTTGTCAAATTATTTCATTGGGTGGATGAAATTATGTGTCCCCTCCGTAAATCTCTAGGTTAATTTGCACTCTCATGTGATTCAAAACCTCCTTGCACTTGGCAAAAATTATTTTACTATTTTTACTTTTTTTTTTAAAAATAATATGCTTGTGTCCTTTAATAGGGCTTACTTTAAAAAATCTTAGTTTATAGTTTTTATAACTATATTCTTTAAATAAAAATTTATTATAGAATAAAGGTCATTACAATTTATATTATATAAGCTATTATAAAAAAATTATATAGTTGTTTATATCTTATTATAATTTATAAACAGAATATGTCTAAAACTATATAGAAGAAGAAATTATGAAATTTCATATTCTAGAAATACACAGTAATTTTTACCATGTTAAATTTGATGGTCAAATGACTGTCATGAAAGACCAAAAATAAGGCAGAATGACGGTCATTTAGACGTCAAATTTAAGTTGGCCATATCCAAGAAATTTTTATTGTGTTAAAATTTATGGTCAAATGATCATCACGACAGACCAAAAATAAGGCAAAATGATAACCATTTAGACATCAAATTTAAGCTAGCCAGATCTTTATCTTCATTAACACTTTTCTAAATTTGAAGTTGTGCATTCTTAGGGGTTTCATCTTCACTTCTATATGGTCGGAAATTTTTTATGATAGGTCTGGGGTATAATGCCAGAGCCCTTTATAATGCGGGTTATTATTTGATTATGGAAAGTTAATTAGTATGCATTTTAATGAAAAAATTAGTTATGGTCAAATAGTTTCTTTAGATCTATAAATTTAGATTTGGTTCTATTAATATTTTTATGATCAGATTTAAAAAAATAGTTATTTCTTTAAAAAATATAATACTTGATTTTTTAATGAAATAATACATTTTTTTTTCATAAAATATGGGTATTGTCATTTTTTCGATTAATATGTTTCTAACTCAGTGGCACATTATATCATAATGGGGTATGTGTTTCAAGAAATTTGAAAGACAATGGCATCCAATTTCTTTTTCCTCGATAAATCCCAGATCCTAAATGGAGCAAATTACAATATTTGGAAGATCAGGGTCAAATCAGAACTTATGGCGAGGAAACTTTGATGATTTTTTCAAGAACTAAGCTTGCGCCACCGTTCATTAAGTGAATGCAGAAAATATGAATGCATTCTCATAGCGATACACAGGAGGCCCTTTCCATGATTCTCGTGCAATGTGAATGATGAATATATTCTACACATTGGTAATATCAAACATCCTAAAGAGGTATGGATACAATTAGAATCCATGCATGAAGGTACACGCTTATCTAAGATTATTAAACTTGTTTTAGAATTACTTACGACTCCTATGAAAGGAGATGAAAAAGTAGTTAATTTCTTAGCCAAAATTAAAAATATCAAATCAAAATTAGATGGATGCAATTGTGACTTAATTGGTGAAAATTAATCTACTTTATTGTTCAGTTGAATATACATGAAAGATTTAGGAATTTTATTTCTATCCTAAACTCTAAATATCAGAATGAGGATGAATTACCTGATTTAAATACTTTGAGTTCTCTTCTGATATAGGAAGAGCAAGTGATGATGAACTTTGAATCTAAGGAGAATGCCTCTCAGGCACTTCTTTCTCAGAATTCGAAGTTCAAACCACACAATCCCTTCTCTGATTAGAAGTTTAGATCTAAATCTTCATTTGTTGATAAGAATTTTTTACTTCTGAACATTTGCATGTAAGATTTAATGGTAAATGTCACAAATGTGGAAAATTTGGGCATAAAAAGGAAGAGTGTAAATCTAAGAAACCTATCCATAAAAATATAAATAGACTGTCTCATCTAAATATAATTTAAGGAAAAAGGGTAGTTCTAATGATGCTCCTAAAAATATTGCATTATATGTCTGCTTTATACTCTTCCTCTAATTCCAAAGGAATTCTAGATTCAAGTGCTTCAAAATCAAACTTGGGAGTTGGTTCCACCTCCTGAGAAAAAAACGTTATAGGGTCTAGATGGTTATACAAAGTAAAATATAATGTTGATGGTAGTATTGAAAAATATAAAGCTAGACTTGTTGCTAGAGGTTTCACTTAGAAACTTGGGATAGATTATGTTGAGACCTTTGCCATCATAGCTAAAAAGAGCATTGTTAGGACCTTGTTTGCTATTGCTTCTCAGTTTGGGTGGGAAATCCACCAAATGGATGTGAAAAATAATTTTTTGAATGGTGATTTAAAATAAGAACTTTACATGTCTCAACCTAAAGGTTTTGAAGAAATTGGTAAAGAAAACTATGTTTGTAAGTTGAAAAAATCTTTTAGTATGGTTTAAAGCAAGCTCCTAGAGCTTGGTATGTGAAAATTAATGCTTTCTTTAAAAAATTAGGTTTTGTTAATTGTTCTTCTGACAATGATCTATTCATTAAGAAAGAAGGTTCTCACATTATCATTATATGTCTATATGTGGATGATCTTCTTATGACTGGTGATAGTCCTGCTTTAATTCATAGGATTAAAGAAAAATTGAAACAATACTTTGAAATGACTGATTTAGGTCTCTTACATCATTTTCTTGGCATGACTATATTTCAAGATAAACATTCTATTGTTATTTCTCAAGCACAATATGCAACCAATGTACTGAAAAAGTTTAATATGATTGATTGTAAACCAATTTCTACACCTATGAAAGTTGGAATAACAAGCAAAATATGCAACCAATGTACTAAAAACGTTTAATATGATTGATCAGAAACCAACTTCTACACCTATGAAAGTTGGAATAAAACTTGATCCTAAACCTGCATGCGAAAAAGTTGATCCTACTTTATATAGGCAGTTAGTTGGTAGTTTGATTTATCTAACTATAACTAGACTAGATATTTCCCATTTAGTAGGAATTACTTCTAGGTTTATGCATGAACCTTATAGAGATCATTTCAATCTTGCAACAATATTTCTTAGATATATTAAAGGTACAATCAATTATGGGTCATTAATTTAAGGATGAAAATGCTAACTTATATGGATTTTGTGATTCTAATCATGTTGGTGATGTATTAGATAGAAAATATACTTTTGGCTATGTGTTTAAATTTGGTGATGATGTCATTACTTGGTGTAGTAAAAAGCATCCAACTATTTATATCTCTTCAACTGAAGCTGAGTATAAAAGTGCAATGGAAGTTGTAAAAGAGACACTATGGCTAAAGAGGTTGTTCGTTGAGATAAAGATGAATGATCAAGGTAATATTCATTTGTTTTGCAACAACTAGAACACTATAGATCTTGCACATAATTGAGTATAAAATTATAGGATGAAGCACATTGGGATACATATACACTTCATCTGTGAGAAGGTGCTAAGTAGTGAGATAGATCTCAATTTTATGTTGATCAAGAGCAGGATGTTGAAATCTTCACAAATCCTCGAGTGTTACAAATTTTTTCACTTTCGTGAAAAATTAGATTTCTGAGTTTCCATTGAGGGGAGTGTGCATGAAAATGTCACCTTCTAATGGAACTTGGTATTTGTAAAATGAAAAATGCATTGTAATAAATACCTTCTAAAGGTGTAAAAATACCTTCAAGCATGTGTATACCTCCTCGACTTATTTTTTAGAAAGAAGTGTAGAAAGACCTTAAAGGTAGTATTCAATAAACTCTTTAGTGCTATTGAGTTTACTGGTAAAAATCCAAGACAAACATATTGTTAAGGAAGACCTTGGTTATAAAAGGTTCCTATATACTTGGTTTCTATATACTTGGTTTCAAGTAACCTTTACGAGAACTTGTGAGAACATTTAAAACTCAAAAATCATACTTATCCACCGATCGGGGGTGATCTTTGGGATTCCAAATCCTTTTGTACCAAAATGAAACTTGAGTATGATGAAGGTGTTATAATTTTTTCAACCTATATGCTAGCCTAAAACCTTTATGATTTAAGTATTGTAAATCATGTAGTGATCCACGGCAAGTAATCTATTGGCATATTTTATCCCACTTAACATTAAGGAGGAGTGTTAGAACATAATGGATAACTGAGATGGCCACCCCTTAATTAAATTACTATAGGTTAAATATTTAATAATAAGAAATATTTATATTTCTATTATTAAATATTCAAACCTAGGGATATACTTTAGGTTAAATATTTAATAATAAGAAATAGTTATATTTCTATTATTAAATATTTTAAACCTTGGTATATGTGTCAACCATTTAGGTTGAAAAGGTGGGTCGAGACATACCCGATCACCTCATATAAAAAGGACTTTGGGTCCTCATTTGATATATTGAAAAATATATATCAAAGGTGTTTTTACCCTTGTGATTAGGGTTTCTAAAGGAGGAGGTAATTTACTAGATGTAAAAGGGTTCTCTACAATAAAGGTTACTTTTCACAGTGGTTTTTTACCTTCTGGGTTTTCCACTATAAATCATGTGTCATTTGTTATTTACTTTTTGTAAGTATTTCTTTATTTTTATGCAATATAGTGTGATGTTTATTGATTTAATATTACATAGTTTATTAATGTTGTATAATTTAATTGATTAAATCCGTAGTTAATAGAATCCTCAAATTCTATCGAATATAGCTATAAATATTTATTTCAAATCGAAAGTTTATGTTTTAAAATAGTAAGATTAAATAACTCAAACCACCACTATTTGATTTCATGATCATAATTCGAAACACATATTCACTTACATTTATAAAATTTAGAATATATATATGAAGTAAAAGATGAGTATAAATTTATTTATAATGGAAATAAGAGATCAAAATTGTATTAAGCTAGAATCAAGACTAAAATGAAAATTTCCAAGGATGAAGGTTTCTCTACTTAGCATGAATAAAACCAGAAATTAAAACAATTCAATTTCTTCAATTTTTTCCCACAACTATAATTTATTTTTCTTTACATATTACCTAAAATAAACAATACCTTTCTTTTCCACTATCACATTAAAATTGGAATTTTAAATTCTTTAGTCTTCCTCCAAAATGAGGTCTTTCAAGAATGATCAAATACAACACATTTGAACTCTAAAATAGCAAGCATACAAGCCTCCCAAAATAAGGGAACAACATGCTCAATTTTATAACTTTTACTTCATGAACTTCTCTTCCAAAATCTAATTTTCTTTAGCAAGCTCCAAGATTTTAACAAATCTTCACATGGCTTGGTTGTCCACCCAACCTATAGGCATCATTATATGCCCAAAAACAAGTAATGAGCATACTAGCCTCCCTCCAATCCCATGGGAGAGAGGAGGTGCTTCTCATGATTGCACAAGGATGAAAAAAATCAAAAAGCAAGAAAAAAAAGCTCACAAACCAAAAAAACAATGCAAGAAAAAGGAGGAGAACCATTCTCCATTTTTTTGATGCCATAGGGAGAGGATAGAGATCATACAACATTAGGAACTTATAAATTTTTTTATGAATATACACATAAGTATCAAGCCTCCAAACTACTTATTCCTCCATAAAACTTATGTCTCCCAAGCTCTTCCTTGTTAAGGATTTTCAAGCCCATCCCCTTCTTGCTTCCCTAAATCAAGGATGGGAGGAGCTCCTTCCACCATAGCAAGGAGACTCCCACTCCACCATAGGAGAGAGAGAGAGTTTCCTAAGTATGAAAACTCCTCATTTCCCTCACTATGTCCCAAAATCCACAACCCATAAGGTGAGGATTGGACAAAACAAAAGTAACAACAATTTAATCCCAAAAGCCACAAAATTTTCTTACCATAATAATCAAATTTACAAAGCTTCCATGATAGGAAACCTACCTCAAGATCCAAGAAAAAATCCAAGCTTCCCCAAGTTCCAAGTCCAATCCAAGAAAATCCACAATCAATCTCCAAGCCAAAACCAACTCCCCATTCCAAAATTAGAATAAGGCAAAATAAAAAAGTAACCCCTAACCCCTCCAAATTTGGAGGATAAAAAGAGAAAACCCACCAAAATCAAACCAATGGGGAAAGGTTTAGGTGGCATCTAGTCACCATCCTACTAGATGCCATGTCACCCCTCTCACCCAAAACCCAAGGCAACTTAAAGGAGTAATCAAGTGAATTCCCCAAATTTCAAAGCACATCATTCACTTACTTGGGGTGAATCCACTCACCTCAAGTGAGCTTGGAAAACATAAACAAGACATAAAATAAAAAGAGAGTAAATGCTTATGGGAAAGAGGTAAGGCTCCTTTTGCATTGAAAAAATACTACCCTACCCATAGGTATGGCTTGGGGGTCCTTTTCAAGGCAAAATAGCCTTTTAAAATTTTTCACACTTCCCAAAAATCCCATTCTTCCCAAATCCGAATTTGGGTGAATGGATTTCTTGGGAAGAGTGTAACCTCCTCCTAAGCATGATAACCAAAAAAATACAAAACCAAGACAAGTTAAACCAACATTAACTTAAACATGGTTTAAGAAAAGTAAGACAATTAATTAAATAAGCTAAACATGGTTAATACCAACAATATAAATTAAACTAACATCACCATATGAAATACCAAATAAACATAAGAAGAATTAATCAACCAAAACAATAATCAACAAGAAAGATCAAATTACCACAAGGGCTCTAAATCAAATATGTGAAGCACATGACGACGATAATAAAAATAAGTAAAATTCGGCCGATGGCCAATTGTGCCAATCATGAGAGAAATATCCTAAAACCCACATTTTCCAGCCCTACAATCTCCACACTCAACACACACAAATCATCTGTATCCAATAAAATATAATGAATGAATGAAACATCCAAGCATATCAATCAACTAAATCACGACATAATGTAATCATTATCAATCCAATATGGGAGGTATGCAAGTCCCCAAAACAAGCTACACACATGCTTAAACATCATATATGTTACCATAAGCATCATATGAGTCAAAACATATAAACCAAATCATCATAAAATCACACCAATATCATATTTTCCATATGGATCAAAGTATCAATAAATAATCACACGTCCTACCAATAAGTTAGTGATAAACAAAGTATGATGTAAACATATACTACCACAACTAATCATACATCATGTTAATAGGTTAGCGATAAACAAGGTATGATATAAACATGTAATGCCAAAAATAATCATACATCCTATCAACAAGTTAGCAAAGACCACAATATACCTCATATATCTAGCATAGTCTAAACATCATGTACCTGAATAATAATCAACATAACACAATAGTCTCAATACAACATGATAGCTAAAAATATAAGTCAGTCGAGTTTAGAATATAGTGTCAAAAAGAGGTGGGCACCACACCTTACTTTATGTTATCTCGTGCATCTAATAATTTAAACCTTCATCTGAATTTGAATTAGCCAAAGATGTGATTTCCTGGGAATATGAATTTCTCAATTTGGGTTAATATATTCCTTATGTCATGCCCATGATTTTATGACCCAAAACAACCATCTAAATACCCCATAAAAATTGGGACAAATTTTTAAACGTTAATTAAGTATTTAATACTTAAAACATTATTAATCTAACTCACTACTCTAATTAAAGTTGACCATGGATAATCTAGTTACCACTTGCACCAAAACTAAGGATACTTATGATCAATTAACTCTAAGTCCTATAGGCCTCGTTACATGTAATGATAGTAAATGGAAACTTATTCCCACAACTAAGGTTCCTAAGACAGACTCATTATCAATATTCCAAACTAAATCCCATAAAAGATGTATAAGGTAGCTATACCATTAGTTTTACAATTAACATTACTTGATTTTTAAACATGTTTTCCCACTAAGGGATCTAGATAAAAAGGTGAGGGTCATAATTTAATCATTATTCAAAGAAGTTAATTTTAATCAATGATGTAACTAGATAACCAAATATCTAATTACGTAACTTGATGTCTCTATTTAAATCTTCACCGTTTATTAGTGTCATGAATGAAAACCAAACCTCATCAGATAATATTACGCAATTAAGTTAACTCTAATTATGGATGCCCATAAATATAAAAAGTGTTACATGTTCTAACAAGAGGATTTATCTTATCTACGTTTATTCCAAATCATTAAGCTTGAACATGGAATTCGAGAATAACTATAGTATTGAATTCACCATTATGGTTGTTTGGTAAATCAAAATTTCTTATTTGTGATCTCTCGATTATCATATGAAAATAAAATTAATCAAGATGTATAAACGTAATCATAGATTTATTTAGACTATTATTGATTAATTGTGTTTATTATGTTTCCCCCGTCAAGGGGCTAGTTAAACAAGGTAGGAAATAGTTAATATTTAATCAAGGATTCAAATAGTTAAGTTAAGACAAGGGTATCTTATGGGCCCATGCTACCTTGTAATAATAAAATCATTTTAAGTTAATATAAATGGCTTTATTTCTCCAAAATCAAAGGGGGTAAGGAAATTCCCAAGTCAAATCTTAAGTCTTAACAGATAACTTGAAAGTTCTAGGGTAAATGAGTACCTTAGGATCAAGGGACTCTTCACCGTCAATCTTTTGATAAAGATTTGAAACCCTAAACATCATTACGAGATTTATTTTCATTTCTCTTCCACATTTGTCTCTCATTTCTATTATTTTGTTTCTTATATTATTTTCAAGGTTTTAGAGATTTCATGCAGCTCAAGAGGAGTTAGCCGTTTATGTTTTTCCTTTTTTCTACTTGTTTGATATACCCTAATGAGTATATATTTGTATATAAACACACACACATATATATTTATTGATATCATTTTTATATAAGAATGCATTAGGAAGTGTGCATGCACATGTGTATATTTGGTACTCATCGATTTGAATATAAATATAAAACTATTGAATTATAAAATATATAAACAATGTCAAATTTACATTCAAATCGACAGGGACCTATATGTGTGTGTGTGTGTGTATATATATATATATATATATATATATATATATATACATATATGTCTTTATATATATGTATGTGTGTGTGTGTATGTGTGTGTGTGGTTTGAATGGAGTCATGACTAGGCAATGAGGAAAAATCCTACAAAATTAACACATGGTTAAACCTAGGAGGTCAAAATGGCCATGGAGGAGGCATAAGCCCAAAGGCGGTGAAGGGATTTTGAGAATTAGGGACAAGTCTCAAAGCAAGTCCATGACAGGTTCATTTAGGTCGACCCAACCGACCAACCCTAATTTTTTTTTGATAGATAGAGCGGGCTGAAGGGACACATTCCCCGTTTACATATTCGAGGCCTAACCTTAAGAAAGCATGAAAACCAGCCCCTATTGAAATAGCTATAACTATAAGTCTATATCAAGAGGGAATTAATCCCGTAATCCACGTAAATAGAGACACTAGCCACATGGGACGCCTAACCTAGATTGATCCTTCATCAGAATTCATGTCCATAGCATTGGAATTAACCCATCCCTACCAAAGGTAATCATAAGATCCACTAGCTTCAACAGACGCATCTTGACCCACCATGATGACACAAAGTTCCACTAGAGAGTTAAGTGCTTGCACATTTAGGAGCTTCAGTGTGAACATGAAAAATAATGCGGTCATAAGCATATGCAGTGAGATTCTCCATCAACACCGTCATAATGCCGAATCACTTCTCCAATTCCTTGAAAACACCCACCTCCACAAAATTATGAACCTTGACCGAGTCCTCCACAACCCGTAATGCCGCATAACTATTAGCCACTTCGCACTCTAAACTTCCATAGTATGAGGGCTGATGTAGTCATTTTTATACCCTTAGACCAATAATCTAATCCCATACGTGCCATCCTATCACCTAGCGGTGAGCACTCACCCAAGGCATGCGCGGGTTCCAAGCCTCTTCTTTATGTGAGTCTCATGAGAATACATCATCTTATGACAGATATTCAAGTGCAAATGAATAGAAAAGAACCATGCATCATTTTGAGAACCTAGGACAAGTTGTCATCTCATTGCATCCAAAAAGAGAAATAACAAACATCATATGGAAATGGTTCATACATAAAGGAAATGCATAAGGATTATACTCATGAACACATATATGATTCATAACAGAGCCTTATATTCATATTAACATGTTCAATAACCACATTACATCCTGAAGTCATAACAGATCCTCATATAATAATGCAGAGCCAAGTCATGCATCAGAACTACACTATGTTCATCACATTACAATCCTTGAATACAGACCCATCCCTCTAAGTGTGCCATCACTCCTATATTTTCCTAATCCCAACCCATAGAATCCTCCATAAGACACCTACAAAGATTTTTCCTCCTTTCTAGTACCTCTACTTTCTCGGATGACTCCATGTATATATTTTCTCTTTGCATCCTTACCCATTCACCCTTTCTACCATCCATGTACCTCAATATATAGCTTTCCTACCTTTACCTCCATGCCTTTTGAGGTAGCAGATCGGTTGCCAAGTGTCCAAGTGGTCCTCCAATGGAGCATATTTTCTTTGATCTCGAGCTCTACACTCAGCGCAATGATGTTCTTTTGGAACCTTCCATCACATGCATGGAATATTCCACCTTTTGATCCTTTAGTCACCAGATGGAACCTTATCCACTCCACATGCTAGAAGGGTCATGCTTTTTTCATGTGCTTCTTGGGACACCGAATATGGCTAAGTCTAAAACCCATATTTTGTTGTGCATGCGTAATGTGTTTTGTAAAACCACGCAAGAACTCATTATCCAAAATTCACCTCCTGGGTAATTTTGATAACATGCATCAAAATATTCAAGTCCTGCAAATAGATCGATTCAAGGCCCAAAATCATGTTTTTGGGCCCCCTCTCGCTTCTTTCTAACTCTCATGTCCAAGAAGGAATCCTAATAGGTCAAGAAAATGGAAGAAATGTAGAAAACCCACTTTCGGGGCCGAAAAAGCAAGAAGATTGGCTAAGTCCTAGTCCCGGGACAATTGGGACGTCAAGCGCGAATTGGCCGGTGCCACCAGTGGTTTGCATGGGACAGCTGGGACATCGGACGTGAAAAGCCGGACCGGCGGAAAATGAAGAAAATTGCCTAAGTCTCACTTCGCTCGAGCCAGAGACAGCTGGGACAAAAGAACGCGAAGGATGCGGATCGGCCGTTTGGGCAAAGTCACCATTTTGGGCGGTTTGAGAATTGTCCCAGTGCAGCCTGGGACAGCTTGGGACAAAAGTACGCGGAGAACGCGAAAATCCGAAAGAGCGAGAGCCAATGGAATATTACCATGTGTCTTCACCGCAAAGAGGAACAAGGAAGCCCGAATCAAAGGGCGGTTTGGAGATTTTGTCCCAGCGCTTTGGGACAACTTGGGCCAAAAGTACGTGAGGGATGTGAGGAGCCGAAGATCCCGCGGATGAATCGAGCGTGCCACATGTCCTAAGGTGGGGAAGTTCGAGCTCGGGGAGACTTAAAATTTTTGACAAAAGTCTTGGGCCAAAAAAATTAAAAGACAAAGATGACCCCGCGCCCGTCCTCGAACCAAACGATGCCACGTGTCCCAAATAATGGGGGGCGGGGAAAAAAATGGAAAATTTTCCAAAGTTATAAAAGTCCAAATTTTCAAGGAAAACCCACGCAGAAAGGGGAGGAGAGAGAATTACTCATCTAATCAGCGCCCGACACGTGTCATCCAAGTGGCAGAGCATGGGAAAAAATTCAAAATCCGTTTTGGCTTGTGTTTGCCCTAAATCTTCAGATCGCCATAACTTTCGATCCGTAACTTGGATTTTCGCTTTTTATATCAATGGAAAGTCTGGTGAATTTCTCTACATGATTCCGGGTCAATCTTGCATTTTGGTTTAGTTTGGAGAGAGAAAGTCAAGAAACGTCTCTAACGCGTGGTAATGGCCAGAACTGACGTTTCAACAACCAGTTTTAATGCACATGGGTCGCATTCTTCTTCAAGAAGGCGCCGAATCGACATTTCAACAACCAGCTTTAATGCACATGGGTCGCATTCTTCTTCAAATGGCCGTAAGTGATGTTTCAACCACCGATTTTAATGAAGAATGCGTTTTGGTCAACGGTTGACTACTTGCACGCTTTCAGTTGTTTCTCTCTCTTGGGCTTGACCCATGCATTGTAAAAGCCGATTTGGCTCATTTTGAACATTGGTAGTGGTTCATCTTTTCAGCTCGCCTCTCCCTTCTTTTCTTCTCTAGGGTTGAAAATGGAGTTCAACCTCCTCCTTGCTCTGTAATGGCATTTTTGCCTTTTACTATTGAAATGATGTTCTGCAGCAAACTTCGGAGCAACAAAACGTGTTTTGTGATTCATCCGTCCATCCTTGCTCATTCTTTTTCTTGTTCTCTTCTTGCCTCTCTTCATTGCAAGTACTTGTGCATGTTTGAATGTTCATTGCAGGTTTGGAGCTGTGTTCATGGAGTTTTGGGACATTTTCTGTGTGAAATCTATCCTTGGGTTTGTGATGCATCGGTCCATCCTTCCCATCGCTCACCTCTCCTTGTTCCATGGCGCTTTGATAGATGTTCAACATTCTCCTTCTCTGGTGTATCACTGTTTTAGTGTAGGCTTTTGCTGTTTTTCCCTTTTCTCTCTCTCTCTCTCGTCTCCTTGGCATGGTTAGATTAGGATTAGATTAGCTTGCCTGCACTGGAATAGCTTGTGGTAGGTAGTTTAGGAAGAGGAACCAGCCTTCTCTGGAGATTCCTTTCTCATTTCGAGTCCCACACTCAGAGAAAGGATTCAATGTTGTGTAATCACACTGGATGCTAGAGTGATCAACCTAGAAATCTGATCAACATCCAGGGGTGCTGTGATTTTGCACTAACAGTTTTGGCACGCCCAGTGGGACACTGAGGTTAGATTATTTCATCTTTCAGAGGTGTCTCATTATCAACAACAAAGTTTAAGCCACCGTGCGCCTGCATCAATAGTTTTGGCACACCCGGTGGGACCTTAGAGGTCTTCCACTTCATCTTTTGTAGGTTGGTGTGTTCCTGTGAAGATTTCAGCCTTTGAGAGGCACTTCAGTAAACACATCCGTGACTCCATCTAAACATCAACCCATTTCTAAAGTTGCAGACCTGTTTTTCATCCATTTCCATCCATATTTCTTTCCATCCCTTTCATTCTTTTCCATTCCATGAAGTTGTGCAATCATGACTTCATTTCCATCATGGAACTCACATTTACAACAGCAGCAATGTTTCCCACCTCCAACATGTTTTTTAAATCCTCCAAATCAGCATTTTGAACAAATTCAAAATCAGCATGCATACCCATATGAGCAGCAATGCCAAAATCAGTTTGGCTATGGAGCTTTCCAAGAGCAAGAGTATGCATATAATGAAGACAATCAGATGCAAGATGCTGGTCTGTTGGAGAAAATCCAAAAGATGGAGGTAAAGATGGTGCAGTCCAGAGCAACAGCCCAAATGAGAGCTTTCAGAATTGGTCAGCAGGACTCCTTGTCCATGGGGAGGCCCTTTTCCAAGACACTTCAGCCCTCAGAGAAGCTAGACTTCATGATGAAGATGATGCCCTAACTTGCACAATGGACAAAGAGAAATAGAGGCCTATACACTTGTTGTTGAACAACCTTGTCAATGGGTAGGTTCTACACCATCATCCGGTTTTTCTCTTCCCATTACTCAAGTAAAGATCATCTCATTTGGAATTACAAATTCTGAACTCCCCATCTCTGTCCCAAATGTTGATCCCATGTCTCCACCTCTTAGTCTTCCACCACACCTCAATTCTTCTTTCCTTTTTCCTTCTAAACAAGTCATCCCCTTCACAAGAGCTAACGGAAATACCCTCCTCCAAAGAAACAAGAGGTTTCACCTCCTCTACCACCACAAAAATTGCCAAATCAATTGAGTTACAACCCATCCCTCCTCTTGCATTCCCAATTCCATGTGGGGAAGAAGAAATTGCAAAAATCAGCCATAAAGGAAGGAGAAGCTGCTCCAAATCCAAAAGAAGAGGAGCACATTCTAGTCAGGAGGAGAAAGAAAAGTGCAGATCCAAGGGCTTTGAGCACAAAGCAGGCTAGCAGGAGAACCTTCGCTTCTTCCTTCTACTTCACCTCTCTCAAGTTCTAGTATCAAGAGGAGTTTAATCTCTCAAACTCAACGTTGAGGGTGAAAGAAACCATGGTGGTCAAGTTACGTATCAAGAAGACACCATGGAGGAAGTGGAGCATTTGCAGCAGCAGACAACCATGAGGCGCTTTATCTGTTAGATTTGGAGGACTGCTTTTGATGGAGAAGAGCTGGTTGAGTTTCCACCATTCTCTCTTTCATCATCCATCCACATTCCAAACACTTGAGTCTACCGTCATGAAGGAGAACATTCATTTACAAAGAGCTTTCGCATCTTATAAAGCAGCTCTTTGGAACCAAGATCGAAGATTTTAATCTTTCATGTCCTTCATTGGAGGAAGAGAAAGGACAGAGGAATTTCACCATTTCTTCCACACCATCCATTCAAGAGGGTCTATAAGAGAAATCCATTTTTGGAGTTGAAAATCAGAGCTATGGGCATATCAAACGGATCGACCTTGCCCAATCGTGTATTTGGCTTCATCGAGCCAAAGGAGAAGTCACAACCACCATGCTTGCTTCGAGCATGAGGGTGAGTTACAAAGTACCAAGGATCAGCCGTCATACCTCTTCAATCCAAATGCAGAGCAACTAAAAGAGGTATTAGATTTGCCTTCACCGATACCTTGATGATCCGGGTGGAAGACCACTTCTTGTTGATTTTCCACTCATCCTAACAGCCATGATCAGCTCCAAATCAATTGCATGGCTGCCACTTTTGAGAAAGGGAAGCTATTTCTCACAACCAATCAGTAGGGTTTGTTTATCTTGCCTTTGCTTCCAATTAGAATAGAGTAGGTAGGTTTGCTTTTAGTAGAAGAAGTGCTTGTGCACACTCGCATGTTCCATTTGGAGCATGTACAATTTTTAGTTTTGTACATAGTTTTTGTGGTGCTGGTTTTGCTCTTCCACACCCATTTCAAAGGGCATTTTGGTGAGAACGACTCCATTTTAGTGGGTTTCCAAATGGCTTAGAGGGAAGTTTTCGAGTTTAGACTAGTTTGCAGTTACAACTCATGACTCCATGCCCAATGGATGCTTCAGAAACTGTAACTTCATCTAGCAGAAGATGACCCCATTGAGTCGCTAAAATTGTTATCCAAAATTCACCCCTAGGGTAATTTTGATAACATGCATCAGAATATTCAAATCCCGAGCAAATAGATCGATTCAAGGCCCAAAATCATGTTTTTGGGGCCCTCTCTTCTTTTTCTAACTCTCTTGTCCAAGAAGGAATCCTAATAGGTCGAGAAAATGGAAGAAATGTAGAAAACCCACTCGAGGCCGAAAAAAGCAAGAAGATTGGCTAAGTCCTAGTCCGGGGACAAGCTGGGACGTCTTCGGGCGCAAATCGGGTCTAAAAAGCCGCCAGCGGTCTATGAGATAGTTTGGACATCGAGACGCCGCAAGACGCGAAAAGCTGGATCGCCGTAAAAATGAAGAAAATTTCCTAAGTCGCGCTTCACTCACCCGTGATAGTTGGGACAAAAGAATGCGAAGGATGCGGATCGGCCGGTTTGGCAAGCAAGTCCCATTTCGGGTGGTTCGAGAATTGTCCCAGTGCAATCCGGGACAGCTTGGGACAAAAGTACGTGGAGGACGTGAAAAGCCGAAAGAGCCGAGAGCCAATGGAATCTTGCCACGTGTCTTCGCCACAAAGAGGAACAAGGAAGCCCGAATCAAAGCGGTTCGAGAGATTTTTGTCCTGTGCATTGGGGGGACAATAAAAAAGTACGCGAGGGACGCGAGGAGCCAAAGAGCCTGTGGATGAATCGAGCGTGCCACGTGTCCTAAGGTGGGGAAGTTCGAGCTCGGGAGACTTGGGAAAATTTGACAAAAGTCTTGGGCCAAAAAAATTAAAAGACAAAGATGACCCCGCGCCCCGTCCTCGAACCAAACGATGCCACGTGTCCCAAATGGCGGGGCGCGGGGAAAAAATGGAAAATTTTCCAAAGTTATAAAAGTCCAAATTTTCAAGGAAAACCCACAAAAAGGGGAGGAGAGAGAATTTCTCATCCAATCAAGCACCCGACACGTGTCATCCAAGTGGCAGAGCGGGAAAAAAATCAAAAATCCGTTTTGGCTTGGTTTGCCCTAAATCTTCGATCGCTATAACTTTCGATCCGTAACTCGATTTTCACGTTGCTTTTTATATCAATGGAAAGTCAGGTGAATTTCTCTGCATGATTCCGGGTCAATCTTGCATTTTGGTTTAGTTTGGAGAGATAAAATCAAGAAATGTCTCTAACGTGTGGTAATGGCCAGAACTGACGTTTCAACAACCAGTTTTAATGCACATGGGTCGCATTCTTCTTCAACATGGCCAGAACTGATGTTTCAACAACCAGTTTTAATGCACATGGGTCACATTCTTCTTCAGCATGGCCAGAAGTGATGTTTCAACCACCAATTTTAATGAAGAATGTGTTTTGGTCAATGGTTGGACTGCTTGCACGTTTTCCTCGTTTCTCTCTCTTGGGCTCGACCCATGCATTGTAAAAAGCTAGATTTGGCTCATTGAACATTGGTAGTGGTTCATCTTTTCAGCTCTGCCCTCCCTTCTTTTCTTCTCTAGGGTTGAAAATGGAGTTCGAACCTCCTCCCTTGCTCTGTAATGGCATTTTTTTCCTTTTACTATTGAAATGATGTTCTGTGCAAACTTCTGGAGCAACAAAAACGTGTTTTGTGATGCATCTGTCCATCCTTTCTCGTTCTTTTGCTTGTTCTCTTCTTGCCTCTCTTCATTGCAGGTACTTGTGCACGTTTGAATGTTCATTGTAGGTTTGGAGCTGTGTTCATGGAGTTTTGGGACATTTTCTGTGTGAAATCTATCCTTGGGTTTGTGATGCATCTGTCCATCATTCCCATCGCTCACCTCTCCTTGTTCCATGGCGCTTTGATAGATGTTCAACATTCTCCTTCTCTCGTGTATCACTTTGTTTTAGTGTAGGCTTTTGCTATTTTTCCCTTATCTCTCTCTCTCTCTCTGTCTCCTCGGCATGGTTAGATTAGGATTAGATTAGCTTGCCTCGCACCGGAATAGCTTATGGCGGTGTAGTTTAGGAAGAGGAACCAGCCTTCTCTCGGAGATTCCTTTCTCATTTCGAGTCCCACACTCGAGAAAGGATTCAATGTTGTGCAATCACACCGGATGTTAGAGTGATCAACCTAGAAATCTGATCAACATCCACGGGTGCCGTGATTTTTCACTAAGAGAACCCTTCCCCTGTGCACCTTCAACCCCATGCACCCACACACGTTTTGTACTTATCCAATATTCTGGGGCCCAACATCACCTCAAACTACACATGTTCTCCATCCTTAGAAACATTATTCAAAGAATAAATAATGGTTTTTCTTAACATGGTTGGAAAGAAAGAACAAGGGAATGAAAAATAGGGAGAAAGAATGAAAGAATGGGGAACTTATTTATTTCTGGAGGAGGAGAGGGAAATCCTTCCCTAGTTATACCTCTAACTTCTCCCAAGCGTCGAAATTTTTCTAAGCTTGCGATAGTGGTCACCCACCAAGGTTATCACTTCTTCAAAACTCGATCCTCCCCTTTGGTGCTCATGGTGTCAACAACACTCATTCTTCCCCAAGTCTTCAAGGGCATTCATCTAGGGGGTATAATTCTTTCAACCAGATTTTGATTGAGCCTCGTAGGTCTTGATTTCTTCCGATTTCTTCTTCACCTCGACCAGATCTTATCTCTCAATGATCTATTCCCCTTATTTTTCTCTTGGAATTCCTTGAGTTCCATCTCGTGGTGGTCACCAAGATACTTGCCACTCTATCCCTATCCATGCAATTGTCATACACAACTTCAATGACTTGTGCGGTGGCCTTTAATTCTGTAAGAAGCTTAGTGTATCAAGCCACAATTTCAAAACCTTCATCTTGTTTTCTTTCTCCTCTGCTGCCTCGCGCCTTCTATAGATTATAAAGAAAGTGGTCACCTCTCCATTGTGATAATGTGAGTGTAATCCTCTAGAAATTGCAAGGCTGATTCATACTTTTGATATGGCGGCACTTGGTCGTGGTGCTTCAAAACAATTACATCTGTAATCATCTCCACCTTCTTAGAGACTTTACGCACCTTAGATTTTTCTTCCTTCGCTTCATACCTCGATGAGCACCGATCGATCCCCTTACTTTAGGTCTTTTCTCTTTCTCCACAAGCTCATTCTTTTTTTTTTTCCAATTCCTCCTCCAGGATCTCGACTCTATCATTTCTCCCAAACAGCCTAGCCTCAATTTTGACTCAAACCTTTTAAGCATGTTATAGACCTATTCATCTAATAAATATGAGTGTTTACCAATGGATTTATCCCTTTGGCTTCTCACACCTTTAATAGCACTCTCTGACTTACCTCAAATTTTGGTTCATCCACCTAGGACTCAAACGCCCAAGATAACATCTTTCTTGTCCATGGGTACGCGCTTTCTTCATTAATGATGACATAGCTAGGAGTTTCTCTATTGGTATGGTGCTCTGGAAGCACACATGTAAAACCTTGTTAGGATCATCAATGTATCCCATTCCCTGTCCTTGTGCCACCTCTACACCTTTTTCACCTATTTGCACAACTTTTGGGAAGCTCATCACCAATTTGGGATCCCCACCCATGCTGCCATATTCCTTTCCAACACTCTCTTCTTCTATCTCCTTTATGATTTTGTCCATGCTTCGCTCTAAATCATATTCCCAAATTATTCATGATGCAAGCCACTTCTCTCTCCATGGATTTCTCCACTTGTTCCTTGGTGAGGCTTGTTGTGATTTGTTCTTGTGCTTAATTCTTTGCTTACCCCCTTACCTTGAGTCTCATCTTCTCCCTCGTCATTCTTCTCCTCATCTTCCTTGTTATACTCCTTTTTATCTCCTTCCTCCCCGAGTCATGTGCATAGTATATTAGATGTTCTTCACCTCCTTTAGGCTCATCATCATCCTTATTTCAGATGTAGGTATATAAACTCTCTGCTTTTCGAGTCTTCCTCATCTGTCACCTTCTCGCTTCTTCCTTTATGGGAATTCCAAGACAGGGATTCTTCTTTTCCTTTTCTTCCCTAAGTGACGTCTTCCTTGGTGATTTCTCATGGGTGAGGGGATCTTCATGCTCTGGGTACTCTTATTTTGGGGTATTTGCCTTGAATGCAGATAATTATTCCTATGCATGTAAGTGCTACACTTCATGCGACTTACTTGTGTGTGCCCACCAAGTTGTGCGATCCGCACAATTGGTGCCTTTTTCTCCCTGCCCCTATTCTCTTTCTCTCTTCTTTGGCACAACTTTATTTTTTCCCATGGGGTCTTCTTGAATGGAGACATTGTTCTCTAGATATGCACCTTTCTCAAACTTTATCCTTATGCGAAGGTATATCCTTACTGTAACCCTTCCAATGATTAGCAGCGTTATTGGTTTCATAATTTGAACCTTGTGGGAGACATACTTCTCCATGTACACGTGATTTTTAGGGTACATGAGATTTCAAAGTGCAAATCACGGTGGTCTTGGTCTACCTCACTAAGGTCAAACCTTAGTCTTTTGGCTTCTTTAAACCCGTTGACCCCTGCCTGAAGTATTACGCAGTAAAGGAGAAGGGAAAATTGCACCATGGACCCTTAGTCCCATTTGTTAAAGTAAATATACCAATGCAAAATGTTGGTATACTGCAAAGTCTCGATTCTTCATTCATGAGTGTGGGAAACTACTCTGGGATCCTCCACTCTACCCCAAATACGTCACACATTTGTTTATACCACTTCTCTAGGCACGCCTTGTGAGCGGACGTCATGGTGTCACAAGTGTATTTTTAAAACCTATTTGTGAGTGAGGGATCCTCTTCCAGATACTCCCAAATGAATTTATCTCGCCCATCTAGCACTCCAATTTTTGAAAAGACAATGGTGAGGAGGACGTTACCGAATAATATCTTCTCTCCCTCCTGCGTGCTGCTTATGATCTCATCTATAATGAAAGCAGACAAGTTATAGATGGTTCCCTCTGATATCTTTTGGCATACATTTAGCCATGCCTTGTTCACTTGTGTCCATCATTCCTAATCATTGAGCTTGGTCACCAAGCACACACCATCCTCATAACAGGGTTTGGAATCTCTACAATGTCAAAGTATTGTGAACCCTTCTTGTAGTCATATGCTGCTATAGTCTCCTTGATAGCCTCCTTTTTGCTTAGATATCAGCCGTGGTGTTATGTGCATATTACACCATATAAAATGAAAGTGATCTTCATGCGCACACGACATCAACCATTGATAAAGGCACTCAGGATTTCCAAAGTAAGGTAACTCATACAATTGTAATAATCCTGCCTTCTCCAATTTGACCTTCACTTCGCCACATATATGTGCATCCCATCTCGGTGTCCTTTTTTAGTTGGGCGTACCAACTATAGTGCCATTTCCTTCTCGGTTGTGCTCGTATGCGATGGTTATAATCGCTCACAGTCATTTGTCTTAGATGCAACACCCATTCCTTTCCTAGCAATAATCCATTGGGTATTACATTTCTACGTACCATTCTTCGCTCAAGCTCGTGACAACAACAATTTTATTTCCTTTTCCCTTTCCCTTCGGTTTCTTCAAAGGAAACAATCACCTTTTTGTGTTCCATGCTTTCTATCAAGATAAACTATGAACTCCTTACTTCACTTTACTACTATGCTTAACTCTAAACTTAACTCCAAAGCTCAACTCCTGAATAAATTCTTCTTCCTCTCAGTGCCTTAGCTAACAAACCATAACTTAAAAAAACCTTCCACAAGATGGCACACCACAAACAACCTTCTCTCACACATGTGTACTCCTTCCTCTTGGTTTGCAGATCCACTCTAGTCACACTCTTAAATTCTCAAGATTTTTCTTCCTTCGCAAAATTTTCTCTCTGGATGCCCTAGTTTGCAAGAGTGCTTCAACTTCATAATAGCAAGATAAAATAATGACTTTCCCAACCTTGTATTTATAGTTTTTCTTCCCTCGTAAATAAATGCTAATGCCACCTACCAACATACTTTAACATTAAATTCATATTTTTCCACTAGCCGACTTTAAGCGCCCTTACCCACATGCCCAATCCTGCATGAAAAACCTTATATAACATTCTCGCACGTAAAAATACAATATGACCGAAGAATCTTATGTGTGCGCCTACAATGCCGAAGGAATTTCTTCTGTCCTTTACCTGATTTTTGTCTTTGCCTACCTCATGTTGTTCTTGTGCTCTTCATCCTTTATATGTGGTCTTTGTTACAACCTTCTTGACACCATAATTCATCATCCACCATTTCCCCACGTGCTTTCTCAACCTTACACACTTCCTTCTATTGGGCCACTCAACTTGTATTACAAGCCTATGCTTTGCATTACTCCACCCCACACTAAAACAGATGTGTGGTCCTCTACACATACACAACCTTGGAAAAAAATAATGTGGTTACCGACGCACAAGGCACAAAACGAAACAAAAAGAAAGGAACAAACAACAAGAAAGGGAAACACAAGAAAAAAAAGCATAAAGGGAAATTCTAAGCTAACTAGAAATAATGCCTTATTAAAAACAACAAGAAGACTTATTTATAGTAGGGCTTCATCCTACTCCCATTGAAATGAACTAGTAATCTCATCCCATCTAGTGCTTATAACTGGTAAGCGCATCAATCAATAATGTACGAGATGATGTAGGGTCCCAATTAGTGGACTCTCAACTTCATAGGATGGCACAGATACTTGGAATCATACAACAACACCATCTACCTAATTTCAAACTTGCTTATTCTTTATATGATGATCATGCCATGCTATTTTTCTTACTTTTTCTACCTTTTGAATCCATCTATCAAGTGATTTCCTTTCATCTAACTGCATCAACTTATCAATCCTCTCTTCTAGTGCTTTCTCATCAGCCTAACCCTCTTGCATGTTATATGTAGCAATGGTAACATGAATTCAACTCGGAAAAATAGAATCCGTGCCAAAACCAATTGAAACGATGTGGCCTTGTTTAACCTCATGTAGGTTGTCCTATATTCCCATAGAATGACCGACACTTTTTTATTCCAATCTTGTCTTCTAATGTCATAGATCTTAGTCAATGTGTGACTTAGTATTTTTTAAATGCCTCAGTAGTTCCATTCGCTTGAGGGTGATAAGAGGTAGTCTTGTGATGGGCCACCATAAATTTTACTAACAAAATCCCGACAGCTTTGTTGAGAAAATGTGGACCTCTATCACTGTTAAACTTAAAGGACAACCATACATGTGATTATGTTCTCCCATAAAAATATAGTATCTCGTCACTATGGTGTAATCCTTCATAAGCACTACCTCTACCCAATGTGTTAAGTAATTAGTTCAAGTAATGATATACCATGAAATAGTCCTTCACGCAGCTAGTGAAATTGGTTCTACAAATTTGATTGCCCATTTTTCAAATGGTTCAACATTAGCTATTGGTCGCAAGGGCATTTCATCCCTTTTTCTAGGTTTTCCAAGGTGGAGGAAATGGTCGTAGGCCTTGCAAAAATCAATACACTCCTCGGTAGATGGTTTGCCATGAAATCCTTCTAGCAAGTAGAATGTTTTGCATGGTAACATTTCCCGCATAGTGTCCTCATGCAATCCCATCATGCGCTTCCTCCATAATTACCATGCACTCATGTTATAATACACATCGGCGTAGAACCTCATCATGATCTAAATTATACAGTCTCTACCAATCAACATGTAGGGTGAGGTGCATATTGCTAATTTCTCTCTCCGTAGACTTCATCCCTTCTCCGTGCCACACCTGTAATATCTTCCAAGTCCAAAGGTGTGTTCCATAACCTAAATAGTTGTGCATATGGCATGGTATCCTTGATGGTTTGTGCATCTTCCCCGAGTTAATCCTTGATAAGTGGTCGTTCTCAATTTCTCTTCCCGATTTCACGACCACTGTGAACTCAAACTCTTGAAATAATAGGACCCAACAACATATGCGCCCTTGTAGAATGATCTTGTTGACTAAGTATTTCAATGCCATGTGATCCGTGTAGAATATAAATGGTGTTGCCAACATATACTACCTAAACTTGTGCAGCGTATAGATCATGGAAAATACTTCGTGCTCGTAGTTGTGTAATTCAGCTTGTGGTGTGTCAACTTTATACTTGTAAAAACAAGGGATGATCAACAATTTCCTCATCAAGTTGTGTTAGTACTTTCTCCGATAGCTGTCCCCGAGGAATCAAAATTTACATGGAAAGGCTTATCCCAAGAAGGAAAACATAATATGGGTGCTTTGTGATAAGCCTATCCTTCAAAGTGTCAAATGCCTCCTGCTACGCCTCTCCCCAATGAAAGGCACTCTAGTGTTTTAGTAATTCCTCCAAAGGTGTGGTGATCTTGGCATACCCCTTGATGAATTTCCTGTAGTACCCCATATGCCCAAGGAATCCATGCTTTCAACTTTGACGAGTAGGCTCCCCTAATCCCACAATAACTCCAACTTTGGCGGGATCTACTAGTAAGACTTATTTGTATATAATGTGTCCTAACAAGGTTCCAAATGGAGTAAAGCAAAGACACATTTCTTAATGTTGAGGGGTATCCTTAACTTTTGATACCTCTTAAACATCAACTTCAAATTATCACAATGGTGCTTCACCAACCCATACACAAGTCACATCATCCGTACACTTGAAGAAATTTATGGATGAAGTACTGAAATGCTTGTACCATGATGTGCGAGAACACAAGAGCGCATTCTTTAACACAAAAGGCATAACCATGTAGGAAAAAATTCCCCCAATCAGGTGGTGAAATTTTTCTTTCTCTGGTCTTCCTTTACAATCCTAACTTGGTGATACCCCTCAGAACCCATATGTGAAAGAGTAGGTTTCACACCCAGCTACTCCCTCCAAAATTTATTCAAGAAAGAGGGTTGGAAAAGGATTGATGACACAAATTACATTCAGATCCATGTCATCAACACAAATTATTGTCCTCCTATCCTTCTTGATACATCGATAACCATTGGGCTTATCCATTCTAATTCTTCCACTACCTCAATGATAGCAAATGCCATCATATTGTCTATTTTTTCATTGACCCGTACGCACAAATTTGGATTCATCCGATAAGGCCTCTTCTAGATTGGGCACACACATTCCTTTGAATTGATTGTCATCTCACCCTAGGAATGGTGGATTCCTTTGAGTTCATGGTACCCACAGGGAACAAGTCCTCAGTAACTCGCAATAGATCAATGACCTTTGAAACTTCTTTTTCTGACCAATAATACCCAATGATAGCCTCTTTAGGTTTTGTCTCCATCCCAATGTTAATATTCTTTATTTTCAAGGGCTCATGGTAGGCACATGCTTACTCATCAGCACTATCTATGACTTCATGCATACCTTCAAAATGGTTAACATCCAAAGTTTCCATCTCTTCGCCATCTACTACATAGACTATCTTTCCTTTTTCTTTTTCCATACACGTGCACTCAAGCTGTACTTCCTCTAATTCTTCTTCATTGAGGCAAATTTCTAAATAAGGCTCACCCAATAACTCCAATGAGCCTATCTTCCACCATAGCACTATCTCCCATCGTAAGGTACTTGATTACTTGCAATGCCTTATCCACTGATGGCTTGGTACTCCTATACTCGAAAGATTGAATGAGATCATCTGCCAACTCCTACCAATTACCACGTTCGATGATGCATCTCTAAATGAATACCATACACACGCATAACCTTGTAAGGTGGAATACAACTTATACACCCATAATAAAGGTGGTAACGCTTCTGTGCTTCCCATCCATGCCTTCTCACATGCTTGGATATGAAATGAGGTGGTCTCTTTACCATGGTAGTCTTGTATGACCGTGGGTGCATTGCTCCTAGAGAACCTTATAGAGAATGTGATTCTTACTTTGTGCCATTCTAGGAGGCTCTCCCGATGTGTAGCCCACCAACGTACTGCAGTTCCAAGTAGGTTATAACTAAGCATTCCCCTTCTCTTGTCCTCATTTTCCACTGAGCCTCCATTTCTCGCAAGAAAATTTTAGGATATGCTCCTCCGAGTAACTTGGAAACTTCTTCCCTCCTTAGAACTTGAATGAGCACACCTTTATTACCATTTTTAATGATCCTCTCAACTATCACCCAATAAAATCATAGGTCCCATGCACCCAATTGTCACATGCCATACTAGTGGTATCACTCAAGGACTAAACATCTTCAAACTAGATAACTCCCCCATGGGACGAATTATCTCAGATCTCGATGGAGTGCACATATATTTTTCCAAGGACTTATCCTAAAGGCTCAAAGATAGGTGCTGAATTCCCATCTGTTAAAGGGATGATCACCCTTTCTTCCTTGTTATCAAAGCTGATATACCCTTTGTTAAACCATAGGTCGACATTGTTCTTATAACACCATGGGCACCCAAGCAATGCTAGAAAGGTTTTTACCTCGGTGAGTGTGAAGACTTTGAAGGCCCAGTGAACTTGGCCCCTTGAATGGTGATAAATACATCCTTCAAGACACCAATAGGAATTTCCTTAGTCTTTTTTTTTTCTATATACAACACATTCAAATATGGTTATAATGTGGGCCTTCCGATTTGATGCCGGACATCTAAGGTAAGAACAATCATGTTTTTGGTGCCCCCTCGGCTTCTCTCTAACTCTCCCATCCAAGAAGAAATCCCAACAAGTTGAGAAAATGGAAAAAATGCAAAAAATAAGGTTGCAGGACTGTTTTAAAGCATTTCGGGTCTGAAGGGTTTGGGTCATACTGAGGTTCGTCGTACCAAGCTTGGGGCTGAAAAAACAAGAAAATCAGCTAAGTCAGACATTTTTGTCCCAGGCGGTCCGCGGGATAGTTGGGACGTCGGACGCGAGGGACGCGAAAAGCTGAATCGGCCGAAAGCAGGAAAAATCGCCAAGTTTTTTGTTTCACGCGTGGGTTGGGACAGACGGGACAAAAGTACATGCGGGACATGAATCGACTAATTTTTCGAAAGACAATCCATTTCGGGTAGTTCGGAGATATTTTTCTGAGACAGTCAGGACAAAAGTACGCGCGGGACGCGAATCGGCCGATTTGCCGAAAAGACACCCATTTCGGGTAGTTCGAGATATTCATCCGAGACAACAAGGAAAAACGCGAGGGATGCGTGAGACGTGAAAAGGTGAAAAGCCACAAGCAGGGACAAGGAAGCCCGAATCGGCCGATGCGGGAGAATGTGTCCTAGGAAGTGGCGGGGAAAAGAGAAGGACTTAGAAAATTTTCCAAGTTTCAGTCAAAGTTTTCAAAGGTAAAAGTTTTGGCCCACTGCCCCCGCCATCGAATGGAATCTTGACACGTGTCATCCAAGTGGCGAGTGTGGGGGAAATGGGAAATTTTCCCAAAGTGAAAAATGCCAAATTTTCGAAGGGCAAAGTGTGCCCCTCAGGCCCGAGCCAATAAAATAGTGCCACGTGTCCAAGTGGCAAAAATTTTTAAGGAAGGGCCCGAAAGAAATTTTCAAAGGATGAGCCCATGGATGAATCAGAGCCTGACATGTGTCATCCAAGTGGTGAGCATGGGGAAAATTTGAAAATTTTTCCAAAACCAAACGGGTAAAAAATTCAAACTTTTTGCCCGCCGACCCGATTGGGCCCTGTTTTGCACTAAAACTTCAAATCACCATATCTTTCGATCCAGAGCTCAGTTTTTCACGTTCTTTATATCAATGGAAAGATGGTGAAATTATATACAAGATTCTGGGGTCATTTTTGCATTTTGGTTCAGTTTTGAGAGAGAAAATCAAAAACGTCATCTGACACGTGGTAATGGCCGAAATGACGCTTCAACAACCAGCTTTAATGCAAAATGGGTCGCATTCTCCTTCAAAGATGGCCAAAAATGTCAAGGGGCATGGGTCCGTAAGGATGCCCATGCTGTTTTAATGCATTTCATTCAATGAGGAATGGCTCCCATGTTTTTACATGTTTTCTCTCTCCCGGGCTCGACCCATGCATCAAAAAGCCGATTTGGCTCATTTTTTTTGGGGGAACATTTCTTTGGATAGCAAGCTTCTTCTTTCACCTTCAACAAGTGATTTTTGCAAGTATCAGACCTCTTGATGGTGGTAACAGGTTTTCTACCTTTTTGATGTTGTAATGCAAGGATTTTGACAGTGGAAATGACAATACAAGCTCTGTGATCAGTTTTCAGTCCTTTGGTTGTGTTGTTTGCTTCATTTCAGACTTTCAATTACATCTTATCAGTTTGTGCATGATGTTTATGTTGCATTCCATGATCTGTGTCTATCTACAGAACTAGAAGTGTTCACCACTCCTTTTCTGGTGTATCACCGCTTTAGTGTAGGCTTTCATTTTATGCATTCTCTCTCCCTGGTCCCTTGGAAATTTAGATTAGAATAGTTAGTTTCCCCTGCATTAGAGTAGATTGTGGTAGGTAGTTTAGGAGCAAGAACCAGCTTTCTCTGGAGGTCTATCTCAAGTAGCAAGTCCCACAACTTGGAGATAGTACCCATGTTATCCAATCACACCGTGAGTTCAAGTATATGCACTTGTATAAACATTAGGGTGTTGTGATTCGGTGATAACAGTTTTGGCACGCCCGGTGGGACTTTAGAGGTCTCATTTTCATCGCAGCAAAGTTGATGTGCATCTGCTGTAATTTTCTTGCTTAAAAGAGCTATAAATTACACATCTGGCGACTCCAAGGGGAAGAATCAGCTGGTTTTAGCAGTGCAGACCTGAAAACTCATGAGAAGAATCACTACAAGGTCAAGAGCTGGAGAAGAAGAGGTGTTGTTTGAATATCTACAGTTATCTCCAAGAAGAAGGCAAAGAGGAAGAAGGATTCAAAGGTCTCCATCTCCACCAAACAGAACTCTCTCAACTCCTCCACCTGGTAGGCCTTTCATTCAATCAACAAGGGTTCTAAGACCAATTAGAATGGCACAAAACAACCCCTATGTCAATTTCACTGGCAGCAGCCCACTTGCTCTCAATGCACAAAATCCAATCCCAGTTGCAGCATTGAAGAACATTCCATACTTCACTAGAGAAAATCAGACCACTCCTGGTGATCATGTTAAGGATATTGCTAACATTTGTGCAATCCATGAGATCAATGAGATGCAAGTTGTTGTCAAACTACTGGCATCTTCATTCAAAGGGAAAGCTTTGCAATGGTTCAGGAGTCTTTCCTCAGGTTCTATTCAAAATTGGAATCAGCTATGTATAGCCCTCCATGAGTAGTTTGGGGAAAAGGGAGACAACTTGTCCCTTTTGGAGCAGCTGACAACCATCAAGAGAGCTCCCAATGAGCAGCTGACTGATTTTAACTTCAGATTTCAAATGACTTGGGAGAGAATTCCGGTGGTAGTCAGGCCAACAGCAGAAGGTGCTTTTCTTTACTATCTCAAAGCTCTAAATTCTGATATTTCTATGTTGATTCAGTCCATGGGAGGCATAACTATCCCTATGGCTTATAGCATTGCCATTAGGGCTGAAAATTGTTTGATCCAAGCTGGCAAACTAGCCCCTAGACCCCCCATGCCATTGTTTCCAAGTTTAGAGAGCCCAAACACTAATCAAGCACCTAGTTCGGCTCCTTCTCCCACCCCTAGAAATCAGAGTTCAAATGAAGCTTCTACTTCATCTCCAAGTGCCCCAAATGAGCTTCAAGAAGTCATGAAGCAATTGCAAAATCTAGGTAATGAGCTGGTTACACTCAAAAGGCAGCAAGCTCAAGGTTTTAGACCTTCCTTCCAGCCTCAAGCTCAGCCTAACAGCAGCCATATCAGCCTCAAAGACCACCCAATCTAGCTACAAATCAGAATCAAGCAAGGCCTCCTGCCAACAGACCATTTCAGCCCGATAACCTCAATGTTGCATCCACATCCAGAGCTTTGGTACCGGTGCAAAATAACATGGCCCAAGAATATGATTGATTGGTGTTTCCATGTAATCACCACACATAACCAATCAATGTGCTTTAACGGTGCATTAAATCAGGCTCTTATGGTGCAAACCATTGGTGGGTCGCAAGAGTCCAGCCACGAAGAGGATCAGCAACAAGAAGCACCTCAGCAAGGAACATCTCCGAACGAAACTACTCTTGTCAATTGGCAGTCTGAAGATTTCTATGGTATGAATCAAATACCCTCTCAAAGTGTTGCAGCCAACACAAGGTCAAAAAGGAGAAATTTGGGTGAAGGACAACCATTGGCTCCAAGTAATCCACAACCTTCTACCACTCCACAAGCTTTTGGCAAACAAAATGTAGTCCCAAACATGCAAGGAGCACCCAAACCAGCTCCTAAACCAACTCAAATACCAGTTGTTGCTGCCCACATGCAAGGGATGAATATGCAAACCAAGGGACAACAAAGAGATCCTTCATCACCATTTAGTATCATTGATCAGATGAAGAAGACAAATGTAAATATATCAATGTGGGAATCCCTATCTATCCTAGGCCAAAGAGATTTGCTACAAGCTGCCATGAAGGACTAGCCAACTTCGAATCAACAAGTCCAAATGCAAGAGAAGGTGCTCACAAATGCTGCCCAACCTGAAGGGAATCATGGAGGACAACAAGGTAAAATGTTGAAGCCCCCTCCTTTTATGTCTCATTAATCATCGAAACCAATTGGTGCACAATTGCATGATTGATTCCGGGGCAAGTAGCTCAAGATGCCCAAGCAAATAGCTGATCACTAGGACTTCAATATGAAACCATATCCAAAGGGGTAGTGCATTGGATGGGACAACAAGAATAATAGTTGGGGTGATTAGAAACTTGAGTCTTACCTTGCATGCATGTCCAAATGTTGTTGTTTTACAAGATGTATCAGCTTATAGACCTTCCACCACTCTTTGCCCTATGTTTGTCAAGAGATTTCACACCAAGATCGAGGATATTTGTCTACCGATTGGTCACACATGCTATTCAAAACGAGGTATGGAACCAAAGCTACAATCAGGTCTGAACCTATTGCAAACTTCCACATTGAGCCCTACACTCCAAGTCAGATCAATGCCAACTATTTCGGCATTTGATCAAGAAGATCACCCAAGCACTGATGAAGCTGACACCAAGGTTGGAAGCATCCCGATCTAACTCTTGATGAATGGGCAAACAAGGTGCATGCTTTTGATCCTTATCAAGAAGTAGAAGAATCTGAGCTAGGAGTCTATTGCATACATGAAGAAGATCAGCCCATTCCTAGCATCACCAAGCCAGACCACAAGGATGACAATGAGGTATGGCAGCTATTTTTTGATGGATCAAGGAGTAGACAAGGTGCCGGAGGGGGAGCCATGCTGGTTTCACCTCAAGGAGTAAAGTACTATTCAGCTTTTAGATTTCAGTTTGCATGCTCCAATAACACTGCTGAATATGAAGCCTTGGCAAAGGGATGCATTGGGCAATAAAGAGAGGAATAAAGAACTTGCAAGTCTTTGGTGACAGTGAATTGATTGTAAATCAGGTCAAAGGGCAGCATGCTGCCAAGAATGATCTACTCAAGTGCTACAAGAACAGGGTGTGGGACCTCATTGAAGATTTTGAGGGCTTTGGCATCAAATCAGTTCCTAGGAAAGAGAACCAAGCTACTGACAGGCTTGCAGCAGTTGGGGCAGCCTTTGATATTGTGGAAAGCATTCAAAAGGACAAGGTACAACCAAACATCCATGTGATTGTGAGGCCTTCAGTGCCGGATAACAATGTAAGTTGGAAAGTGTTTGAGAATGACCAGCAAATCATCCATTTCTTGCAAGAAGAAGCTGAGTTCTCACTAAAAATCAGAAAAATTGAACAACAAGATGATGGTGACCAAGTGGTACAAATGAGAACTAACAAGCTGCCCAAGGGACTTATCACTTTGGAGTCCATTTTCAATCCCAATGATCAGTTTAGGAAAGAGAAAGCAAACATTCAAGTCAAGAGAGAAGATTCAGTATCCATCTTGGTGGAAGAGAACAAACCATTACAAATTGGAAAGATGACAATCGAACAAGAAAAGTATGAGTTCATACAACTGTGTCAAGAGTTCCCTGATGTGTTTGCTTGGAACTACGAAGACTTGAAAGGTTTCAATCCCAAGTTGGCTCAGCACACCATTGAGTTGGATCCAAATACTAAGCCCATCAGTAAAAACAAAGGCCACCAATCCACACATGGAACCTCTCATGAGGAAGGAATTGAATAAGTTGATTGAGTCAAGAATCATATTCCCAATCAAGCATTCTAGTTGGGTTGCCAACTTAGTTCCAAATGTAAAGAAGAGTGGAGAGATCAGATTGTGTGTTGACTTCAGAGACTTGAATAGAGCATCTCTCAAGGACCATTACCCACTCCCTTCTATGGAGAAAATTTTTCAAGTGGTGGCTGGCTCCGAGAGGTTTTCACTACTTGATGGCTACTCGGCTACAATCGATTATGGTGAAGGAAGAAGATCAGTTCAAGACAGCCTTCACAACCAAATGGGGAACTTATGCATACAGGAAAATGCCATTTGGGCTGTCCAACGCTGGAGCTACCTTCCAAAGAGCAATGGACATGGCATTCAAAGGTTTGATCAACAACGTGGTGCTGATATACCTTGATGATATCACTATTTTTTCAAAAATGCAGCAGACACCTCTCTCATTTGAGACAAGTCTTCCAAAGGTGCAGAGATTTGGAGTGTCTTTGAATCCTAAGAAGTGTATCTTCCTAAAGACATGAAGGAAAGCTCCTTGGCCATATTGTCTCCAAAGAAGGATTAGCAATTGATCTAGAGAGGGTCAAGCCATAAGAGCACTACCATTGCCAAGCCACAAGAAGGCCCTTCAGAGTTTCTTGGGAGAATAAACTTTGTTCGAGGTTTGTCCTAGATTTTGCAGCCCTTGTCAAACCTATCACCAAAATGTTAAGAAAAGCATGGCTTTCAAGTGGACAAATAGAAGGCAAGGAGGGTTTTGAAGCAATCAAAGAAGCCATCTCCTCAAGCACCAACTCTCATCAACCCGATTTCTCCAAGGATTTCATCCTCTATGCATTTGGAGGTAATGATACTATTTCTCGCCATTTTGGTGGAGCAGCAGAAAAAAGGACAATGATGAGCAGCCAATTGCTTTCTTCAGCCAAAGCCTGGAGGACTATGAGGTGAGATATTCTTTTATTGAGAAGCATGTACTTGCAAGAATCGAAGCTTGAAGAAATTCAAGCATCTAGTCTCAAACAACAAGTTCAGCTTGTTGGTCTCTCATGCGGAGTAAAGGACTTCCTCCTCAACAAGGATTTGAATGAGAAAAGAGCAGGTTGGATCACTCGTGTCATGGAGTATGACATTGAGATCAAGGTCACCAAGCTGGTAAGAGGAAAAGGATTGTGTGAGCAGCTGATTCTCGGGCAAGCAAAAAGGAGTATGCAATAAAGAAGAGGCTGTTTTGACAGCTTCAAGACAGCCATGTGCAAGGTAGCACTCAAGAAGAGGATAATGTTGTCCCCACTCCTTGCTGGACCCAAGGTATAATGCACTTCCTAAGCATGGGCCTATGCCCTCCGAGATGAACAAAACCCAAAGAAGACACTTCAGATTGCAGCTGTCCCATATGCCATAGTAGATGGTGTTTTGTTCAAGAAAGATGTGAATGGAGTGCTGCTGGAGATGCATTAACACAAATCAGATTCATAGGGTGTTGAAGAGTTCCATGGTGGACCAGCTGGTGGTCATTTTACACCAAGAGTGACAACCCTAAAAATCATGAAGGCTGGTTATTATTGGCCCAAGATTTTCAGTGATTGCTTCACATGGATCAAAAGGTGCAAGAATTGTGCATTCTTCACAGGTAAAGAGAGGCTTGCTGCCCTCCCATTGCATCCAATTTCAGTTGACCAGCCATTCATGCAATGGGGTTTAGACTTCATTGGAGTCATTAATCCCAATTCAAGCCAAGGGCATAAGTGGATTTTGACAGCCACAGACTACTTCACCAAATGGACTGAAGCAATAGCACTCAAGGAAGCAAATGAGTCTAGCATCTTAGACTTCTATGAGGGGATAGTAACCAGATTTGGCATACCTACTACAATAATCTCGATAATGCATTAGCATTCATCGATCCAAGGTGACCGAGTGGGCTGTCAAGAATGGGATCTACCTAAGTACTTCATCAAACTACTACCCTCGTGGTAATGGCCAGCTGAATCTACAAACAAGAACTTGTTGAGGATCATTAGGAGGACTCTTGATGAGAATCGAGGTCTTGGCATACCAAACTGAAATCAGCCTTATGGGCTGATAGGATAACTCCCAAGAGATCCATAGTAACTCTCCATTCAGGCTTGTTTATGGAAGAGAGGCAATCTTGCCCATGTCACTTGAGTTGCCAACATTGGAACTCATGAAGCAGCTTAGAGTTGCTAGAGTTTGGGCCCATGGAGGTGAGATATGCGAGTTGATGGAGCTCCAAGAGATCGTAGATCGTGCATCCCAAGCAATGGAGAAGGATCAAGCTTTGATCAAGAAGACCTTTGATAGAAGGCCAAGAGTAGATCTTTCCAAGTTGGAGATCTAGTGTTAAAATGGGATGCATATAGAGAAAAACTGGAAGGCATTCAAAATTTGATGCCATTTGGAGTGGCCCATACATGGTCACAAAGTGTAAGGACAACAATGCCTTCCAATTGTCTTCTATTGATGGCGAAGAACTGCAGATTCCAATCAATGGAATCTATCTAAAGCATTGCTACTAAAGGGAAATTCTCCACCTTGTAAATATTAGCTTAGGTTTTCATTCCTCCAAGTGCTTGTGCACATTGTTTTACTATAGGTTGTTTTGCTTTCCCTAAGTGCTTTGGCACAGGCTTGTTGTCCCTGGAGATGTTTTGCAGCCCTTTCTTCCATCGGGTGATATTCCATCTTCCTCCTTGCAACATTCTAAGTCAGTTGGGGTTCCGAATAGACAACTCATGACTCCATGCCCAATGGATGCTTCAGAGCAACTTGGTAACTTCATCCAAAGCAGTGATGACCCCACTGAGTCACCAAAATTGTTATCCAAAATTCACCCTCAAGGTAATTTTGATAACATGCATCAAATTATTCAGCCCGAGCAAGTAGATTGATTCAAGGCCCAAAATCATGTTTTTGGTGCCCCCTCGGCTTCTCTCTAACTCTCCCATCCAAGAAGAAATCCCAACAAGTTGAGAAAATGGAAAAAATGCAAAAATAAGGTCAGAGGGACTGTTTTAAAGCATTTCGTGTCCAAGGGTTCGGGTCGTGACCGAGGTTCGCGTACCAAGCTTGGGGCCAAAAAAAAGCAAGAAAATCAGCTAAGTCGACATTTTTGTCCTGCAGCGGTCCGCGGGACAGCTTGGGACGCTCGACGCGACGCGAAAAGTCGAATCGGCCAAAGCAAAAAAATCGCCTAAGTCTTTTTGTTTCACGCGGTTGGGACAAATGGACAAAAAAAGTACGCGGGATGCGAATCGACCGATTTTTTTTCCATTTCGGCAGTTCGAGATATTTTTCCCAGACAAATGACAACAAAAGTACGCTGAGGACGGATGAATTGGCTGATTTTCCAAAGATACCCATTTCGGGAAGTTTGAGATATTCGTCTGGGACAAATGCCGACAAAAGTACGCGGACGCGAATCGGCCGATTTGCCAAAAGATACCATTTCGGGCAAGCTTCGAGATATTCGTCCGACAACAAGGACAAAGTACGCGAGGGATGCATGAGATGCAAAAAGGTGAAAAATCTGCAAGCAGGGACAAGGAAGCCCAAATCGGCCGATGCGGGAGAATGTGTCCCAGGAAGTGGCGGGGAAAAGAGAAGGACTTAGAAAATTTTCCAAGTTTCAGTCAAAGTTTTCAAAGGTAAAAGTTTTGGCCCACGCCCCGCCATCGAATGGAATCTTGACACGTGTCATCCAAGTGGCAGAGTGTGGGGGGAAATGGGAAATTTTCCCAAAGTGAAAAATGCCAAATTTTCAAAGGGCAAAGTGCGCCCCTCAGGCCCGAGCCAATAAAATAGTGCCACGTGTCCAAGTGGCAAAAATTTTAAGGAAGGGCCCGAAAGAAATTTTCAAAGGATGAGCCCACAGATGAATCAGAGCCTGACACGTGTCATCCAAGTGGTGGAGCATGGGGAAAATTTGAAAAATTTTTCCAAAACCAAACGGGTAAAAAATTCAAACTTTTTGCCCGCCGACCCGATTTGGCCCTGTTTTTGCCTAAAACTTCAAATCGCCATATCTTTCGATCCAGAGCTCGGTTTTTCACGTTCTTTATATCAATGGAAAGCTGGTGAAATTATCTACAATGATTTCAAGGTCATTTTTGCATTTTTATGGAGTTTGAGAGAGAAAATTGAAAAACATCCTCTGGCACGTGGTAATGGCCAGAAATGACGTTTCAACAACCAATTTTAATGCAAAATGGGTCGCATTCTCCTTCAGTATGGCCAAAAATGTCAGGGCATGGGTCTGTAAGGATGCCCATGCTGTTTTAATGCATCTTCATTCAATGAGGAATGGCTCCCACGTTTTTACACGTTTTCTCTCTCCTAGGCTCGACCCATGCATCAGAAAAGCCGATTTGGCTCATTTTTTTGGGGGAACATTTCTTTGATAGCAAGCTTCTTCTTTCACCTTCAACAAGTGATTTTTGCAAGTATCAGACCTCTTGATGGTGGTAATAGGTTTTCTACCTTTTTGATGTTGTAATGCAAGGATTTTGACAGTGGGAAATGACAATACAGGCTTTGTGATCAGTTTTCAGTCCTTTGGTTGTGTTGTTTGCTTCATTTTAGACTTTCAATTACATCTTATCAGTTTGTGCATGATGTTTATGTTGCATTCCATGATCTGTGTCTATCTGCAGAACTAGAAGTGTTCACCACTCCTTTTCTGGTGTATCACCACTTTAGTGTAGGCTTTCATTTTATGCATTCTCTCTCCCTGGTCCCTTGGAAATTTAGATTAGAATAGTTAGTTTCCCCGCATTAGAGTAGATTGTGGTAGGTAGTTTAGGAGCAAGAACCAACTTTCTTCTGGAGGTCTATCTCAAGTAGCAAGTCCCACAACTTGGAGATAGTACCCATGTTATCTAATCACACCGTGAGTTCAAGTATATGCACTTGTATAACTTGGCATTTCCTTGACGCGCAACCTCTACTTGTGTCGTCACCAAGATAGGTTCTAGCCTTGACTCACGTGTAACTCTTGGAATTCAATGTGAATCAACCTTCTTAATGCTCACCATCCCAACACCTTTATCCTTCTCGGTGCTCACTGGTTCATATGCTCATAAAACACTGGAAACTCCTTGTACTTATGTTTCTTTCTCGCACCATGAGAATTGTAACAGATTAAGACACTCATGTTTGTAATGATTTGTAGATCCATAGTTATAATAGGTTCCTCACAGAACTCACTTTTTCCTCTTCCGTGGTTACTGCAACCATGAAATCCTCTGCGAAAACCTCTTCCACATGCTCCTTCATTTGTGTGCCCTTCATAATGACAATCATCATCCTTGGAACTTCTTGCAAGACTAGTCTGGCACACACCAAGATCAATAACATCATGGATCTAATCAATTAGTCTACAATCCTTGGTATCATGGGTCATAGAGGTATAAATATTGTAATAATAAGAAACATTCTTACAGATTACAAGCGTGCTATAGTAGGGGATACCTACTTGCATCATGATCCCCATGGAAAATTTCATAATCTACCGCTACGGTGAATACCAAATTTCAAGGGAAACTTTCCTTTGCATGCCATTCCACCTCACAGATCACACCAAATCCCACTACGAACCTCATGCAATGAGTTTGTAGACAAATTCTCTAATTTCTTGGCCATTGTAGCACTTTGAGCCTCCAGAAAAGGACTAACACTAGTATGAACACTCCCAATAGTTTGAGCATAGAGGGAAGCTTCCAATGATCGCGGGTGCTCGTGATAGTCTTGTGTGACAGAGAACTTATAAATGGTGTTATCAATGCTCTAATAAACTATTGAGCATGTTGAGAATGATGAATGCCATAGGATAGTTTTGACAAGAGAGTCTTAAAACAAACATCATACTCTGCCACACACTCTCTCGCCATTCCATGTTGAATATCCTTCGTGGCACCGATACTCTTTTGATCCAACTTAGGGATATGGAACTCATTAGGAAGGCATTCCTCAATGCGGTGTATTTTACCACCATTTGATGGGGGTCATAATTTTGGTACCAACTATGCATGCATCCTTGCAACATTGTTGCAAACCGAATTACCTTCCGCTCTCAGGCAAGTGATCCCTTTCATGTGCAATAGTAATTCAAACTTGTGTACATGCTCGCAATATATTTAATACCCCTATAGTCTAGTAAGTGCAAATAAATCTCAAAGAATACTTGTGGAGGTGGCTGAGGCCCTTGTCTTCTCCGATCCAGAGCCTTGGTTTCCTCTAGTGTTTCCTCCTCCACTAGAGCCACTGGATCCACTAGGTCCTGTTCCTCTCGACCCATCGATCCTTCAAATCCATTAGGTCCACCAGTCCTCCAACCCTTATAACACTAGATCCACCTCTTACAGATCCAACAAATGGCCTAAATTGATCATGCCAAGTGTTCCCAACGTCTCATTAAATTACATGCCAATGGTCTATGATATTGTAAAACTACCAAATGTGTGTCCCACACCACTCCTGATGCAATACCAAACCTTGTGTACTTGTAACTTGTCCAAAATTCCTCCAAATACCGGGAATGGACTACGTAACCATGGATGTTCCAAATGATAAATTATATCTCCTAGAATAGATCGGTTACTCCCGGTGATACCAATCAAGGTAACAATACTTCTCTCTTGATCTGGAAAACCAAGTTCCAAGGGTTGGTAGCCGATGGGTTTAGATACAAGCCGATGGCTCTCCTATCTCCATGTGACAAACTCTCATCATAAGCTGAAAATGCTTCTCTCCTATGCTTACCTAGATGGGGTAGCATAGAATGCTCAGGTTCTATGTCCTCTGCATGAACCTCAACTCCTTCCCCAAACGTCTACCTCTATAGATCCATTACACTTGAAACCTCATATTTTCTAGTCATATCCCTTTCACGAGCTTCACTATACTTGAGCCGTCTCTCCTCCCTTTCCTTTTCAGCCATAATTTCTGCCATCTTCCTCCACCCTAGCTTCCTCTCCCAATGCTCAGAGAAGCTTAGCCAGCCATGGGAAATGCCTCTAAACTCAAGGTAATGAACAAAATATATATAGGTATAACATGTAAAAATGATCCTCTCGTGCTCCCTCAAAAATTCAAACTCAAGAACTCAAGTTAAGAATACATAGAAATGACATATTCTAGAGTATAACTAGTCAAGCACTCCTTACCACCAAAGTGATTAAGAACATGTGTCAAGGTGATATTTTCATTCTACAACCTATGATAGTCATCTTGGGTCCATACGCGTGATCTATAGTATCATCTTGATCTAGATGCATATGCTGAAATCCATTCATATAGTTCTATCAGAAAAAATAGAAGAATGTCTCATAAAACTCATGGTATAGGTTATCTTCTACCAATCTACACGTATCAAACTCAGTCCAAAGTGTCAATCTTTGAGAAAAATCATCCTCCATGCTTTTGAACCATGTTTCGACACTTTTCAAGGTCGAAATTTTGTCATCATGCATCACAAGGAAAAAGATGTATGTCATTTCTCACAACAACTTTGAAAAGAGGTCCTGGCAACAAACCAATATGTGGTCTTTTTATACCCTTAGAACAATAGTCTAATCCATGCGTGCCAACCTATTACCCATTGGGTCTGGGCACTCACCCAAGGCATGCGCGGGTGCTTTGAGCCTCTCCTTTATGCGAGTCTTGTGAAAATGCATCATCTTATGACATTTATTTAAATGTAAATGAATAGAAAAGAATCGTGCATCATTATGAGAACCTAGGACAAGTTGTCATCTCATTGCATCCAGAAAGAGAAATAACAAACAACATATGGAAATGGTTCATACATAAAGGAAATGCATAAGGATTATACTCATGAACACATATATGATTCATAACAGAGCCTTATATTCATATTAACATGTTCAATAACCACATTACATCCCTTAAAGTCATAACAAACCCTCATATAACAATGCAGAGCCAAGTCATGCATTAGAACTACACTATGTTCATCACATTACAATCCTTGAATGTAGACCCATCCCTCTAAGTGTGCCATCACTCCTATATTTTCCTAATCCCAACCCATAAAATCCTCCATAAGATATCTACAGAGATTTTTCCTCCTTTCCAGTACCTCTGCTCTCTCAGGATGACTCCATGTATATATCTTCTCTTCACATCCTTACCCATTCACCCTTTATACCATCCACGTACCTCAATGTATAGCTTTTGTACCTTTACCTCTATGCCTTCTGAGGTAGTAGATTGGTCGCCAGTTTCCAAGTGGTCCTCCAATGGAGTATGCCTCATTTGATATGAGATCTCCACTATGTGTAATGATGTTCTTCTAGAACCTTCCATCGCATGCATGTAATATTCCCTTTTTGATCCTCCAGTCACCAGGATGGCACCTTATCCACTCTACATGCTAGAAGGGTCACACTTTTCTCGTGTGTTGCCAAGGACACCGAATATAACTAAGTCCAAAACTCATCTTTCCTTGCACCCGTGCACCTTGTGTTCTATCAAACCCTCCTAGAACCCTTCCCCGCATGTCTTTAACCCCATGCATCCTTCTTTAATCGGTCCTGCACCCACACGCCTTCTTGTACTAAGCCAATATTCTAGGGCCCAATAGCCAAAGCCAATACAAAATGAGATTCACAATCTCCACCTTCAAAGGATGAATAATCATTAGATTCTTCATGATGATAGAATCCACCCCACTTTTAACGCACATACACCCTTCCTCCAATAGAAAAATAACCCCATAATCGATTTTATGACTTCCAAGTCCTCCACATAGGAGATATTAAAGATCCTCTTTAGATGATTATCAGAGATACCAGTCTAGAATGCCATCTCCCTCATTTCTCACTCGGGAAAGGCAAGGAACACATGGAGAAACCATCAAAAATAGAAAATAACAAGAGGAGAGACAATGGGTACCCTCTTTAAATAGACGCACAATCAGATGATAGATCTTTATAATGCCAAATCATGTGAAACAATCACCTCCAAGCCATCCCACTCTTTAATATTAAAGGCCACTTTCTCCTTTTGTACTTGCTCAATCCCCGCATTGGCCAACCAATCCGCACAATGATTGCATTCTCTAAACATGTGCTTAATATTCCAAGTTTTAAACTTCTCTAATTTCCATAAGATTTTTTTGATGCCCAAATCGAGCTTCCACGACAAAGCTTTCCTATTGATGATTGTGTTAACAATCACCATCGAGTCACCTTCGATCTCCAAGTTTTCCACCTTAAGGGAAAAAGCCAGTTCAAGACCCTTACTTAGAGCCTGTAGCTCGACATAATTACATGTGCCATCTTGAAGTTTGATAGAAGCTACACCGATGAATCCGACCTAGCTCATTATGAACTATGCAACTAAGCACTGCAGGCACTAGGATTACCCCTAGTCACACCATCGAAATTGAGCTTATGAAACCCCGAGATTGTAGGTTTCCACTTAACATTCCTGTAAAGCAAATAAGATGGAATCATAGAACTCTTGACACCATCCCTAGGCTTAACAATTTTTGGCCACCATTTCTCAATTTCCTTGTCAAAATTAGAAAAGTGATGAAAGTGGGACCAATTAGAGGAAACAACCTCAGAGATAGCCCATTCCAACCTAAAAATACCTGCTCCACCGAGTTCTTTTCATTTATGAAAATTCTTTTATTTCTCTCCCACCAAATATGCCAAAGGAGAAGAACAATACAACAAAGCTAGATTGAGGAAAGAGTGCCCTGATGCAAATTAGTAGGCCATGCCAAAATGTACTTAGGAAGGGAAGATGGTTGAACCCAACGAAGATTGAGCCTAGCACACAACCAGTTCCAATATTCCACAAGAAAAGGACAATGCCAAAATAAGTGATTGAGATCTTCCTCATGATTTTCACAAAGATAGCATATTCAAGGAGCATGAAAACCATCTCTTCCTTCTTTCATGAGTGATAATTTTACCCTTGAAGGCCATCCATGCAAAGAGGTCAGCTTTAGGGGGTGCAGGAGGAGGCCCAACAGTCTTTCCAAATCTGATCTTCCACTCTCACTTTAGAATGCATCAATTTGAATCGCATCTTGGGAATACCTACCAAGAGAGGCGTCATTCCATACAATTTTATCCTATCACTCGAAAGCATAATATGCCTCTCTTGAATGACTGAACATAAGCTAGCTTTCACTACTTTAGGAACGTTTAGGTGATCAATTATTTTCCACTGAAGCAAGGCAGGAGTATGGCCCAACTTTCCCATAATTAGAGACATAGGGACCCCAATCCTCAAACAATATTATTTTAATTTCCCCAAACTCGGGGAATCCCTAGCAAAGGAAAACCATTCCAAGGATCATCCTAGAACAATGCCCTCTCCCCATTTTCAATCTTCCAGGCTGCATTGTAAAGAAATAACTCTCTACATTCAACCATGAAATTCCATATATGAGAGCCACGAGGGTGGTTCACAATACGATAATAGATTCAGGAAGAGGGGAACCCAAATAATTTTTTTCCACCACCTAGTTGTAGAGACTAAGTGGATTAGAAAGGATATTCCAGAAAAGCTTGGCGCTAAGGGCCAAATTTTGGAAACCCAGATTGAGAATTCCAGCTCCACCAAGGTCCTTGGGTTTCAAAAAGTATCCTAACTGATCAGAGGAATTTTTATCTTTAAAGAACCTTGCAAACAATTTTTCTCATAATACCAATCAACTTTTCCAGAACACCTTTGGGAATTTTAAGTATGGAAAGCATATATAGTGGGGAAGCACAAAGAACATACTTAATAAACACCAATCTCCCCACCAACAAAAACCACTTCCCTTTCCAAGAGCTCAATTTCGATTCCACAGAGGAAAGAAGATCCTTCCACAAAGAAGATCTGCCTGAGCCACTAAACAGGGGGACACCAAGATACTTGACCGAAAGAGATCCTTTCTTAAAGCCAAAAATTATCAAAATTCTTGCCTCCAATTGGGGGATACATTAAAAAAGAAGATGAAGGATTTAAGAAAGCTAACCTCTTGGCCTCGCAAAGAACTAAGTAAGAATCCAACACATCTTTCAGCTCCTTAGCTTCCTTCACACTGGCTTTACCGAACAAAAAGGTGTCATCAACTAATTGCTAATAGGAAATGGGATTAACCCCTTAGTAATTTTAAGGGCCTAGTAATTTACCTTCTTGTATCCTCTTGCAAATGGACCTACCAAGATATTCAGCCATCAAAATATATAGGAAGGAGGACAGTGGATCCCCCTGCCTAATGCCCTGATTACATTCAAAAAAACCTTTGGCATTCCCATTGATCAAAATGGAAAAAGAGGGACCTGAAATACAACTAAAAATCCAATTGCAAAACTGAACCAAAAAACCAAACTTTCTGAGAACCCTGATAAGGAAATGCCAATTTATCTTGTCATAAGCCTTGCTAATGTCCAACTTTAACAACATACCCAGATAATTGTTGTTGGAAAGAGAATGAATAAGCTCATGGGAAAGAAAAATACCATAAAAATAGACCTTCCAGGCATGAACCTGGTTTTCTCCTGAGAGATAAGAGGACCCAACACACTTTTAAGCCTGGAAGCAATAGCTTTTGAAATGATTTTGTAGGTTGTATTGCACAAGGAAACATGCCTGAAGTTAGCAAAGGAAGAAGGCTGAATCTTTTTGGGAATAAACTAATAAATGAGAAATTCAATGTTTTAAGCACTCGAGGAGATCTTTGAGATTATTAAATAGCAGCCCACACATCATTGTTGTATATATCTTTTCCCAGGGTAGATTTAGACAAGCAGAGAATGGAGAAATCAAAGAAGCTCAAATCCCCGACACGCCCAAGGCGCACGGAAATGGCGTACGAAAATGAGTGTTGACACTAAAATGTATGCGCCAAGGCGCATGGAAATGGCACACGACAATGAGTGTTGAAACTAAAATGTATGCACCAAGGCGCACGGAAATGGCGCACGACAATGAGTGTTGACACTAAAATGTATGCGCCAAGGCACACGGAAGTGGCGCACGACAATGAGTGTTGACACTAAAATGTATGTGCCAAGGCACATGGAAATGGTGCACGACAATGAGTGTTGACACTAAAATGTATGCGCCAAGGTGCACGGAAATGGCGCACGACAATGAGTGTTGACACTAAAATGTATGCGCCAAGGCGCAGGAAAGTGGCGCATAGAAATGGATGTCGACAGGGTAAAGGATGCGCCCTTGGCACACGAAAATGGTGCATGAAAATGAGTGTTAATAGGGAAAAATTTGTGCCTTGGCACACGTAAGAGGATGTCGACACACACACGGATGCACCTATGGCGCACCTTCAGGAGGCGCAACATTTTGAGCGCTGACAGGAAGCAGACCCTGGCGCAGATATTCAGATGGCCATAACTTTTGACTGGGAGCTCGGATTCATGCAAGGTTGGACTTTTCAGAAAGCTTACGAGGTCCTCTGTCCAACTATAACTAGATATCTTTAATTGGGTGAGAAAAAATTCTTAAAAATTCAAAATACAGTTCGCCACTTTTGGGTTCGCTGGGTTCTCACCTACCATCATTATGAGATGAGTTAAGTGCATTCTGGAGGTGGTTGGGGCAGATTTCGATTTTCTCTCTCTTTTCTCTCTCATTCTTCCTATAAATTATAAGGAGGGGCTTCTTTCTAAGGGTTGGAAATTCTTGTTTTGCCCTCCCTTCTTCTCTTTCGGCAGTGAATTTGTGGAGTTCAAACCTCCCATTTAAAACCGTAATGCAACCTCGCCTCTTGGCATTTTGCAGCAGTGTCTTGTATCAATCTTTGGAGAAAATTAATGCATGTCTCAGTGGATAATTCTCAACCCTCTCTATATTCATTTGCATCCCCTTGATCTTTCAATGTGAATCGCTATCTCGTGTATGATCTTGTATTGCATTTTAATGGTCTCGTGTTTATTGGCAAGACAGTGTTCTTCATTCCTGCATCACCTTTGTAGTTTAGGTTTTATTTTATGCATTTTCTTACCCTTGTCTCCTTGGCAAGTTAGATTAGGTTTTTAGTAAACCCTCTGCATCTTCTACGTGTGCATCTGAATAGAGGAATAGGAACCGGCCTTCATCCGGAGAGCTTTTCCGATTTCGCAAGGTCCCACACTTGGGAAAAGCTCCATGTTATGCAATCGTACTGAGAGTCTCAACCCATCGTGTTGCAGACATTCAGGGGTGCTGCGATTTGACATCAACAGTTTTGGCATGCCCGGTGGGACCAAGAGGTCATTCTATAAGATTTGAAGGAGTTTTCATGAAATTCGGCCTTAAAAATTGTAGGTTTTACAGTTTCAGTTTTTTTCACCTTCCAGCTGAACTTTGAAATCAATTTTCAAGGACGTAACTTGCTCAAACAAGTCAAAATTTCACCAAATGATAGATCGGGGATAATCTTCAAAAGGGTATTCTTAGATTTTTGAGATTTTGACTTTAAAAATTTCATGGTTTTTTGATTTTCGATTTTAGGTTTTCTAAGTTTGGCATTTTAGGATTTTCGGACTCTGCTATTCCAAATCAAATTCCAAACTCTAAAATATCAAAAATACAGTCTTTCAAAATTCTATTTTTAAATATTGTCAGTTTGGTGTGTAACTTGCGTAAGTCTCGCCTTTTGAGGCTCATTCTTTCTAACACATCCGCGACTCCAAGGGGATAGAATTCAGCGGTGTAGCAGAAGAAAGGTTGCCTAGGCATATGAGAAGAATTCAAACCAGGTCCAATACTCGAGAAGAGGGGCTATTTTTCCACTTGCAACTTTCACCAGGTAGAGGAAGGAGAGGAAGAAGACCACAAAGATCACCATCTCCACCTAACAGGACTTTGTCTACACCTCCACCTGGTAGGCCTTTTCTCACATCGACTAGGGTTCTTAGGCCAATCATAATGGCACATCTACCACCGAATCCCTTTGTCAATTTCACGGGTAGTAGTCCACTTGCCCTAAATGCTCAGAATCAAATTCCAAATTGCAAAAGACTAAAGAATATACCCTATTTTACAGAGAAAATCATACTACTCCTATCGATCACATCCAAGATATTGCTAATGCATGTGCAATCCACGAAATAAATGAAATGGATGTCATAAATCAAGTCATTGGCTTCATCTTTCAAAGGTAAGGCCTTACAATGGTTTAGGAGCCTTACAAAGGGTCTATTACTTAATTGGAACCAACTTTGTTCTACTCTTTGTAGCCAATTCGGGAGAGGGCGGACAATTTATCTTTATTGGAATAAATTGACAACAATCAAAAGGGCTCCTAATGAACAAATGACAGATTTCAACTTCAGATTCCAACGGACATGGGATAGGATTCCAATAGCTGTTAGACCAACCGCCGAAGGTGCATTCCTTTATTTCTTAAAGGCTATAAATTCAGACATAGCCATGATGATCCAATCAATGGGAGGGACAACACTGCTAGGGGCCTACGACACGGCTATCAGAGTAGAGAACTGTTTGATCCAAGCTGGCAAGCTTGCACCAAGGCCACCAATGCCTCTCTATCCAGACATGGGAAATCCTACAACCAGTCAAGCACCAGAGTTGAATCCCATTCCAACTCCTAGAAATCAAAGCAATAATGAGGCGTCGACTTCTTCAAATACTTCAAAGGAATTGTAGGAGGTCATGAAACAATTGCAGAACCTTGGAAATGAGCTTGTGACTATCAAAAGACAACAAGCTCAAAGTGCTAGACCGTATCAGCCTCAAGCACAGTACCAAGCTAGGCCCCCATACCAACAAAATAGACCACCACCTCAGGCTGCAAATCAAAACCAAAACCAAGGACAACCTCAAGCTGCCAGGCCATTTCGACCGTATGATCCAAATGCAACGACGTCCTCAAGAGCCTTGGTCCCGACACAAAATAACATGGCACAGGAGTACGACTGGTGTTACCCTTGCAATCTACCTCACAATCAGTCAACATGTTTCAATGGTGCACTAAATCAGGCCTTGATGGTGCAAACCATTGGTGTTCCTCAAGAACCAAGCCAGGAGGAGAATCAACAGCAACAAACGCAACAAGAAGGACCTCCAACAGAAACCACATTGGCCAATTGGCAAACGGAAGACTTCTGTGGAGTTAACCAACAACCTTTTCAAGGCATGGCTGCCAACACACGGTCAAAGAAGAGAAATATAGGAGAGGAACAACCATGTAATCCAGTTGTTTCTCAATACACTCCTACACAACAAGGGGTCAGTAGACCAAACGCAGCTCCAAATGTGCAAATCAACCTAAGGTACCATGTTGAGCAACACACGCACATGCTCAAGCTCCGTAAAAGTTTACACCAAGTAAGGGACAACAAAAGGACAATTCATCCCCTTTCAACGATCATTGATCAAATGAAGAAGACGAACGTGAATATATCAATGTGGGAATCTTTATCCATCCCAGAAAAAGAGATCTTCTACAAGCTGCCATGAAGAATTGGTCAACTTCAAACCAGCAGGCCCATATGCAAGAGAAGGTCCTCACGAATGCTGCTCAGCCTGAAGGGAATCATGGAGGACAACAAGGTAAAGTTTTGAAACCCCCTCCATTCTATATTTCATTAATCATCGGGGATAAATTAGTACACAATTGCATGATTGATTCTGGGGCAAGTAGTTCAGTGATGCCGAAGCAAATAGCGGATCAACTGGGTTTGAAATATGAGCCAGTGCTGAAAGGAGTAGTACAACTAGATGGAACGGCAGTAGGAACTGTTGGAGTCATCAAGGGGTTAAGCCTAACACTACATTCCTGTCCTAATGTTACAGTTCTGCAAGATGTGTCTGTGATTGACCTTCCGCCACTCTTTGCGTTGTGTCTATCAAGAGACTTCACTGCAAAAATCGGTGGATATTTATCTGCAGATTGGTCACACATGATTTTTAGGACAAGGTATGGGGCCAAAGCAACAATCAGGTTAGAATCAATTGCCCATTTCCATATTGAGCCTTATGTACCAGGTCCTATCAATGCAAATTGCTCAATTTTTGATCGAGGAGTGTTCAAATGATCCAGAAACAGTACTAAGGTCGAGGGAATTCCTAATTTAACTTTGATGAATGCGCAAACAAGAGTCATGAATTTGACCCATACAAGGAAATTGAAGAATCTGAATTGTGCGTGTATTGTATACACAAAGAAAATTCACCCATTCCCGACATCATTCAAATTTCGAACAAAAGGATGAAAACAAAGTTTGGAAATTATTTTTCGATGGTTTGAGAAGCGATAAGGTGCTCGAGGTGGTGCAATGTTGATTTCACCACAAGACATCAAATATTTTTCAGCTTTTCGCTTCCAGCTTTTCTGTTCGAACAACACGGCTAAATACAAAGCATTGATTCATGGAATTCATCAGGCCAGAAAAGGGGCATAAAGAACTTGCAGTGTGTTTGGAGATAGTGAGTTGATTGTCAACCAAGTTAGGGGACAACATGCTACAAAGAACGACTTCTGAGGAGCTACAAGAATAGGGTATGGGACCTCATTGAGGATTTCAAGTTTTCAACATTATGTCCATACCTGGGAGAAGAAAAATGAAGTCGCAGATAGGCTCGCAGCAGTTGAGCAACGTTTGATGTGGTTGACAACATCATAAGGGGAAAAACATAGCCACATATCCATGTGATTGTGAGGCCAAAGCAGCCCCAGATAATAACACAAGTCGGCAGTGTGTTTGAGAATGATCAACAGTGTCGTCAATTTCTTACAAGAAGAGGCTGAATTTTCAGCTAGAATCGTGATGATTAGAGCAAAGCAGATGGGGATCAAGTAGTAAATGTGACAAACAAGCTTCCTAAGGGTTTGGTAACATTGAGTCTATCTTCAACCCTAACGATCAGCTTTAAGGAAAAGGCAAACATACAGTCAAGAGAGAAGATTCGAGCCAATTCCGGTTGGGAAGGCAAAACACTTCAAATTGGCAAAGTGGCCACCGAGCAGAGAGATCAGATTTCACACAACTTTGCCAAGAATTTCCGATGTCTTCGCTTGGAGCTATGAAGACTTGAGAGGATTCGATCCAAATTTGGCACAACATACCATAGAATTGGATCCAGATGCTAAGCCCATCGTGGAAGAAGCAAAGACTAGTCAACCCTCACATCAAACTCTAATGAAGAAAGAGCTAAATAAGCTAATATAGGCAAGCATTATATTCCCGATCAAGCACTCAAGTCAAGGGTTGCAAACTTGGTTCCAGTCAGAAGAAGAGCAGAGAAATTAGGTTATGTGTGGATTTTCGAGACCTCAATAGGGCATCTCTCAAAGATCATTACCGCACTTCCTTCAATGGAATAGATATTGCAAGTAGTATCCGGTTCGAGAGATTTTCTCTCCTAGATGGCTACTCAGGGTATAATCAGTGTGATGGTGAAGGAAGATGACCAATTCAAGAAGGCTTTCACCACCAAATGGGGGACCTATGCCTACAAGAAGATGCCATTTTGACTATCAAATGCTGGAGCCACTTTCCAAAGGGCAATGGATATGGCATTCAAGGGGTTGATCAATAAAATAATTCTAATATATCTTGATGACATCACCGTATTCTCAAAAATGCAGTGGATCACCTCTTTCATCTAAGGCAAGTATTTCAAAGATGTAGAAGATTTGGGGTATCATTGAATCCCAAAAAATGCATATTTTTGGCTCATGAGGGAAAACTTCTAGGCCATATTGTTTTGAAGGAGGGGTTGATGATTGACCCAGAAAGAGTTGAAGCAATTCGAGCATTGCCATTGCCAAGTCACAAGAAGGCTCTTCAAAGCTTCTTAGGAAGGATCAATTTTGTCCGCAGGTTTGTTCCAAACTTTGCAGCTCTTGTGAAGCCAATAACGCTGATGTTAAAGAAGAGTATGGCATTTAAGTGGACATCTGAAGGCAAGGCAAGTTTTGAGGCAATAAAAGAGGCTATATCTCAAGCTTCGACTCTCGTCAATCCAGACTTCTCCAAGGACTTCGTGCTATATGCCTTTGGTGGTGGGGACACGATTTCTGCAATCTCGGTACAACAAAACAAGGGAGGATTAGAACAACCAGCTTTCTTTCTTTCACCAAGGCTTGGAGGAATTTGAAACTAGGTACTCTTTCATTGAAAAGCATGTCCTTGTAGTAAATCGTGAGCTTAAAGAAATTCAAGCACCTAGTCTCAAACAACAAGATACAATTATTGGTCTCTCATGCGAGTCGTGACTTCCTTCTAAACAAGGATCTGAAATGAGAAACGTGCGGGATGGATAACTCGTGTCATGGAATATGACATTGAGATCAAGGTCACCAAACTAGTACGTGGGAAGGGACTATGTGAGCAGCTAGCCTTGAGTCAACAAGTTGAAGCAGTGATGAAAAAGAGGTCATTTGGTACTACAGATAACCAAGAACAAGAAAATGATGATGTGCCCACTCCTGTTGGACTCAAAATGTGATACACTTCCTACAGATGTGCCTATGCCCTCCGTAAATGAGAAAAGCAAAGAGGAGATATTTCATATTACAAGCCATTCCATATGTGCTTGTTGGTGGTGTTTTGTTTAAGAAAGACATCAATGGAGTTCTATTGAGGTGCATTGGGACAGTCAAATTGAGAGGGTGTTACGAGATTTTCACGATGGAGATTCCTGAGGACATTTCACCCCATGAGTAACAAATTCTCAAGATAATGAAGGCAGGGTATTATTGGCCGACAGCCTTCAAAGGATCGCTATACATGGATAAGAAAGTGCATGAAATGTGCACTCTTCACAGCAAAGAAAGACTAGCAAAGACTTCCATCGCACCCAATTCGTTGACCAACCATTTATGCAATGGGGATTAGACTTCATCGGGGTCATCAACCCAAACTCAAGCCAAGGCCACAAGTGGATTCTCATGGCAACGGACTATTTCACCAAGTGGACCGAAGCAAAGTAGCGCCAAAGAAGCAAATGAGTCTAACATACTAGACTTTTATGAAGGAATAGTGACCAGTTCTTGTGTGTGCCGCCACTATCATATCGATAAATGCATTGGCATTTATAGGTTCCAAGATTACGTAATGGGCTATCAAGAATGGAATCTATTTGAGCACCTCTTCAAATTATTACCCGCAGGGTAATGGACAGGCAGAGTCCACGAACAAAAATTTGCTAAGAATCATCAGGAGGACTCTGGACGAAAATCAAAGAACATGGCATACCAAGCTAAAATCAGCATTATGGGCTGACAGAATAACACCAAAGAGGTCTACAAGTAATTCCCCTTACAAGTTGGTCTATGGAAAAGAGGCAGTATTGCCTATATCATTAGAACTGCCTACATTGGAGTTCATGAAGTAGTTGGAGTTGGCTGAGTTTGAACCAATGGAAGCCAGGTATGCAGAGTTGATGGAATTGGAAGAAATTAGAGAACATGCAGTTCAAACAATTGAGAAAGATCAGGCCTTGGTGAAAAGATGGTTTGATAAGAAAGCAAGAGCAAGGACCTTCCAGGAAGGGGACCTAGTTCTGAAATGGGATGCAGATCGGGAAAAGCCAGGAAGGCATTCCAAGTTTGATGCCATTTGGAGTGGCCCCTACATGGTCACAGGATGTAAGAATAGCAATGCCTTCCAATTGTCTACTTTGGATGGAGGAGAAATCCCGATTCCGGTTAACGGAATCTATCTTAAACATTGCTACTAAAAGGAAAAGGTTCACCCTTGTAAATATTAGCCTAGATTTAAATTCCTCTAAGTGCGTATGCACATTGTCTTGTGGTAGTTAGGTTTTTGTTTCCCTAAGTGCTTTGGCACAGGTTTTGTTGTCCTAGGTTGGATTTCTACAGCTTCAAATGTGCTCTCGAAGAAGAAGTTGCGGTATCGTGCCTCGGATCGATATCGTGTTGGTTTCAGTGTTATTGCTTATGACTCCATGCCCAATGGATTGCTAAAAGGCCACTAATATTCTACCTAGCAGTGTGTGATCCCATTGAGTCACCAAATTTTTGTATATATCTTTTCCCCGGGTAGATTTAGACAAGCAGGAGAATGGAGAAATGAAAGAAGCTCAAATCCCCGACATGCCCAAGGCACACGGAAATGGCACACGACAATGAGTGTCGATGTGCCAAGAGTGCCAAGCACACTGAATCGGCACATGACAATGAGTGTTGACACTAAAATGTATGTGCCAAGGCGCACGGAAATGGCACACGACAATGAGTGTTGACACTAAAATGTATGCGCCTGGCGCACGGAAATGGCACACGACAATGAGTGTTGACACTAAAATGTATGCGCCCAAGGCGCATGGAAATGGTGCACGAAAATGAGTGTTGACACTAAAATGTATGTGCCAAGGTGCACGGAAATGGCGCACGACAATGAGTGTTGACACTAAAATGTATGCACCAAGGTGCGGGAAAGTGGCGTACGTAAATGGATGTCGATAGGGTAAAGGATGCGCCCTTGCACAGAAAATGGCGCACGAAAATGAGTGTTAATAGTGCAAAAGTTGCGCCTTGGTGCACGTAAGAGGATGTTGACACACACATGGATGCGCCTATGGCACACCTTCAGGAGGCGCAACATTTTGAGCGCTGACAGGAAGCAGACCCTGGCGCAGATATTCAGATGGCCATAACTTTTGACTGGGAGCTCGGATTCATGCAAGGTTGGAATTTTTGGAAAGCTTACGAGGTCCTATGTCCAACTATAACTAGATATCTTTAATTGGGTGAGAAAAAATTCTTAAAAATTCAAAATACAGTTCGCCACTTTTGGGTTCGTTGGGTTCTCACCTACCATCATTATGAGATGAGTTAAGTGCATTCTGGAGGTGGTTGGGGCAGATTTCGATTTTCTCTCTCTTTTCTCTCTCATTATTCCTATAAATTTTAAGGAGGGGCTTCTTTCTAAAGGTTGGACATTCTTGTTTTGCCCCTCCCTTCTTCTCTTTGGCAGGTGAATTTGTGGAGTTCAAACCTCCCATTTAAAACTGTAATGCAACTTTGCCTCTTGGCATTTTGCAGTGTGCTGTATCAATCTTTGGAGAAAATTAATGCATGTCTCAGTGGATAATTCTCAACCCTCTCTCGTATTCATTTGCATCCCCTTGATCTTTCACCGTGAATCGCTATCTATGTATGATCTTGTATTGCATTTTAATGGTCTCGTGTTTATTGGCAAGACAGTGTTTCTTCATTCCTCGGTGCATCACCTTTGTAGTTTAGGTTTTATTTTATGCATTTTATTACCCCCTGTCTCCTTGGCAAGTTAGATTAGGTTTTTAGTAAACCCTCTACATCTTCTACGTGTGCATTTGAACAGAGGAATAGGAACCGCCTTCATCCGGAGAGCTTTTCTGATTTTGCAAGGTCCCACACTTGGGAAAATCTCCATGTTATGCAATCGTGCGAGAGTCTCAACCCATCGTGTTGCGAGATATTCGTGGGTGCTGCGATTCGACATCAACAATCATATCCCACAATGCTCCAAAACCATTAGAAGAAGTCAGCTTGGAAACCATCAAGACTTGGGGCTTTATTCTTGGCCATAGAGAACTCAAAATTCTCAACTTCATCCAGGAAAAGGATTTAAGAAGGAAAAAAATTGATCTTCGAAACCATAGATGAGATATTAGCCAAAAGAGAGGATTGAGCCTCATCAAAGGAGGTAATTTCACCACCTAATAGAGAAGAAAAAACCAAACACCTTCTTCCGAGATCTATTTTTGATATGAGAGAACCACCCATTCGCTATTCTTAATTTCAGAGATAAAGTTTGAACTCCTCCTTGATTTTACAGAAGAATGAAGAAATTTAGAATTCCTGTCCCCATCCTTAAGCCAAAATTCCCTCAATTTTTGCTTCAAGAAAACTTCCTCCTCGGAAGAAATTCACCAAGCTCAATAAGAAGATATTTCTCCAACAAGTACTCCTCTTGCCTCATACCAATCAAAGACCTTCAAATTTAGAGCTTTCAAATCAGCTTCCACTCTAGCATTTTCTTGGAAGATATTCTTAAAACAATTCCTATTCCAATTCCGCAAGTCTCCTTTGAGAAGCTTGAGATTTTGAGCTAACACAAACATTTTTGTTCCATCAATCTTATAGGAGTTCCACCACTACTTAATATTACTTTCCAAAGAGGCATCCCTAAGCCACATTAGTTCAAACTTAATGGGGTATTTATGAGGAGTGATATCAATATTGACTGAGAGAGACACCAGAAAATGATTTGAACTACACCAAGGTAACACCAAGCTTTCAAGGAAAAAATTATTAAGAGACCAATTGGGAAGAGTTAAAAACTTTTCAAGCCTCTCTACAATATTAAAAAAATCTCTTCTATGATTACTCTAGGTGAACCACCCCTGCTTGGGTTTAATATCAAGAAGGGAACAATCACTAATAAAGGAGAAGAAATCTACCTGAGATTGCAAGTTCCTTCTAAGACCACCTTTCTTATCCCTCACCAAGGTAATAACATTGAAGTCACCCCCAAGTAAAAGAATATGTTCCTCCAAAGATTGTAGGAACATAGATAGATCCAACCACACCAATATTTTTCCAATGATACTATTAGGACCATATACATTGAAGAGATAGAAGGAAGTTTGGGAACACCTATGAATGATAAGACCCGGTTGTCGCTTGAGGCTTTAAGAAATAAAATCAACATGCACCTGAATCTCCTTCCAAAGGAAGCCCAAGCCTCTGGAGGCACTAGTGGCACTCGAAAAGAAAACCTTCCAACTCTTAACCATCTTACCCCATAAATCCGCCACCTCCAAAGTAGATATTTTTGTTTCATGCAAGAAAACAATGTAAGAATCTAAGTAAAAGAGATAACACTTGAGCAAGTGTTATTTTTCAGGTATTAAGACCCCTGACATTCCAAGAGAGAAGCTTCATTGACGAAGGGAAGGAATTTCACCTTCTCGAACTTAGCCTTATCAAATTTCGTGACACTCTCCTTGCTCGTGTCCACTTCCTTCTGTAATTTCCTACTTAAAATTTTTACCCCTTTTTCTTGTTGATCCACAAATGATAACTTTTAATCCTTCCTAACCCACAACAATTTTAGAGGAAACCAATACAGGATCCATCTCATCTAGTTAAATTTCCCATCCTCTGACCATCACCCCTTGAAGGGACCTGGAGCATCTTTTCCCCTCCTTTTCTGAAATATAATATTTAAGGTTAGTCAAAGAGTCTACATGCCCCTATTTGAGACCTCCCTTAAGTAGGGACACCAGTTCCCCGAATTCTTATGAACTTCTTCAGTTTCCTTCAACAAAGAATGAGGGGACAATTCCCCAACTAGAGGGGCACCTTGGATGCCATCTTGCTTCCAAAGAGCACTGGATAAATAAAAACTAGGAGGAGACTCATTTCTAAGCACTAAACACCCTGTTTGAGGTGTCTCCTTCTCTATGAGAGAAGACTTTGATTCCTTCTTCAATTTGACAGCGCAATCCTTTCTCATATACCATAGCATCCCTCAAAGTAGAAACATTTCACATTAAACCCCTCATAATCGATGACTTAGTTCCAAGGGCCTAGATTGGTAGGAAGACAAAAAGAACTTGGAAGAAGGGAAATCAAATCCATTTCCACACGTACTCAAGCCACATATTTAATGTAAAAATTCAAGTAAGGGTTAGGAATGGGAACAAAGGAACCCATAGAATTCTTGATATACTTAAGGGCCGACCACTTGCAAAATTCTAGGGAAAAACATGAAAACTCGGCCAAATTGGGATCGATATATTTTTTCCTTGTGTCAAAATTTGGAGACAAAGGAAAAAAATACAAGTTGGAAGAATTTAAAACTAGGGGCCACCCTTGTAGACCTAGTCCAATAACTCAAAAGATGGAAAACATGCCTGGAAGAAGCCATTGGCAACAAAGCTAACCCTAGGGTTAGCTTCATTGCCCTACAACCAGGCAACCCAATTCAAGATCATTCTCCTTAAGAAGCATACACCAAAAACTTACGTAAAATAGCCTTCTTGAACCGAACATCCATGAAATTCTCTTCATGGAAGGTAGGAAGAGACATCTATAGGCTCTCTTCTGAAATTTTAAAATCGATGCCACTAACCTTAATTTCCTCCACTTCTTTCAACTCGTCGATTGCATTCAAAATTAGATTAGAAGGGACCTCCTCAAGCGTGTAAGGGGAGGGATTAGCAGACACTAATTCCAAAATTACTTCCACGACCAACTTCTTTAACATGGGCACACCAAAAAGGGAAGCTAGAGATTTAACGACCGACCTTGGGCCAAGCTTGTTGACCACCACCGTAAACACTTCTACATCCACTTCTAAAACTTACCATATCCCCGAAGGCCCTCGTGTCTTCCACTACCCACCGGGATCCTGTTAGCACTAATGAGTACTCCATTTTTGTAGAAAAACTCGCACCACACCCCCAACACCCACATCCTCCTCAACTTTTAAAAATTCAAATGTTTTGCTCCTTTCACCTTTTTGCCTCTCCATCTTCCTAAATATTTATCTCTAATAACCAACCCTAATTATTGTTATTTTTTTGATTAATAAGGCAGTTGAAGGGACCCATTACCTAAATATAGAAAGGAGGCCTAACCCTTAGAAAAGAAAAATAAAGTAAAATTCACAATGCATCCTACTAATTGTACTTATCCATCGAAGGGAAATATTCAAGCATATTGGATGATCAACGTTTTTTACCTATTTTCTTTCTAACCTCTTTCCACTACCCCGATTATGATGCTACCACTATCTTCATACTCGTAAACTTGAAATTTTCTAGAATATTCTGCAAATATGAATTTGATTTTTCTCAACCATCATATATATGTCCTCTTTTAACTCCGGAAGCCATCTTCTTTTCCTCTTTCTGATCTTTCCTTACCTGCCCTTCATAATGCCGAGACCCGCCATTAACGGTCTTATCCACAACCATATGAACTTGTGATAAAGAATAATATATCCAACCACTCGTTGGAGGATAAATTTTTCTTCTTCTAAGAAAATTTATTTTTACCTAATGGGAAAGAAGCCTGAAGGTGCCCAGGAGTCTTGCATTGATGACATCAAAAATCTGTATTCTCATAGTCCAACTGGTTGGATGTGTTGTTTATTTCCCAATTTCAGAATAATCTTCTCCGGTAAACCCTTGCTCAAATCTATTTCAACACATATTCTGGCATAAGTGTGAATTCCTGATTCAACTCTAGAGTGATCTAATTTTAAAAACTTCCCCAGTGCATTACCTATGGCTTCTAGGGCATGCCAAAAATGAAGGGGAAGGTTTGGGAGCCAAATCCAAACTAGCATCTTAGCAACCAAAGATTGTTAGGATCAAATTCAAGGAACCAAGGAGTAAGGAACAACCCTGAATTTCCCCAGAACCATAGTCCATTTGAAAATAATTTATTATAATCCTCTGCATTATGAAACTAGACGACAAAAAAACCTTTGGAGAAGAAGGAAATTTCACATTTTTTGGTCCATTTTTCATTGACCCACTGGGATAAGGCAGAGGCTGTTGGCCACATACCGTTGAATCTTCCAATAACTGCCCATTGTGATAATAATTTTAATTGGGTGACGATCTTCAAGGTTTCTAGACTTAGTAGTAGCGAATCCTCCATAATATCTATAATGTATACCCGAGTGTATACGAAGCGGGGGTAGATGACCAAATTGCATCTTTGAATGAGATGAAAGGTGATCCTTTTCCCGGTGATCGATAATCTACTCTACCACCACCGATATTCGAATTCCAAATCCACTAGTGGGATCTACGGGAGACTTAGAATGGTCTTTTGTGGTTAAATCGAGCCCAACCTTAATTCCCTATTCTTGAAGGAAATCTTCTCTATCCTCTTATCAAATTGATATCCCCAATTTTAATTGCATCTCTCTCGAATGAAATGAAGACCATTCTAGGTCACAAGTATATCTGATTATTTTCCTTTATTCATTTCTTTTATTTGATTGGATGGAGGATTTTGTGGGAAGATCTCACCAATTGAACCACCTCATCCCAGTTGCACATGCCCTAATTTCATTTTCTCGCCGCGCAATGTTTTTCACTCCTATCATTAAATTTCTTACCGACCAACCCTAATTATTAATTATATATATATATATATATTTATTTATTTAAAATTATAGTATTTCTAATAAAATCAAATAGGCTTGAGATTTTATATATATTAATAAACATTTCTATTAGGTTATTTTTATATAAAAGAAAAATAAATTCTTTCAAATGAGTATTTATTTTCCTATTTATGCAAATAATTTTTTTATTAGATACAGATTAAAAGGGATTATGGATCCCAAAGGCCTTACATCGATACATCATGAGTGAAACCACACGAAATCAAAAAAGAGAAACACGACATCAAAAATGGTTAAAAAAGTTAAAACGAACCAAAGCCAATGAGGAACAATATAAAAAGAATCCAAAAAGAAACAACAAATGCTACCAAATAAAAATAGGGAAAGTACGCCCACAATATCGAAAATTTCTATCCTCCCAATAAATGCTATTTGGTCTTGAGGCATTTAGAAGAACCAACAGTGGGTATCGTTTTGACCCTTCTACACCTGTTCTTGATCAACCACCTTCTAGATGTCATCCTTTCCACCATCCTCCTCTTAAGAGCTACTAAGGTAAATTTTTAGCCTTCTATTCTTATGTCCCTTCTCTAATTTACACCTCTCCCGAAAGTTTTTGACCATGTTTTTAAGCCCAATCAATTCCTCTCTGATGGAGTTATGAGAAATTTAGACCTTCTTCAAGGATTCGATATAATTTATCATGATATCCTATAGGTACATACATAATTCTCCTAGGTAATCCATGTCATTCCCCGATTTCTCAATCCTAAGATTAATTCTATTAGTAGTCTCCTCTCATTCTAGCCGAGACTTATTATTGCCCTTGGAAAAATCATCTTTCATACTTTCCAAACAAGTAAAAATATCTTACAAACCTTTCCCTCTCCCTTAGTCTTGAATCCATTCTCCCTTTAAATTATGGTCATGCGCATAGCAGAGTGACATTATCATCAAAATCCTCTAAGGCCGACTCCAAATCCTTAGGCATGAGGGGCTTACCATTTTGATAAAGAAGTAGGATGAGGCCATGATGTAAGGGAGTCTTTATCTCCCTTGATGAAAGTATTTGACCGATGCCAAGACCGACATAAAAAAGAAATTGAGACTCATAGCCACCTTATGCCTAAACATGTTTAGCATAGTGTTGTCATGCAAAAGTGTAACAAGGAAATTAACAATTTTCGAGCATGACAATAATACCCATGTGTTAAGTTTTTCAAGTCATATCATTCCAAACACCTCAGTCTATCCAAAGAAGTCCAAGTGACCTCCCGATTAACATTATATCATCCCCTTGGATGATTTAGGAAATTCCATTAATTCCCCTAGATGATTTTAGGAGTTCATTAAAAGCTACAAGCTACGGAAGGGCTATGATTGGCCTTCCTAGGGATGGAGCAACCCCATGGAGTGGATCAAAAGAGAAAAACAAATTTAGAGGTTATTCAAAGGTCTTAGGACATCATGGAAATGATTCAGGAAGATTTTGGAAGGGATCAGAGAAGTTGGGGTAGTTTAGCCAAAATTAGGGTTCACAAGCCTAATCAGGTGCACATGTCAAAAAAATGCGGGGCTTCCAAGATGATTCCAAGAGCTCTAGATGGATTTAGGAGAAAAAAACATCACCAAAAAGAGAATTATAAGCCATACAATATGGTGAAATAATTTTTTCCAAAACACTTTAGTGCATTAGGTTTGAAGGTAGGTTTTCTCATATACAAGTGGAGTACTAAATCAAAAATATGATTTTTAGGGATAAAATGGAAGAATAAAGAAATTATACCCTTACCATCAGATTCCAAATTCCATTTCCATTCAGGATAATATAAAATTTCACCAAAAAGTTCCTCGGGAGCTCAAGTTATCATCATCTCAAGTTGTCCTCTTGGAGTGAGTTTGAGAGTTAGCCAAATTTTGGGAGGACACGTGTTAGCTCCATGAGCTTGACGGGACTTTATATCCCTAGTGTCCCTCATGGTCATGGAAATCAACCATGAAAAATTCTCCCAGCCCTATATGACCTCTAAAATCTCATGCGACCTTCAGATTGTTAGTTCAACCCTCGGTGTAATTGGGAGCTCAATTTCCTTGCCGTCGGATCTCTCGCCACGTGTCAGTTCCAGGAGCACCATGGAATTTTATGTCCCTCATTTCCCTCACATTTCAGGGACATCAAACCTTTAAAAATTCACCTAGACCTCTAAGTGAGAATTTTTGTTACCCATGTGACCCTCTTCCAAACCCTCAGTGCTGATTTTCTAGCTCTCACTCCCTGCCATCGGATCACTACCACGTGTCGCTATCTTGCTCACCATGGAAATTGATGTCCCTCACGTCCCTTTGAGGTGAGGGAAATCAGGTACAAAAAATGTGCCCATCCATCTCTGTGCATATTTTTAAAATTATTTTTAAATTCCCAACTGCCGCTTTCTTCCTGCTTCTTATATTTAACTCTCCTGTGCACAATTCTTCCTCCAATCTCCTTTGCAATTCTCTACCACCACTCCACCATTACTAAACCATGAACTAGATATATCACAATTTTTTTCCCTCCACTCCATGAAATCATATAGGTCTCGAAATAATTTTAAGAAAACAAGGAAGATGAAGTGAAAAATGAAGAGAAGAAAATAATGAACATCTCTATAGACGTGAAATGAAGATTCATAGAAATATTGCAAAACAAAGGTGCACAAGAAACAAACTATTTTTGATGTTTGTTATCGTATCTAAGAAAAAAAAATCTATTATCACCAAATCACAAAGCACCCTTCTATGGTTTATACAAGCGCATATATTTGAACTCACGGTGTTATTGGATAACATGGGTATTATCTCCAAGTTGTGGGACTTGCTACTTGAGATAGACCTCCAGAGAAAAGCTGGTTCTTGCTTGCTCCTAAACTACTCCCAAAATCTACTCTAATGCAGGGGAACTAACTATTCTAATCTAACTTTCCAAGGGACCATGGAGAGAGAATGCATAAAATGAAATCCTACACTAAAGTGGTGATACACCAGAAAAGGAGGGTGTGAGAGTAGTTTTCAAATGCGTGAGATGTAGAAGCAAAGTGCACACTAGAAGGGGTGATGACAGTTCTCCACAATCTAGCAAAATGCATTCACAAAAATACCTCGAACATACACAATGATAATGGATCCCTGCAAGAACATAATAATAGACACAATATTCTTGTAATCAAGGTTGAAGGGGCAAGAAGAATGCAAGAAAACACAGCAGGGGAAGATATATCCACAAACTTATATTTTATTGCTTCATGATATGCACAGTTCAATCTATTACAAGATAAGGGCCTAGATCACCATGCAAGGAGTCCACAACAAGGTCCTGCAACACATTGGCTTCACAAAGCAATTTGGTAGAACTTTTCTACAAAACTACCTCCTTTACAATGAGCCTAACACTCCAATTTATAGAAGAAATGAGAAGAGAAAGAGAAGGGAAAATGGAAATCCCGAAATCTGTCCTTCAACCACTTGTAAGAGGAATTAAATGGAGTAAAATGATTATATATTACTTGTAAAAGGCTCCCCATACTGTCCCAGGTGCTGCAGCAGAGAAAGAATGATGACCATGCCTCTTAATTGCACTCCCAACCACCAAATAAAATACTGTTATGAACCCAGCCACGTTTTCTTAAAAATATCAATCAATATCCCATCAAATCTAGAATTTATTAAATGTTGTGTGTCGGGCTCGGAGACACGATTCCAACGGTACCAATTTTGTGTGATTTTATTGAGAAATACAAAAGTTATGGCCTTCTGAGTGTGGGCAGCTATTTTGGGTCCGCGGCGTTTTCATCATTTGACGAATGAGCATTAATTGATTGGAGCCGAATATGTTTCTGTTATTAAATATATCTACCCTAATTAAAAATAAGAAATGCAGTTTTTGTGGCATAGAGGACGTCGTGCTCGTTCCAGAAAGTCCAATTTTGTGAAAATCGAGCTTGAAGTCAAAAGTTATGGCCGTTTGAAGTTTCACGGGTCAAACGTTGACTTTTCTTCTTTGCCTTTAGCCGTTTCGGCTTTTTGCGCCCCTCACATCCCATGCGTACCTTTTTCTCGCTGTCCTGGACAAATTCTCCCACATCGGCTGATTCGGGCTTCCTTGTCTCTCTTTGTGGCCTTTTCACCTTTTCGTGTCCCTCGCGTCCCGCACGTACCTTTATTCCTACTGTCCCGACAAAAATCCTCAATCGCCTCGAAATGGACCGTCTTTCGGAAAATCGCCAATTCACGTCCCTCGCATACTTTTGTCCCAGCTATCCCAAACCATGCGAAACAAAAACTTGATGATTTTCCCGCTTTCTTGGTCGTTTTGACTTTTTTGTGTCCTCGCGTCCCGACGTCCCAACTCGGTCCCCAGACCACCACGGGACAAAAATGTCTAAGTTAGCCAATTTTCTTTATATTTCAGCACCAAACTTGGTACGATGAACCTCGGTATGACCCGCACTGGTACGACCTGAACCCTTTAGACCCGAAATGCTTTAAAACAACCTATGACCTTATTTTTGTATTTTTTCATTTTTTCTAACTCGTTGGGATTTCTTCTTGGATGGGAGAGTTAGAGAGAAGCCGAGGGGGCCAAAAACATGATTTTGGGCCTTGAATCAATCTACTTGCTCGGGACTGAAGAATTTGATGCATGTTATCAAAATTACCTTGAGGGGTGAATTTTGGATAACAATTTTGGCGACTCAGAGGGGTCATCTGCCTACTGGATGAAGTTACCAGTTTCTGAAGCATCCATTGGGCATGGAGTCATGAGTTGTAGCCTACAAACTAATCTGAACTTTGAAAACCTCCTCTCTGAGCCACTTGGAAACCCACTGAAATGGACTACGCAAGAGAAAAAACGCACCACAAAAACTATGTACAAAACTAAAAGTCATACATGCTCCAAAATGGAACATGCGAGTGTGCACAAGCACTTCTTTTTTTGAAAGCAAAACTACCTATCCTACTCTAATTGGAAGCAAAAGTGGGCTAAACAAACCCCGCAATCAAGTTGTGTAAAAAATAGCTTCCTTTCTTCAAAATTGGCAACTATGCAATTGATTTGGCATTGAACATGGCTGATTGGATGAATGGAAAATCAACAAGAAGCTGGTCTTCTACCAAAATCATCAATGTGTCAACTGAAAACAAATCCAATACCTCTTTTAGTTGCTCGCATTTGGATTGAAGAGGTATGACAGGCTGATCCTTGGTACTTTGTAGCTCACCCTCATGCTTAGAAGCAAGCATGACTGGTTGTGACTTCTCCTTTGACTCCAATGAAGTCAAATACCTTATTGGGAAAGGTATGATCCATTTGATATGCCCATAGCTCTGATTTTCAACTCCAAAAATGGAGTCTTCTTGTAGACCTTCTTGGGTGGGTGATGTGGAAGTAATGGTAGGACTTTTCTGCCCTTTCTCTTCCTCCAATGAAGAACATGAAAGATTAAAATCTTCCAATCTTGGTTCCAAAGAGTTGCTATAAGATGTAGGATGCTGCAAATGGGTGCTCTCCTTCATGATAGTAGGCTCAGGTGTTTGGAACGTGGATGATGAAAGAGAGAATGGTAGGAACTCAACCGGTTCTTCTTCATCAAAACAGTCCTCCAAATCTGACAGATAAACTACCTCATTGTTGTCCTACTACAAATGCTCAACTTCCTCCATGGTATCCTCTTGATCTGTAACTTGATCATCATGGTTTCTTTCATCCTCCAACATTGAGTTTGAGAGATCAAACTTCTTCAAAGACTAGAACTCGAGAGAGATGAAGTAGAAAGAAGAACTGAAGGTTCTCTTGTAGCCTAGCTTTGTGCTCAAAGCCCTTGGATCTGCAATTTTATTCTTCATAGCTAGAATGTGCTCCTCTTCTTTCACATTTGGAGCGGCTTCTCCCTCCTCTACTACTTGAAGGCAATCTTGCTCTTGATAGAACTCTTCTTCTAGCATGAAGTTTGTCAAGTCAAACTCTTCGATCTGCTGCTCTAGAGGACAAGTTGGGACTGTAGGATCTTCTTCAGAGCTTTCTTCCTCCATGGCTGATTGTGTAACTTGAATTGAATCAACATTCTCTTCAAATAGAATGCTAACATGGACACTACTTTCTGAGCAAACTGATTGCTGATCTACTTCTTCTTTTTGCTCTTCTCCTGCTGCAACAAATTCAGTCCTAACCACCACTTGTTTTCCAACTCCAACCTCTTCTAAAGGCTTAACCATCAAGGGGATATTTGTCATCCCAAATTTAAGAGCCCAACTCTTGAGACTTCGAATTTCTTCATCTTTGTTTGGATTTTCTTTTTGCTGTTGTTTTCCTTGACTGGAATTCTGATTTTTATCCTCCCAACATGGATTTGGGAATGCAAGAGGAGAAGTGGATTGTAACTCAAATGGCTTGGCAATTTTTCGTGGTGGTGGAGGAGGTAGAAACTCTTGTTTCTTTGGAGGAGAGGGTATTTTTGTTAGCTTTTGTGGAGGGGGTGACTGTTTGGAAGGAAAGGGGAAGGAAGAATTGAGATGTGGTGGAAGACTAGGAAATGGAGAAATGGAATTAACTCCTGGGGCAGCATTGACTAGATTTAGAATTTGAAATTCCAAATGAGATGATGCTGCTTGAGTAATGGGAAGAGAAAAACTAGATGATGGTGTAGAACTTACCCATTGACAAGGTTGTTCAACACCAAGTGTATAGGCCTCTATTTCTGCTGTCCATTGTGCAAGTTGGGGCAACATCTTCATCATAAAGTCCAGCTTCTCCTGAGGGCTGAAGTGTCTTGGAAAGGGGCCTCCCCATGGACAAGGAGTCCTGTAACCAATTCTGAAAGCTTTCATTTGAGCTGTTGCTCTTGATTGCACCATCTTTGCCTCCATATTTTGGATTTGTTCTAGTAGATCTACATTTTCTTCTTCTTACTACTCTCACAACCAAGCATACCCTTGTGCTTGACATGCTGATTTTGAATTTGATCAAAATGCTGATTTGGAGGATTTGTAAAACATATTGGAGGTGTGATAAATTGCTGTTGTAAATGTGAATTCCATGATGGAAATGAAGTCATGATTGCACAACTTCATGGAATGGAAAAGAATGAAAATGATGGAAAGAAGAATGGATGGAAATGAATGGAAAACAGTGCTCAAACTTAGAGAATGAGTTGTTTACTAGATGGAGTCGCCAGATGTGCTTTTGAAAGTGCCTCTAAAAGGTGAATCTTTAACAGAACACACCAACCTCACAAAGATAAAGTGGAAGACCTCTAAGGTCCCACTGTGCATGCTGGAACTGTTATCACCAAATCACAACACCCTTCTCTGGTTTATACAAGCGTATATATTTGAACTCACGGTATGATTGGATAACATGGGTACTATCTCCAAGTTGTGGGACTTGCTACTTGAGATAGACCTCCAGAGAAAGCTGGTTCTTGCTCCTAAACTACCTGCCACAATCTACTCTAATGCAAGGGAAACTAACTATTCTAATCTAACTTTCCAAGGGACCATGGAGAGAGAATGCATAAAATGAAATCCTACACTAAAGTGGTGATACACCAGAAAAGGAGGGTGTCAGAGTAGTTTTCAAATGCGTGAGATGTAGAAGCAAAGTGCACACTAGAAGGGGTGATGACAATTCTCCACAATCTAGTAAAATGCATTCACAAAAATACCTCGAACATACACAATGATAATGGATCCTTGCAAGAACATAATAATAGAAACAATATTCTTGTAATCAAGGTTAAAGGGGCAAGAAGAATGCAAGAAAACACAGCAGGGGAAGATATATCCACAAACTTATATTTTATTGCTTCATGATATGCACAGTTCAATCTATTACAAGATAAGGGCCTGGATCACCATGAAAGGAGTCCACAACAAGGTCCTACAACACATTGGCTTCACAAAGCAATTTGGTAGAGCTTTGCTACAAAACTACCTCCTTTACAATGAGCCCAACACTCCAATTTATAGAAGAAATGAGAAGAGAAAGAGAAGGGAAAATGGAAATCCTGAAATCTATCCTTCAACCACTTGTAAGAGGCATTAAATGGAGTAAAATGATTATATATTACTTGCAAAAAGGCTCCCATACTGTCTCTCAAAGCTGCAGCAAGAGAAAGAATGATGACCATGCCTCTTAATTGCACTCCCAACCACCAAATAAAACACTGTTATGAACCCAGCCACGTTTTCTTAAAAATATCAATCAATATCCCATCAAATCTAGAATTTATTAATTGCTGTGTGTCGGGCTCAGAGCCACGATTCCAACGGTACCAATTTTGTGTGATTTTATTGAGAAATACAAAAGTTATGGCCTTCTGAGTGCGGGCAGCTATTTTGGGTCTGGCAGGTGTTTTTCTGTCATTTGACGGGAATGAGCATTAATTGACTGGAGCCGAATATGTTTCTTTTATTAAATATATCTACCCTCATTAAAAATAAGAAATCCAGTTTTTGTGGCATAGAGGACGTTGTGCTCGTTCCAGAAAGTCTAATTTTGTGAAAATCGGAGCTCGGAGTCAAAAGTTATGGCCGTTTGAAGTTTCACGGGTCAAACGTTGACTTTTCTTCTTTGCCTTCAGCCATTTCAGCTTTTCGCGTCCCTCACGTACCTTTGTCCTAGCTGTCCCAGGACAAATTCTCCCGCATCGGCCGATTCGGGCTTCCTTGTCTCTCTTTTGTGGCCTTTTCACCTTTTCGCGTCCCTCGCGTCCTTCGCGTACCTTTGTCCCGGCTGTCCCGGACAAAAATCCCGAACTGCCCGAAATGGACCGTCTTTCAGAAAATCGGCCGATTCACGTCCCTCGCGTACTTTTGTCCTGGCTGTCCCAAACCGTGCGAAACAAAAACTTGACGATTTTCCCTACTTTCGGCCGTTTCGCTTTTCGCGTCCCACGTGTCCCGACGTCCCAACTGTCCCGCGGACCGCCTGGGACAAAAATGTCTGACTTAGCTGATTTTCTTTGTATTTCGCCCCAAACTTGGTATGACGAACCTCGGTATGACCCGCACTGGTACGACCCGAACCCTTCAGACCCGAAATGCTTTAAAACAGCCCTGCAACCTTATTTTTGTATTTTTCATTTTTTCTAACTCGTTGGGATTTCTTCTTGGATGGGAGAGTTAGAGAGAAGCCGAGGGCATCCAAAAAACATGATTTTGGGCCTTGAATCAATCTACTTGCTCGGGACTGAAGAATTTGATGCATGTTATCAAAATTACCTTGAGGGGTGAATTTTGGATAACAAAAACATACCTTCAAACTCTCCTCTCGTGTAATAGATCATTCACAACGAAGAAATCTCCTTTTGGCTCAACGAAGAAAAAGTTGAATTTCCCGTCAAACTAGTTGTTGGATTGAAGCAAAATTTCACATGAAGCACCAGAAGAAAAAACCATATCAGAAATATAATTTTTTTGCAAATGAGGGATAAAAACATAATTGTAATTTTTGAAGTCCATTAATGGTTGTCATGTCTAGAAGCACTGCCAGGTGCAAAAATTGAAAGTTTAAAATATCCTAGACTATTGAGTGGGTAGGTCTAAAAATTCGGAAGAGAAATATTGGAAAAAAACATATCAAAAACTTAGTTCCACATCAATCCGAACTCCAGAATCCCACATTCTAAAAATAGTAGGTCTTCTATATAGGAGACTACTATTTTAGGAAAGTCATCAATAGAAGACCATGCAAAGGAGACAGAGATATCGTAGATGCATTGCAACTAAGAATTCATTAGAATGAGCATTTTGGCACTTACTAAAAATATCAAGTGGTCCCATGAGAACCGCCAAAAATAAAAAGTTGATCCGTAAGGAGAGAGGAATGCGGTGAGAAGGGGGAATTAGGGTCGGAACATCCAAATGAGGTTTGAGGGAGTTTATTTCTCATACTTATTAAAAATAGGAAGTTGTTATTTCTAAAGAAAACATGAAGCAAAAGTGGATAGGACAAAAGATGACACAACCCTTTTCCTATGAGTACGAGATAAAAGGCACTTGATGTCTTGTACATGGAATTGAATGACCTTAGAAATCACATGGCATCCAAAGAACAAAAGAAGATTGAAGATGAAATATTCACACGTGGATTGTTCATTGATGTAAGACATCTAATGTCTTTCTAAAGTCTTGAGTTGGTCCTAGCCTACTTTCATCACTATGAGCCCGAAACATGAACCATTTCAATTTCTCTGTAGATACCAACATCACCCAATATGGTCATAATCTCAAAAGACAGGGCCTTGCATGATTGGGAAATGATGGATGCATATGTGTAAGGGGTTACACTTGGGTCATGGTTGAAAATAGGGAGAAAGCCCTCAAGGATGCCTAAGAATATTCCAAGGTGTGAGTTCCAAGAAGGATATTATGATTTCATCACTCTCCTCAATAGAGTAATGGGTGAAGCAAGCAAAAGATACTTCCAATCTTTTGGATGGGCCTTTTCATCTTGATGTTGAAAGAAGGAGAATAAAGAATTGATTGGGGTAGCTCATCAACAACAACCTCCATCTGAAACTGCTCCAAATACCCATGAAAAAGAAGTTCCACATGACTTCTTACTTGGTCTACCTCCTTACTAGCTCAAGATCATTCAAAAGATTGGCTCTCACGTAAATCACTACCGCTAAGGTGTCACATTCAAGAAACTTCCATAGGTGGTGATGGAGGAAATCCATAGGCATTTAACTCATTTGAACGATGCATTCACAATGTATGTGGTAATAATCTTAGATGAGGATCTAGAAGCTAGGATGTCGTCACAAGTGGCATCTTTGATCAAGAAATATGGTTCTTATTTCATACAATTCTCAACCTTCTCCTACTTGCGAGTTCCTGGCTTCGACTAAGCTCCACTAAGTCTACCTAAGTACCTTAGTAACCAAATTATATTGTTTGAGCTTTGCAGACAGATCATTCAAGTGAATAAAAATATTAGAAGCAAGGGGATGAATTTGATTTCATTTCATATCTCTCTCGGGGTATTCACGTGTAGGATCTCAAAACATGCATCTCTCTTAGAGATTACTTTCAGTCATTTGAATTTTCATTCCTACATTGCAGGCGTAATTTTAACATTCGAGAAGATCCCGATTCTTTCTATGTCCTAGAATTGAAACATGAGCCGCAAGTCAAGGAATACTGGGCCAATTGCATTGATGAATTTTAATTACACAAAAAGGACCATATGAGGATGATAATCAATGAGATGAGGAAATTCAAGTTCTCTTGGTATGAAGATATTTTACATGATGATGGGACAAAGATGTATGATCTTGAGTATGTGGTAGTCAAGATGTCCCTTGTACCTCCAATCAACTAGTATGTTTGTGAATCAAGGGATATATTAGAGCAGACTGAGAAGGTGGTGAGGAGAATAAGAAATTTGTTTGAAAAGATGTGAACCATCATGATCCAGTCATGATGAATTCCCAAAGTATGAAGCAAGTCTCCCATCAGTCATCTTCAAAAGTTGTAGAGGTGACTTCCAGTTCTAAACACTTTGGAGAAAGTTAAAAAGAAAGGCCATAGAATTGGAAGCTTCTCCTCATAAGAAGATGCCAAAGAAAAGCAAGGTAGAAGAAGTATCATTTGCATCACTGCGAGAGGAAGATTTAATCACAAAAATGTAGGAAGAAAACCCCATGAAAAAGCACAAGTGGATGAAGAACACATGGTTCAAGATTTAGTCTTGAGCCACCATAGGAGGTTTCCCCTCTTGATGACACCCATGCCTCTCTCATTTAGGATTTTCTCCTCCTTCATAATAGGGTACTATTAGTGCACCTATCATTAGACCCGAGTCCAATGAGATGTTTCCTTGGATTAAGGAAAAAAATTTCCCTAACACCCACACTATGCAACAAGTGGAAACCCCTAATCTATAAATGTTTGTCTTATTAGACAAAGAAAAAGATCAAGGAAGCTCACATATACAACCTCATGGTTCTATAGTGGGGAAACGGGTAATCAATACATCGAAGTGGCTTGGACCAAAGTAATCAAGCTAGTGGATGAGATGACACCAACTGAATATGAAATGAGAACAATTCAATTGGGACTAGAAAATCATGAAGGGGATTTGCACATGTATCAACAATATTCTGCTTACATGGTGGCAAGGAATAAGGATTATAAGAAGAATATTGATGAACTGAAAGAGCAAGTGCGAACTCTATCATTCTATGTTCAACATCTAGTTGACCCTAAATCCACATCAATCCCCACCGAGGAAGTAACACCCATCAGTAACTTCAATACAAAATCCATCAGAAGACAAACTAGTTCATAATACAAAGCAAGCGAATAACAAATGGATAAACTCAATTTCGAAAGAGGGAAGTCGATGCTCTAAGAAGTGTTCAAACCCTTTGCTTACATGTATGTGAAAAAGAATATGACTTAGGAACTCAAGGAGGATTTGGATAAAGAAAGGGACTATTGGGAACCTTTGGGCCCAAAGAGTAGATGAAATGAGCAAAGTGTAGACACTAAATTTGGATCACACTCCCTTGGTACCCTTTATTTAACTAACATAATGTATTCACCTAATCATGACCCATTACCCCACATTCATATTAATGTAATTAAGTACAATTGAATTAACATTCATCATCCTATTATTATTTAATTTAATTACTTTAATTAAGTTAATTTACACCTCACCTAGCCACATCACCAAGACACCTCATCATGGACTTATTCTTAGTCTATTAATTAGCTAAGACCGAGTCTCTACTTATCTTAACCAACTGGGACTCTTTCAAACCCTAAAATTAAATTCCTATTCTTTCTCCAAAAAAATTCCCGCTTATCTACGTGCTAACACTCAATTGAGACTCGAATTGAAAATCGAGCATTCCAAAAATAACAAATATTTTCCAATTTTTGGTAAACCTAGGATTTCCCACTTTAACCGACACCGGTTATCCCTCAACCGACGCTAGTTACCCTAATTGTCTTTGGTTACCTTATATAATTTTTTGTAACCTTTTACCCAGGTTGGTCATTTTTGAGTTCTGAGAGATCTATTGCATTCAAGCGCAAACCAGAGACTTCTCAAGACATAAATGATAGAATAAAATCAATCATAGGCCCAAAAAAGCACTTGATACTCATCCAAAGGCATTAGAATATTCACGGAGAACACTTTGTTATCCAAAATAATCCCATGCTTATTTTTGGCTAACTCCTCCTCCTTTTCCTTTTCTGGCACTTAAATGAATTTTTGGCATGCTTCAAGGACTCAAATTTTTTTGGATATGATTTCATCAGATAGAGAATTTTTCCACCTTTCCAGAAAGGTAAAGAAGTCCTCCTAACTCCTTGTATTTTGCAACGTATGGCTCGGTGGAATTTGGAGGGGAAATTTTCCTTGCGCAAGCCCATGGCCAATTAGAAATTTCCACGTGTCAAGGTGGAGTGGGGCGTGGAGAGAAATTCGGTAATTATCCCTTTTGACTAAAAGGTGCAAAGTCACAAATCGGCCTGCGGGCCCGTGGAAGGAATGGAAAAAAATGGTTAAGGCCCCTGAAACAAATCGGAGATGCCAAATGTCCTCGTCGGTAGGGCCAAGGTGGGGGTTGGAGAAAGTTGAAGTTTTTGCCTTCTGGTGCAAAAAATTAAAGGCATGCATTAAACCCGTGGCCCCATCGGCCAATAGGAGGGCGCCACGTGTCAGTGAAGAAGCGGGCCGCGAAGCATTTTGAGGAAATTTCCCAATGTTGCAAAAGGGGGGCAAAATGTTATTTTGAAGGATACATTTCCTTAGTGAACCGAGATGATGCCATGTGTTTCAGGCGGTGGAGGTGTGAAGTTTTTTGGGAAATTTTTCCAAAAGGGAAAATTTAAGGTTTGACCCTCGCCGACCCCAATTTTGACCCGTTTTTCCCTAAATCTTCAGAGGGCCATATCTTTTGATCCAGAGCTCAGATTTTCACGTTTTTGGTATCATTGGAAAGCTGGTGAAATTATCCACATGATGGAAAATTAAATTTTTGATTTTTGGTGGATTTTAGAGGTATAAAATTGAAGAAACGTGTCTGGCACGGGAAAAACATAGAAATGACATCTAACCACCAAAATTAATGCAGTATGGCACCCACTTCTCTCCAGCATGGCTCAAATGCATTAGGAAGTGGATTTGCAGAGGTTTCCTTTCTATTTTAATGGATGTTATCGGTTGGTGAATGCAAAAATTGGTTTCCCATGTTTCGCTCTCCTCTCGTTATGTTTTTATTAATTAAAAGCCGCTTTTGCTCATTTTGTAATGTCGACCCCCTTGCTCTTGCAAGCTCTCATTTTCTCCTTAGTAGGTGGATTTGAAGGATTTTCAGACCTCCCATGAAAACTGCAACATGTTTTTGTCTTTTTCTATTGCAATGTATTGTATCAAACTTGGAAATGATAATGTATGTTTTGTGATCAATTTTCAGTCCTCTCATGCATTTATCATTGTCTTCTGATCCTTCATTGCATTTTGGTAATTTGTGCATGTTCTAGTGTTGCATTCTCATGATTTGTGTCTAATTTGTAAAGCAAGGAGTTCAACACTCCTTTGGTGTATCACCTTTGTATTTTTTTGCTTATTTTTGTTTCCTTTTCCATGTTTTCTCTCAACCCCATCTCCTTGGTAGTTTTAGAGTAGGAATTTTGAATAAGAACCTCTATAAAAATTACATGCATACACCTAAAAAGAGGAGTAGGAACTAACCTCAATCAAGAGTTTTCCCAATTTTCAAGGTCCCGTACTTAGGAAAACTTAATGTTGTGCATTCACACCAAATTGACCATTTGTCTACAACAAATCTGAAGGTCATTTTGGGGGTGCTTTGTGAATTTGCACTAATAAGCCCTCCGAGAGCATTTCCATGGAACTAACCAAACATTTCTTCATAGATCAACCACTACCTTTTTTCACCTACCGGACCTAAAATATAAGTAAGTATATTTGATTTTCATCATTATGTACTTGCTTAAAGTTTAGGTTCATTATCTTTTGTTATCAGATCTTGTTCTTTCCTGCATTCCCCATCCCCACCTTCTTACCATTCTACCTATCCAAACACACACAACCTTTTGGCCCTCGGTACCTAACCTCTAAGAATTTCTGAGTCTTCTTGACATTATTATGAACCCAACCATCCTCCCTTCATCCTCTGTGTAATCAAAGAGAAGTCCAAATCTACCTTTTATTTAATTACCAAATAATTGACCCTATCGACCACTGGTTATCTTAACCATCATCGGTTTCCCCTCTTCACTAGCATTGGTCACATGAATGAAGTCACTCTCGTGTTATCTTATTCACTCAACTAATAAATCCTCAAACCTCCTCAAAACCTCCCCAAACCTCACAAAATATCATCCAAACCTGATACCCCACCTACAACCTCATAACAGACCTTCCCAACTCTTTTTGTAGACACAGAGAGAGCGAGACACCATTTTTGACATTCTACCATTTCCCACAGTAACCGATATTGGTCATCCTAAACCGTCATCGATCATACTTGAACCGACATCTCACACCCCCGACCGGCATTGGTCCCCAGTGCTTAGTAAACCGCCTTAGACCAGCAAGCTTCCTAATCACCCAAAATCAACCCAAACTTCACCAAATATTATATAGACCTCATCTCGTGATCATCGGACCACCCGCCCAACATGCAACATAATCTAAAACCTTCACTAGTTAGTTATCAAGCATTTAATTGGATTGACACAGATAGTAGTATGAGATACCTAAATCAAAACACTAGCATTAGATTCTTTTATTTGCATGTTTAGTTATTTTATATTGAGTTATATATCAGTGGATTGACAACCATCAAGGAAGTATCACACTTCCTGGATCTAGCTCATGTTAGGTAGTCCACTAACTTTTTCTATTAACTGTATCTTGTGGTCTTGCTTTATATTACAGGTAGTTCCTCCTAGCCAAAAGGAAGCTCACACAATCAACATTGGATCGGAAATCGAAACGCGCACACTCAACCTTCAACCAACGTGATAACAAGTATTCCTCCATGACCTATTTACCTTATCTGTTTCATATCTACAAAAATTGGTGAAACATTTTGGCATGCCCGGTGGGACCCATCAAGGGTTCTTTTGCATTTTTCATTCCTAGGTAAAAAATTGTGTGTTTATTTCCCTTTGAAAGTATTCACATTAAATTTTCTTCTCTGGAATCTTCTCCTTCTTTCTATTGTCTAAAAGAAATTGTGTTTTTGGTGCTCTAAAAGAACACGTCTTCCTTTCTATTGTATTGCATTTAGTGAAAGAGAATTCCTCTTCCTATTCTCTATTTGCTACATCAAACTTAATTATGGATTTGGGATTAAAACATTTACATTTCATTTTGGTATGTCACATTGTAGCTCACATTATTTTGAGGGAAACCTATATCTTTGGAAGTATTTCCCCCGATGGTTGACTAATTCAATCGTAGTTCACTTTGCACATTCTCTATACCAAACCACTTAAACAATTTACACATCTTCTTAAACAACATCCTACCTAGAAGAAGTTGTCAACAATCACACGATCAGAGGATTGACAATGGGCACCAAGCTGGTTTCTCTCGCCCGATAATTATATAAGAGAAATGACCGCCCCCACCAAAAATTTACCTGAAACCATCCTTAGTTCTTGGATTTTCATAGGGTACCTTTTATCAAACCAAAAAATCTATTCTATTCACAAGTCAGTCCTAAATAACATAAGTTGGAACATAAAATTCATCAATAGGATTTCATGTTTGCTAGTTTTTGTTTGATTTGTGTTTTTGAGTGTGTTAGGGTCCATCAATTCCATACTCAGGTTTCTGGGTTGGTATTTTATCTGATCTAAGTCACTAAAGTCACCTTTCTCCATATTTTCAAATTCACAGGTGACCAACGCTCGGTTTAGCGGGTGTCATCGGTTTACTCATTTGATCATCATTGGTTGACCTGACCACTATCAGTTTCTTACTTTTTGGTAATTTTACCAAAAATAACACTCATCACATTTCTATTCTTTTTGGGGTTTCTCAAATACATCATCATACCTTTGAGTCTTTGAAATCACTGTCAAAACTAGATTTTTCTTCATTTTCATTAGTTATTGCCACATTTGCAAAGCTTTTGATTTTTCACAGTAACTAGTATCGGTCACCCTAACTATCATTGGTTACCCTCTATCACCGACATTGGTTCCCCAACCACCGTCGGTTCCTATGTTTTAATTTTTTAGTTAAAACAACGACCAATTTTCACCTCCCGGAACTATTTTCTCCATTCCTTCTATTCTTTTGTGTCATCTACAAAGATCATATTACCAGGTCTACGCTAACCCACATGGTTTTGACTCATAGCCAAGCCAATTCCCTCGTATTCCATGCTAGCCTTCAGTGATCCCACCTAGCCCATTAATCATTCAAAATAACAATGAATTTACTACCTTAGGTTAAGTTACTCTTTTTAGGATAAGGTTCCTAATTTAAGGAACATGGTGTAAATAGGTCCCAAGTTCCCTATTAAAAATTACATCTTACCTAAATAGAAAAGAGGAACCAAATTGTTACCCTATTTCCAATATGAAGTAGAGATCCAAGGAGATCGGATCATTCATGGCCTTCATACATTCAAGGTCTAAGCCTTTCATCTATCCAAATTGGACATTATGACAACAAGGTTTGAAAATTAGAAGCATACCTTGGATCAATGAAATTGATCCAAGGTAATGCTGTTCTGAATCTTATGAATTATGAAAATTGAAACTCAATTTCTTAATCCCAAGCAGTGAATTATTCTACACAAAAAGAGATGGGTTGCTTCATTATAAATTTAAGAAAAACATGCCAGAATGTACCTATTTCTGCAGATAACATATTACCTACTGCAAACATGATTTCATAAGTCATAAGAGTACACCGTCTTAAGACAAAATCACCTGTCAATGTTTGAACCTTCCTTGACAGAAGTCATCATAGATACCAGTCATGTTAGAGGCATTACATACTTCCCTCCTAAAAAGCATCATCGTCTCGATGATTAACTTAGTCCAAAATTTCAAACAAGAAATATAATTCTAATTATAGTTATTTTATTCATAAGTTCACATCAGAACCAGATTGAGAATTCCAAATTTTCCATAATTTATTCAACATTAAAATAGCTATTTTCGTATCAATGAATTTAGTACCTACTAAAAAATGGTATATTTATTGATATAATAAGAAAAAAATCTTCAAGTATTATTAGTTAAAAAAATAAATTCTATTCAAATAAATATGGAAAAGCAATTTTCATGTCCTCGAGGTTTTTCCATGTTGAACTTTCTTCATTAAACTAGTCCCATTGAACCTTGCATTGGCTAATTTCACAATTTCTTAAGTGCAACTGGTGAGTTTCTAACACTCTAATGGGTTTAACCATGATTATTCTTGGGTCTTGGACCTACAAGGAATTCCAATTTAACACATGTGATAAATTTGAAATGTATTTCTTAAGTAGAGAAATATGGAAAACATCATGCATTCATGATAAAGTAGGTGGTAAAGCTAAACGATAAGCTACATGATTGATTACTTCAATAATTTCAAAGGGTCCCACATAACGAGGTGATAATTTGGTATCCTTTCTAAAGGTTATAGAACTCTTTTTCGGCTTAACCCATAAAAAGACTTTTCACCATGTTCAAATTTCTTATCAACCCTTTTTAGATCTACATAACTTTTTTCCTATCTATCTTTGCTTCTTTCAAACATTCCCAAATCATCTTAAATTGTTGTTCCATTTCAATAAGGATTTTAGGTCCAATTACCTCTTTGTCTTCTATGCTATCCCACTAGCCGAAGTTCTACATTTCCTTCTCGTATAATGCTTCAAAAGGTTCCATTTTCAGAGAGGTGTGGTACGTTTATTATAAGCAAATTTGAATAATGGGAGATACTCTTGCCATTTTTTATTTGATCCATGTAGTACATTCATAACATATCTTCCAAAATTTGATTAACTCTTTCAGTTTTCCCACCCATTTTCGGATGGTATGCTAAACTAAAATTTAATTTAGTTCTTAAGCCTAAATTAAGAATTTTCCAAAATCTAGATGTCATTCTAGGGTCTCTATCTCGATATGATCATTTTAGGTACTCCATGCAATTTGAAAATTTCATGCACAAATAATTTTTCTAAAACAGTGAATCATCCTTAAGATTACGAATAATAAAATGTTCTACCTTTTCTATTTTATCAACAACAAATAAAATAACATCATGCTTATTTCTTGAAATTGGTAACCCTTGAACAAAATCCATGCTAATTACTTTCCATTTATACTTTGCGGTATGCTATGAGGGTACAATAAACTAGCAGGATGCATATGTTCACCTTAACAAAAACTAACATTCTAAGCGAAGTGTGTCAAAAATTAATTATGTCCCTTTTCATCCCTTTCCAAAAATATTGTTTTCTTTAAATCAACAAGCATTTTTGTAATACCGGGATGTCCTGAATAAGGTGAATTATGAAATTCAATTAACAACTTCTTTCTTAACTCATTTCCTGAAGGTATATATACTTGATTATTATATCTCAAGATTCCTTCGTCATCAAAGTGAAAACCTTTATATCTTGAGTCATTTGGATCTGCAGCAAGTGCTATTTTTATTTGTTGAAAGTATGAATCAGATTCCATAATTATTTTTACTTCATCCTTAAACTAAGTCCTCAAGGTTATAAGTGTAGAAATATGTTTCCTACGACTTAGTGCATCTGCCACTCTATTTTATTTTCCCTTTATGTAACTTATGTCGAAATCATACTGAGATAGAAAATCTAACCACCTTCACTATCTTGCATTCAGATTTGGCTGAGTGAAAATATACTTTAGCCCAAGATGGTCAGTATTTAGTTCAAAATGTCTCCCTAAAAGATAATACCTCCATAATTAAAGTGCATGAACAATGAAAACAAGCTCTAGGTCATGGGGAGCATAATTCAGTTCATGTAACTTGAGTTTTCTACCCTCATATGCTATAACATGCTCATTTTGTAACAAAATACCTCTGATCCCTTCCCCATAAGAATTTGTTACTACCATAAAGTCTCCATTTGGATCAGGTACAACCAAAATAGGTGCAAATGTTAACTGATCCTTAAGAGTTTTAAACATAGTTTCACATTTTTCACTACACTCAAATTTCTTATCTTTATTTTGTAATGAAGTTATTAGTGCATCAACCTTTGAAAAGTCCTGAACAAATTTTCTATAATAACTAGTAAGACCCGTGAAACTTCCGACTTGTACATTCTTAGGTGCAAGATAGTAAGTTATAGCGACAATATTTGATGGATAAAAAACTATTCCATATTTAGTTATAACATGTCCTGGATAGTGCACTTTGCGTCTCATAGAAAGAACATTTTGACAACTTTCCATACAATCTTATTTTTCTTAAGATTTCAAGAACTATCTTCAAATGCTCATGATGCTCATCGATGCTTTTAGAATATATGAGAATATCGTCCAAGAATACAAGAAAAATTTTCCAGTACTCTTGAAAGATATTATTCATTAAATTCATAAAAGTTACAGTGCATTTGTCAAACCAAAAAGTAAAAATGTGAATTCATAATGCCCGTACCTTGTCCTAAAGGATATTTTATGAATATCTTCATCTTTGATTCTTAACTGATGATATCTAAATTGAAGATCTATCTTAGAATATACTGATGCACCATACATTTTATCAAACAGATAATCCATTCTAGGAAGTGGATATCTATTTTTAATTCATGCTTTGTTTAACATCCTATAATCAATACACAACCTAAGTTTTCTATATTTCTTTTTCACAAAAATTACCAATGCTCCCCAAAGTGAGACACTTGGTCTTATAAAACCTTTAACAAAAGTTATTGTAGTTGTGCCTTAAGCTCTATTAGTTTAATGGTAGTCATTCAATATAGTGCCTTGGAAATAGGTTCAGTTCCGACTTGATCTCAATTGTGAAATCAAACTCCCATTTGGGTGGAAGACCGGGTAGTTCTTCGGAAACACATCGCTGAAATTTCATAACAATGGATATTTTTCCAAGAAATCACTATCCCCTTCAGTTGTTTCAGAAATTTTTACTGCATACAAGGTGCAGCCTTTGTTTTTGGCCTTTTTAAGCTACATAGTTGACAATTTTCTAACTGAAATCTCACGTTTTATCCCTTGGATGTCTGCTATTTTCTACAAATCATCAAGACAACTTATATGCTTTTCAAAGTAATCAAGATTTTCTTTATGTCCGACAAGCCGCTTAAAGCCTATAATTACATCATAAGACCCCAAAGGAGCAATGTAAAGATCAACTTCAGTATAAAAACTTGGGAAAATATAGGACTGATCCAAAAATACACTTACTAAATGTGTGGACAACATTATTTCCATAATGTATAACCCAAGATTTATCCATTTTTCCAGCTTTTATTTTTAGTTTTGAAGCTAATTTAGTAGAAATAAAGCATTCAGTAGCTCCAGTATCAAAAATTATAGTAACAGGTATACCAAATAACTTACTTGGCACTTCTATAGGCATAACTTGATTTTCGACTTTTTGTCACTATTATGCAACATGTATCTTATGTTGCTAATTTCCCTCATCCTTCTTTAGAGGGAATTGATTTACATAATGATATTTTCCACAATTCTAATAGCCTCCTATAAGTCTTCATTTAGGTTCAAACTTATTTCCAACCTTAAAATTATTGTTCTGTCCTCCATAGGACTTCTGTCCATTATTATTGTTCTTAACAAAATTGTTTCGAACATTAGCAACATGTTTATTTGCTGCATTTTTCTTGTTATTATTAGAAACAAATTTATTTTTAGTACCAAACTTCTTCCATGCCCCCTTTTTGGGTGCAAGAGATGAAGAAGAATTAGGAATTTTCTTTCGATTTCCTCCTTATGGGTAGAGATTGCTTTTAATTTCTGTTCCTGCCTAATGGATTTTTCTACAACCCTTCCATGGTGGTTGGGATGTGAACATATAATTCACCCCCTATGATAGGGTTTAATCCCATAATGAATTTTTGTATCCTGAACTTCTCATCAGTTTGATACTTGAGGTACGTACTTGAGAAGTTTAGTGAACCTCTCCCAATACTCTGTTATAGTTAACTTTCCTTGAGTTAAGTTTTGAAATTCAGTCATCTTCTGATCATAATAAAGTTGTGGCAGCCATTGTTGCCTAAAATAATTTTTAAATTGATCCCATGTGATTCTTGATTCATCAATATTCAATTCAGCCTTGTAGTTGTCCCACCAGGAAGATGCCTCATGGGAAAGCTGATAAGCTCCCCATACTACCTTCGTTTCCTCTGAGAACTCCCTTATTGCAAAGTACTTCTCCATTTCACTGATCTAGTTCTCAACTCCATCCCCCAATGTGGTGCCATAAAGCTTAGGTGGACTTATCCTTTTTATATCGTTTGCGAGTTCAACTGCTAACCTTGCCTTTTTATTTTCAGGTTGATTGGGTACATTAACATTAGCATTTGTAACATTGTTATTATCAACTCCTTGATTCCCAATATTTACATTGTCCTCAGGAGGTGGCTGATTTTTATTACCAACATATTCTTCCTCCTCATTACCCATTTATTGCTATTCAAGTACATCCATACGGTCTCTTGTGTCTAACAAGGCAACAAGGATCTCATCAAGTTTTTGGGCAAGTGGTTGCCTCTCCACCTAGTGGTGTGTTTTTTCCAGCATATACCCTTGTTTTAACCATTTTCTGTTATAAGAAAAATTAAGTTTTTATTAGATTTATGAACTCAATAGGTCCAAGAGCAGTAACCTTCACTCGATACCAAGATGTAACATTCCCATCTTAGGACTTTAGAAAACAAGGGAATTTTTTTACACAATGTTATCTGTTCTAAATCATAATTTAGAACAAACATTCAAATTCCAAACTATCCCATAAAAAAACCATATGCAGCTATAATGACTTGGTGAAACACGAATCTCTCATTTCATGACTCGGAAGAAACCGATCTCTCATGTTATTCAGTAATGTGTATACAAAGTATACTTAGTTCCTTTACCTTGTTAGGGGTAATCAAGTGTTTTATTTAAGAGCCTATCTGAATATCTGTTACCGATATTCACCTAAAATCCCACTTCTTAAACTAGGTGAAATAGGAAAACACAACCAGCAGCTTTGTGATACTTTGGCCAAAGATTTACACATGTTTATCATGTTTGCATTCCTAGACAACATACTCATCAAATTGAATAAGTCCTTCACCACACTTGATATGTTATCTAGATTGGTTTTTATTGACCTTTTCAGTCCATGCAATTCAAAGTATAACCCTAGATAGGGTTAACAACATGCCGTAGTGTGGAGGACTACTCGTAGTGACTAAGGGTACATAAACATACTCATTCAACTTGCATTGATTGGGTGTGTCTAATTATCTTAAGTCAACATGAGTTGACCCCAACACTAGATCATGTCCCTATCCTTGCATAGGGTAGAACTATGATCTAGTCAAGAAATTATGTTAGTCCAGTTGAACAAACTTTGAGGGTATTGAGACATGTCAACTACAACATAGTATCCTCGTAATGACTCTTGTAGTTACGAAGGTACTTCATTGTAGTTGGTGTGTGTCAACATCCAAATGAGTTTCCTCATCTGGATGAACATAACTTATAGTGAAGGTTGATGTTATATTAAACTCTTCATTATAATTTAATGATGACATCCTTAATGATTCAAACAAGTTCTTTAACCTAAAGGTTTACAAGTTATAATTGCATCTGAGGTAGGTAAGTAGATAAAATCTACTTCCTAACCTATTTATTTTCATGCTTTAGTTTATCATTTAACCGATACAACTTGCAACAGAAAGGGACATTAAGTCACTTTTAGATATAAAGGTGATTGAGCTAATTAATTTCTAGTTTAAGATTAAGGAAATCTGCATAAGGAAGCACATTTGCACCCATTCACCCTTTTGTTCATTATCATTTAAGCAAGTTCATAACTTAAATCTTAATGTATACCCTCAAGGGAATTTTCCCCTTTTTCCTATGTCATGGGCTAATGCCCATTAATGAAAACATAATTCATATGTTCCTAATATAGTCAAATTACATATGTAGAATTATAAACATGGTTAAAAACACATACATCCATGTAATTTAATTACAACCCCTTTTTTAATGATAGAGTATCATAAGATTATTAACTTTATAAGTTGCATCTCTCCTAGAGAAACTTATTCAACCAACAACTTAAACTCCTACCCCAACCATTCCATAATATTTAAGTATGTGAACTAACTTCCTTAATTAGAGTAATACTTATCATTTCAGCCCAATTCATGCCAAGAAAGTCTTACTACAAGTATTAACAGAATTCACACATATTTTATTCATCAGGGAGGAGTTATACATTTACTAAGTCCAAACATTCCAGATATCACAAAATGTCAAAACAACATCACTTAATCATTTCTCATTACAACTTTCTTTTTCATCAAGTACATCTTAGTAATGAAGCCATTTTTCATCATAATAAAGATTCAGTCTCTTAAATAAAACAAATGTAACTTATAATAAGTCTTTCTCCTTTCATATTTTCCATAGTCCATCTACAAAATTTCTAGCATGGGTCAGTTCATTGAACTGAGCATGATAAGCACTAAATCATTAAAATAATGTGCTTTTAGCTAACTGTTTCATAAAAAGAACTCTGTTGTTATGAAACAATCCTGAAAGAAAAATCAGAGAGGCTCAACCAAAAGAGTACAATCCCAGATAAGAGAGAGAAAAAGAGATATACTTCAAATCAAAAGCAAGGTTAGGTCATGCAATCTAACAACTTTAACTTTCCATCCTAATTTCCCTTTATCAAAAAGAATTTAAACAATAAGTTAAGAGGAATAAACATTTCATCTGAACCTTACTATTACTTTTGTATATTCCATCTAAGTTTCCTCACTCAGTTAAACTGTTTTAACAAAAGAAGGTAAACTACCTAAAACTATCTTTTAGGCATAACTCCATAGTAGAACATTCATAAACATTACTTTCCATCTAATTATTTCATTAAACCAAATTCATCCTAAAGTCTGAGATGCCATCAATCATAAATAAGATCATAAGAATAAGTAAGGATAATCCAAATCATCATAACAATTAATGTGACCCTGATTGTAGTATCCTAATACTCAAGCTCTAATTAGGAACCAATTCAAGTTAAAAGTAAAAACAAGCTAAATCAGACCTCATCAAAAAAGTAAGATTGCTTCTAACAAGAAAATGAGATAACATTCAAATCCCAAAAAGATACACCCTTGCTAACATTTACCTAAAAGAGCAAACTGGTTAAGTTCAAAACTTAAACAAGACTCAATATTCCTTCCAAGTATTTTCAAAACTTCTGCTTTACTGCCCTAAGAACATTTCTGCACTCAGTCTTATCAAATGGTCAAGAAGTGACATAACCGTAACAAACCAGAGGAGGGAAAACAAATTTACCAAGTTTAATATGTTGTAAGAAAGATTAAAGATAGAGAGAGTGGAAGGTTGCAATCTTCATAGCTCTTAAGAATAAGAGTGAACATTAAGTAACCAAGAAAACTACATTGACAAAGGTCAAATCACATACGACCCAAACCAAAATCCAATCATAGATTTACCCAGGTCTCAAATTTTATGAGCACCCAAAAGTCCAGGAGAAAGGAAAAGGAACAAATGAAAAGTAGAGATCTAAGAAAAAGGGATCTAAGAAACATTCCAAGACAATAACATCTAAAAAGGTAAAAAACAACTAACCGACAAGTCCACACCCAAGGTAGTTTCCCTACTTAGCACAAAGTGCATAATTCTTTGATTACCTTAAGACCCTAAAGAATGGAAACATAATAACATTTCCACATACATTGCTCAACAATCAGACTTCCATGCAACAATTATTCATTCTGAGAGGTCAACACAAGATTCCCTTCACATTTCTTTTAATAACAACAAAAAGAGATCATGCAAGTCCAAATAGACATACTATTATTTACCATGTAATTCCTACAATAAATTTATTCTTCTATAATAACAATACGGGTCAGAAAGTATGAAACAGGAAGAAATACTCGCAATAACTAGAACAAAAAATCTCAGACAATGATAAGATTTTAGACAAGCTCTTCATTTTGGATCCTTCTATCAGCACCCAAAAAGGAAACGTTTAAGTAAGAGTCACCGAATCTATCTTCCCAAAAGAATCATGCAAGATCCTAGCAACAGTCAAGACATTCCAAATAGTTTCCCTAACTGAAGTTTTCTGACGCGATGGTGAAGAAATAAGTTTTCTTAGAACAAGATTCCCCAGATTTAAGAAAACCAAGTTACCTACAAGGTTTGAAAACTTTTAACTATGATCTCCTACAGATTTCGGCTATGTTTTCAAGCCTATGCATGAAGATTAAAGAAAATATAGCTACCCATAAGTATGAAAACCACAAACCGTAACACACTTTCCACATTCCAAACAAAATCAATAATGCATTCCAATAAAAAAAACAATAACAAGAAGCAAAAGAATCTCATCTAAAGAAAAAAACTAGATTATTCCTTAAGAGTAGAGTTATTTTATGAGCATTTAAGTAAAAGCATAAAACTTAATGGATAGGGTCTATCATGCCGATAGCGCTCCTCCTTGTCTGTTTCATAGGAAATATCCAATCATAGCTTCAATTATTCCTTCAAAATGCTAAAAACACTCAAAAATTCCTCTTTATCTTCCTTTTAGATTCTCAGTGCTAAATTATTCCTTCAACGCCATGCAAGGCAGGAGAGTTCATGCACAAATAAATTCCATGCAAGAATCAAACTGGAGGTTCAAAGAACAAAAACAATCACATGCATAGATCAAGCTCCAAAACCAAATGAACAACAAAACCAAACCCCTCTATCTTCTTCCTAGGTGGTTTTTTGCCAAATTTGAAAATTTTAAATGCAAAAGTAGGATCACCCTCCCAATATTCCCTCCACCACCACCTATAATTCTGCAAAGACTAAGTTTGAAATTACATGCATCCAAAACTTTGCGAAGATGCTAGCTCATTCCTCTAAGTTTCCCTATGCCCTTGCCAAATTTGGTAGTTAAAAAGAGATAAGGACTCATTAACTCACCATAAATTCCTAGGATTCACTGCCACCAACTTACCCCCTCCCCATGTCATTCCATAGGCCCCTTTAGGTTAGCCACTCACTTTAGGTTAGGTTCAACATTAATTTAGGAACCAACATAGGTCCATAGGTATAAGTATTTAGTCTTAGGTCCATTAATCATCCAAAATAACAATGAACTTAGTAACTTAGGTTAGGTTACTCTTTTTAGGATAAGGTTCCTAATTTAAGGAACATGATGTAAATAGGTCCCAAGTTCCCTATTAAAAATTACATCTTACCTAAATAGAAAAGAGGAACCAGATTGTTACCCTATTTCCAATATGAAGCAGAGATCCAAGGAGATCGGATCATTCATGGCCTTCACACATTCAAGGTCTAGAAGCCTTTCATCTGTCCAAATTGGACATCATGATAGCAATGTTTGAAAAATTAGAAGCATACCTTGGATCAATGAAACTGATCCAAGGTAATACTGTTCTAAATCTCATGAATGATGAAAACTGAAACTCAATTTCTTAATCCCAAGTAGTGAATTATTATGCAAAAAAAGAGATGGGTTGCTTCATTATAAATTTAAGAAAAACATGCCAAAATGTACCTATTTCTGGAGATAACATATTACCTACTACAAACATGATTTCATAAGTCATAAGAGTACACTGTCTTAAGAAAAAATCACCTATCAACATTTGAAACTTCCTTGACATAAGTCATCATAGATACCGGTCATGCTAGAGGTGTTACAAACCTAAACCAACGGGGTTTGACGATATACAAGTTTTCACCTACAATCATGTGTCAGGGCATGATGTAGAAAATTGTAAGGCTCTAAAGACCGTTCTTCTCCAACTATGTCCTCCTAAAGAAAACTTTGATGACGATGATCTTTTAGACGAGGACCCTATTCCACTTTCACCCATCACCACACATCCTCACCCCTTACCTATTAAATAATCTTCACCTCCACCTCCACAACCCTTTTACCCTCCTCCAACATTTGAGATCAATATGGTCTACATAAGAGAGCTAGCCAAACCTCTGCCAAAATGTCAATGCACTGCCTTCTTTGCACAACACCAATATATGCCATCACCATACTTTTTCCCATCCTGTCGCTACACCTATCATGACTCAACTACTCCCTTACCCCATATTAATATGGTTAACATTGCCACTCACACCTAGAAAGACAAAGGAAAGGAGAAAACAACCAGCCCATCCGCTAATCCTATGCCCAATATACCATCAACACCTACACCAAAAATCACCATCCATGGACCCACATACCCTATTTCTGACGGGGTCACCCATCGTACAATGATTAAAAAATTACACCAATCTCCTCTCAAAATGTCATTATACGACCTTGTCCAAACCTCTGAGTCTCATCAATAGGCCCTTATGGAGGTTTTGTAATCTATTGAGGTTTTACCTAATGACCCAACTCCTATAGCATCCATGATCACTTCTAACCATGTGGCCTCTCTCACCACTTCATCCACTTCCTCTATACCTGCTACCACTCAATGTATCCACTCTTAGTTTCTCTGTCGATGAGATTGTACCTCTCTAATCAAATGATCTTGATCTCAAAGATCTCTTTCTACATTGATAATATACACATTATGATCGATGGCAGTGCCAACATCAACTTTATCTCCTCCCATGCATATAACTAAATGCACATCCCTTCCAATTACATGCATAATAGCCCAGTTATGTTGCGTTAATTCAATGATGCCATAACTTCCACCTTTGGCACCATCATTCTCCACATTTGGATGGGCCCCCGTACCATTCTAGAATTCTTCTATGTCTTAGATGGGGAATTCTAGTACAACATGCTACTTAGCCAACATTGGATCCACTTCATGGGTTTTGTTCCTTCAACCTTACATCACTATGTAAAACTTGAACATGAAGGACATAACTATACCATTCCATCTAACCATTCACCATTCAAAACCTCGTAACATGTTACATTGACCTAATGATGTCCTTATACTAGTTAAGGTATTTAAAACTACTATTACCTCTCCTTCACCCATGATCTCATCCAATAACGTTACTTTGCTACCTCTCCCACACCTAATTCCTCTATTCCCACTTCCACCATAACCTCTATAGCTAACCCATCCACTAACCCATCTACTTCTCAACCAATCAATGCTTCTTCTTCCCCACTGTCCAGTAATTCATCCATTCCGGATACCCACATATCAACTACCGATCCCTTAGAAGGTGTTTTTCAATGTCTCACTGGGGGGAGTATCACTGTACAACATCAACACATTACTTACTCCTCAAGAGTATGGAAAACTTCACCAACACCCCCGCTATGATCACCACATAGGATAAGTTTTCTCTTATAGTCATCCCCACCTTCGCATCAACTTAAAATATGGGGGACTTGATGCTTCTAGCTATTCACCCGAGCCACCTTCCCAAACTCGACCATTTTCCTTTGATATTCAATATCTCACCAACCACTACTTTGTCCACACCTTCCTCCATCGCTATGCTTAGAAGGGCTTTGATTTTGGTTTCTATGAACAAGATCATCATACTGTCATCCCACGTACTAATCGTAAGAACAAAGACCACAGTGGTATTGGATTTTCCAAACCATCTTCCAAGAAGGCCCAAATCAAACTCATTGAGGATGATAAACCTTCTTCACCCCATTTACCAACTTCACCACCTTCACCCACGAGTCTATGGATCCAAAATCCATTCCTCCTTTTTTTGAACACCATTTCCTTGGGATCTCTAACCTATCAATAAGATGGTGAGGCTCCTCTTCTCTTCCCTTCCTGTATCCTGACATGATCAATGATGATAAACCTTCTATTAACATCATTTAATGTCAGGATGATGAGTCTATTCTCACCTACCTTGGTGTAGAAGATTTGTATATTCACCAATTTTTACCTTCTAAGACACGACCATATTAAATGAATCGACCATTGAAATCAATATTAACACTTAGGATGACCCTTACATTCTAAAGACAGGCCAATCTTTAGATGCTTTGCTAAACATGAATATTTTACTTCTTTTACTCGTAACATTCCTATTTTAGCACTTTAGAAATAAGGCAATTTTTTTAGTAATGTTCTCTATTCTAAATACGTAATTTAGAACACATATTCCATAACAACCATTCTTATAACAAATAACCATATGCGCTTGTGATGACTAAGTGAACTACCGATCTATTCATGTTGAACACTAAGTATTGAGTAATTTTCTGTATACTACATATACTTGGTTCTCTTACCATATTCTAGGTATTGAGTGATTTGTCTAAGGAACCTAACTGAATAGTTATTACCAATATTCATCTGCATCATGATCCTTAGACTAGGTGACATAGGACAACACAATCAACAACTTGTGATACTTTGGCCAAAGATTTCTAACATACTTGTTTGTATTACTTATTCCTTGATGACATACTCGTCAATCTGAATACGTCCTTCACCCCCACTCTATTGTTATCTAGAATTTCCTTTACTGACTTCCATCAGTCCTCTTGCCCAAGGTTTAACCCTAGTTCTAGTTAACAATGTAGGTTATGATAGGAAGGGGCTCATAAAGACTTAGGATATTTTGGCATACTGGGTCAACCTAGGTCAACCCCATGTGCCAAGGTACCTTGAGTCCTAGAGGGATACTTCATATCGTAACTATGCTACTACCCAATCCTAGAGAAAAACTAAGTTCAAGTCCATAAGTGTGTAGATCTAGACGATCAATGCAGAAGGGTGTTGCCACATGTCAACTGCAACACTATATCCTCAAGAAGATCCCAATCTTCTCAAAGGTACAACCCTGTAGTTGGTGTGTGCCAACATCCTATAGAACAACCTCGTTGAGATGTACATACCCCTAGGAGATTATTAATATTTAATTAATTTGGATACTTAAAAGTAGATTTCAGCAACCTTGCCCAAACCCTAATCCAACTCTCCCTAAGTTCTTTTCCAAATCAGGTTCCATTAACCTTGGAGAACTTCCTTAACTTATGATTGCTTTCGATGTTTGTTAATTTTGGCTTAACAAGTAGTTACCAAAAAGAAAGGACAACAACCTCATAAGTTCCATTTAATGTGATTTAACCATTCAAGGAAGTGTAACAACCACCTAGGTTGTAACTTAATAGACTTTATTAAATGAAGTCTAATGATTATAAATCATAACTTCCTTTTTGTTTACTTTTTCATAAGAGAGGAAGAGTCTTCCTCTTCATGGTTAAGTTCTAGGGTTTAACACACCCTTTATGTCCTTTACAAATTCTATAGTTTTCATTGTAAGTTCATTACACGTTACCTTAATAATATGAATTGTTTAGATAAGAACATTGAATTCTGCAACTTATTTAGCTACATCTCATTTAGGGAAATTACTCTAATTCCCTTTTTCCTACTTATCTAAGAATACTCATTTAAACATATAAACAACATGAAGAATATCAACAGGATAGGATTCCATTTCTTTTACAAGGTACAAGATAATTTACACAACCCATGCAAGTAAATTCTCATCCTTCAATTCATTTTCAAAACTTATACATTTACAAACTTATGCATTTTAGGCATACTACATGACAACATCCTTCATTCAAAATAAAATAACTTTTCTTTTTCAATACAACTTAAGAACGAATCAAAATTCTTCACAAGAATCAAACTTAGATCAGCCAATGCATCATATAAGTTTTTGCCTTCTTTTATCACTTACGAAGTCCATCTTGCAAAAATTGCTAGCACGGGTCAGTTCAATGAACTGAGCATGATAAGCACTAAGCCTTAAAATGAAGTGCATTCCACTAATTGTTCCAATAAAAACAACCCTGCTTTAATGAACAATTAGTATTTCATACTCTAAGCATAAGTAATAACAATAAAGAGAAGAGCATTAATGAACCATAATTCACAAAAGAAGAACAAAATATAATCTATAATATCTGTCTTACAAATTAAAGTATAATTGATCCTATCAATTATCTTTACCAAACAACAGATCATAACATCTCATTGTTTCCAATCCTACCAAAATATAATACAACACTTATCTTTACTATAAGATACAGGAAGTGTTTACAACATATTCTCTCTAGGATGTTTCATCTAATTTTTCAAGTAAAGAAGAAGAGAAACCATTTCCATTATGCCAAAGTACATAACATCCGCAAAGTAGAAACAGGTGCATATCATGACTTAAATTGTTTCCTTTAAAGGACATCTACTTTAAAATTCAACATTTTACGGTATTCATCAAAACAGATTCACATAAAATAAATCCAAGAAGGAATGATGGATTAACAGTCAAACAACAAGTTTGCATTTCCTTTGTACCAACCAATCATCAATCTCTTTCTACTTCATTCTAGTCAAATGACAAGTATAAGAAGACTAATTAAGTACTGATTCTCTTTTTCCAATAAGAATAATTAATAGAAGGTTCCAAACCAATGAACTTAACCCAACTGCATTAGGAAAGGAGTCCTAACAGAATATGATCCCAATCTATAATCATTTCTTTCAACTTAATTAACAGTTTTACCTTTTCTTATACATACAGTCTAAGTTTGTGCAAAGGTTCCCAAAGGAGCAAACAAGAACAGCCTCAAGGTAATAAGAAAACATGCTACAATTTTTCTTTCTTAGAACCCTTTACCATCAAACAGTGAAGTTCCATCAATCCTTACCCTTAATTTTCCCTTTTTAAACTCGGGATAATAAAACAGTGAAGTTCAAACACACCCGCAATCAATTTTGAATCACAATTTATCTTTCAAGACTTAACATTCATTTATTGGACCCAACAAGAGGTGTGAAATCGAGTAGGTACTAGCACTCAAATTCTTCCCAAGAGTTTAGTCCTATATTTCAACATATTACTATAAGAGGTAACAGATTGGGATTCCAATAAGAATGATAAACCAACAAGATAATTTCAGTCAAGATCATGAAGAGTTTACCCAACAACCCTCTAAACCATGTTTCTAGTTTTAAAGTCAAGACTGAATGAATATGTTTGAAATACAACCAGTTCAAGACTCAATATGTAATTCTAAACACAAGAAATCATAAGCTCCTTCAAGGTTTAGGATCATTCAAGAGAATATAAACAATTTCGGCAACAACTTGTTCCCTTTTTAGTTTACCTTTTAAAACAAGAAAAACTACAAAAGAATACCGAACAAAACTGACTTCTCGTTCAGGTTACCATTTCCACAATAAGTAATAATTTCATTGTACAACTTTGCATCACAGAATCTCACATGAGTTCGTATATACACCAACATCGTAATGCTATGCCAAAAATAATGTAATTACTTATAAACATTTAAAAATAAGAATAGAGCTTCCATTTTCTATTAACATCTTATCAAACCTTGTTTCCCAACTCAAAAAATGTAAGAACCTTAACAGAGCTCAGACCAAACAAACAACAAAACATGAAAGCTATGTTCATAATGAACCTTCATTAACAGTTTATATGGTCATAAGAACAATAAATCACAAGCACCATGCCATATGTAGACTTCAATCAATAGTCCAATTTATCCAAGATAATAAAACACAAGTTCCAAGTTAGCTGCAGGTTTCATCAATAGTCAAAGTTTTCACAAGATGAAATATAAGAACCAAGCCATATACGGTTTTATCCACAGTCCCATTTATCTATGAAATAAAATGCAAGCACCATAGAACCGAGAATCTCCAACAACAGTTCTCTCCTACCAAAACAAGTTTCCAATAGAAAGCTTGAACTTGCATACAAGTATTCATAAGAACTAGAGTTCTTTACTAGCTCGAGATCACAATCACTTCGAGTTCACAAAACACTAATCTCAACAAACACAGGTAGAACTCAGAGTTCCTTAAAAACTCAGCTAGTAATTTATTGGCAACAAAAGTAGTTGGAACCAAAAAAATAATTTCCAACAACCGAAAATTTAAACAGAGTTACCAACTTTGTTCTTGCATGCATAGTTCTTTTGTGCAAAAAACAATACAACATAAGTTTTCCAACAAAATCACATAGACTATGGGTTCAAACCTAGAATGCAAGATTTACTAAACCCATCAACCCATTAACCAGATAGAGCATGCAATGCACAAAACTCAATAGAGTAGAGTTGCTTTAATGAAAACACTTAGAGGAAAGCAAGAGATTTTAACAGTTAGAGCCTATCATGCCTGATAGTGTCTCTGTCAAATCGAAGAAGACCTCCACCAAGCTCACTTCTTCTCCTCTTCTCCACGAAAGATCAAACAACCAAATACCTCTTCCACAATGCCTCTTATAAATTCCACGAAATGAAAATAGATTCAAACCTCAAAAATAGCCATGAAGTGCAGTTCAACCTGTTGGTTCAAAAACCAGAGCGCATGCAGAATGAAAATTAGAGAACATGCAAAATGAAACAACCCAAGAAAAATCTGCTAGCATGCCTACCAAGACGGTTTGGGCTCATAAACCAAAAGAAATTAATTCCATTAATTCCATATCTCCCACCTAATCTTCCTTGCCACTTCACCTGCCAAGTCTGGCGAATGCCAAGTCCAAATTAACATGTGTTTCCATTTTAGTGATACTGCCACCTAAGCCTCCACCAAGCCAACTAACCCCTGCCAAAGCTGGCAGTCCGTATGCATTCACCATCCTTATCAATAACATAAATGCCTTAGGAACCATCGCCCAAGTGTATGCGACCACTTAAGTCCCCATTCATATCCATTAGTTTAGGATAGATTAGATTTCTTAGGTTAGATCTTAGGTAAATTAAAATTTATACCTTAGGATATAACACTAACAACTAACCCCCCACCATAGGCCTTAGCAAATAGGTTTAGATAATTTCCACATAGGAAGTTTAATTCAAAACATAATAGTTTTAGGCATTAGGTTAGATTACAATAATGCTCTGTAGTGTTAGGATCTAGGTTAATTTAATACCTAGTAGCCTTTCCAATTCCATTAGCACCGAGCTTAGGTTAGGTTGCAAATCAACAAATCAACCAATCAAAACAGAATAAGGAGCTTTAGGTTAGAATCAAAATTCTATCAAGTGTCATAGCTTAGGTAGAAATATATATATTTTTACCTAGCTTAGGATCCCATAGGTTAGTCCTATATAGGATCCTGGATCTCTCTTATGCCATGAATAGGTTGAAATCCCAATTACGTCAGTAATGACCTGCCATGGTCGATCTCCAAAGACCCAACAAAACATACCATTGAATGGAAATATTTTCACATAAAAAGAGAATTAAAGAACTTGTATCTACCAAGTTCAGTCCATATGTTTCTTAATTCATGGAATGCCAATTCATCAGTTGTTCACTCTGAACATATTTAAAAAATTCCTTGGATCACTAGAAATTGCTCCAAGGATGAGTCGATAAATAGATAGGTTCAAAATCTTAGACTAGATTGCAAATCACCTACAAGAAGTGAAAAAATGGATTCAGGGAAGCCATCCCAATTCAGTCAAAGGATCTTAAGAGTAGAAAAGACTTATCCATATCAAGCATGATTTCCAATAATTAGAAGAACATATCCTTATAAGGAAAATCACATGTCAACACTTGAATGTAAAGGAGGAAAATAACAAGCATCGTCAAGGGTGTTACATTTTATTTGGGAACATAGCAATGATTTTACATGGTCTTACACCGATATGCAGGTATTGACCTAAAAATTTTAGTCCACAATATCGTCACTATTCCTAAAGCCAAACCCACGAAACAAAAGCTATGGAAAATGCATCCTTGCATTTCCCTTCTTGTCAAAAAGAATAACTCCAATGCCTTATTTTGGTTTCCTTCATCTTACCCATTGATTACCCTCAATAGTTCTCTAACATTGTTCATGTCACAAAAGAAACAAGTGGAATCTACATTTGCATGGATTTCTGCAACCTTAATTTAGCCTTCCCCAATGATAACTTTCCTCTACCTATTATTGACCAACTAGTTGATCTCACCATCGTCCATGAGATGCTATCACTCATGGATGGTTTCCCAGTGTTATAAAAAATATTACTCACCCCGAAGATCAACACAAAACTACCTTCATCACTCCTTTGGGGAGCTTCTACTATCATGTCATGCCCTTTGGCATTAAAAATGATGGTGTTACATATCAGCGGGCTATGACTTATATATTTCATGACATTATGCATCACATATTGGAAGATTATGTTGATGATATTCTTACCAAATAAAAACATTGGGATGAACACCTTACAGTCCTTAAGGTCATCTTCGACCATATCATCAAGTACACAGTGTTCATATTGAACCTAAGAAGTGTGTCTTCGTGGTTCTCTCTGAAAAGGTTCTTGGTTTTATCATTTATTTGTGTGGCATTGAAGTTGATCCCGTAAAAATCAAGGCTATTCTCGAGATGCCTCCACCCACTAACCTTTGTCAAATCTGTATTTTGCAAGGCAAGTTACAATCTATTTGTGGATTTATTTCACAACTTTCTAATCGCTTCCACCCATTTCATCATCTCCTAAAAAGGATGTCTCCTTCAAATGGTATGATGAATTCCTCAAAGCCTTTGATGCCTTAAAAAAATACCTCCTCTAACCACATGTGCTCATTCCCCTTAAGGATGACAAACCATTTTACCTTTACATCTCTGCCATTGACCATTCCTTGGGTGCCATGCTCACTCATTGTGATGAGAAACATAGGGAATAAATGGTTTATTATATAAGATGTACACTTTTAGACTATGAAACTAGATATAATCATGCCAAAAAACTCTACTTAACCTTAGTTTTTGTCGCCACTAAAATTTGCCATTACCTACTTAACCACAAAAACTTCGTTGTCACCAATACTGACCCCTTAAATTACATGTATGCTAAGCCCTACCAACATCAACGTGCTACATGTTGGCTCATGATTCTTGTAGACCTAGATCTTGAATTCATCCATCAAAAATATGTCAAAGGAAAAACCATCGCTGACCAAATCGTAGACACACCTCTCTTAAGAAATCAATCCTCTAACTTTTATTTTCCAAATGAGTCCATCGCTACCCTCTCTTTGGGCGACACCATTTACTAGTTGACCTTATTTTTGATGGTTCCAAATGTCGCATGGGGTAGTGCCAAAGTTATCCTCATTCCTATTGATGGTGAGACTATGCCGTTATCTTTCAAACTAGATTTTGATTTTACTAACAATATTTCTAATATGAAGCACTCATATTAGGTCTTCAAACCACCATTGCCTTAGATGTTAAATCAATTAATATCTTTAGTGATTCCTAACTAGTTGTAAACCAAGTTAATGGTATATACCAGTGTTGTAATGAGATACTTCAAAAGTATAAGCATCATGTTTACATAATTTTGACTACCTTTGACTGTTATGAACTTCAAACCACCCCACATTCCACTAAAAATTTGTGGACACCATGGTATGCCTTGCTTCTCAAATTCCCTCTTTTACCTCTCGAATCAAAAATATTTGTCACTATAAAAACATTACAATCAACTTATTATATATTTTGAGATGCCAACCTTGTCGAAACCATTGAAAATGACCCACGTGACCTCTGGTATAGGTAGTTTTCCAACTACCTTTCCCTTTCCATTCTAGCTCTAGATCTTACTCGCAATGGACAACGATCCTTTCTCAAAAGTGTCTCTCACTATATCATCATGGGTGGTATTATTTATAAATGTTGCTTTGATGGTATTATCTTACAATGCCTTACAACTTTTGAAATTCCTTACACCATCAAGGAAGTTCACGATGAAAGTAGTGGGGGTCACTTCAGTGGTTTAGCTGTCGCTAAACACATTCTTTGCCTTGGCTATTATTGGCCAACCTTAAACCATGATTGTTGTGATTATGTTAAGTGTTGTGTGAAGTGTCACCAACATTCTAAACTACATCACACCCATAGTCACACATTACATGTCACATGAGACCTTTGGAATTTCTCTAAATGGGGTTTGGATATTGTTGGAGAGATCAATCCTCACTCTTCCCAACGTTATCAATGGATTATTATTGCTACTAAATACTACACTAAATGGGTGAAAGCCATGTCTCTCATTTCTACAAAATTGAGAAAATATTTGAATTCATCAACCATCAAATCATTTTTTGCTTTGGTGTTCCTCACCACCTCATCACTAATAGTGGAAAACAATCCACAAAAAAACCTTACGAAAACTATGTGATGCCTTCAACATTTAACTCAAGTTTTCTTCACCTTACTACCCTTAAACCAATGGCCAAGATGAATCAACCTAAAAAATTTTAAAAAAAATTCTTATGAAAGTAGTTTACGATACTAGAAAGGATTGACATACACACATTCCTTTTTGCCTTATGGGCTTATTGCACTAGTATTCGTACCTCAATGCTGCCGCACCTTTCTCTTTGGTCTATGGTACAAAGGTTGTTCTTCCTCTCGAAGTCCAAATTCCATATCTTTGTATCTCACTCAAATACATGCTCAATGATGATTATTTTCTCTAGGACCATTTGACACAACTCAAGTTATTAGATGAACATCGTCTCAATGCTCTTGATCACCTCCAAATCTACCAAAAACATATCAAACGTTCCTATGATAAATGTGTCCATGAACAAACCTTCTAGGTTAGTGAAATCATCACGAAGGAAAATTAACATGTAACAAAAGAGGAGAAAAGTAAACGGCAAAAATTCACTCCTAATTGGCTTGGACCCTATATCATTACTCATACCTACGGATAAGGTTCTTATTGATTGTTTTCACTAGAGAGTAAACTTTGAACCTGAGCCCCTCAATGCCTTGCATCTTCGAGAATTCTATTATTGAATCAAGTCCTATGTCACCTTATGTTTATCTCAACGCTTGTCCGTTGAGCACCATTCACCTTCCATTTACCTATTTTAAGGGTTAGTGATTAAGCAAGAATTATGTGATTACCCGTCACTTTTCAAGCCTTACCTTCAATATGAGTATCACGGCTCTACTCATGGCATGAATCTCATGGATAATTTTTATCTTTTTCAAGATGGAATCCCATGGTATTTCATCACTTAAAATCCATCTTTCATAGATAACCCTTGTGTGATATGGATTTGTCTTCATAACAAGAGCCTTTCCTTCTCTATAGTCTTGTCCATGACCTAAAATTCCAAAAAATAATTCAAAAAGCAATGTATGGGATTTTCAGATTCAAAACTCGCTGAGTCAAAATTCTTTCCAAAAGATGACTCCTAAAAATACATCTATCTTTCTATCTTGCTACTATAAATAGAATGCTCCCTCAAAGGAAAACTATACAAAGCTAGCCACATTGTACATAGTCTATCACAAAAAATACTATTATTGTAAACATAAAATAAAAATATTCTAAAGCTTCCCGCATTAATCAACTTCACGAAGACCTCAAGGAGATATTCTACTCATCCCACATAGACTTCCCACATTGATCAATCTATAAAAACAAAAGAAAAAATAAAAATCTAACTTCTTTGTCATGGACTTACCTATTTTGATCTCTATTCTCTAGCCAAAAGGCATGTTTGTCACACACCAAAGAGTTACGCTAAACCAACCTTCTTTCACCTCACCTCCTTGCCTTCTAACCTTCCACCTATAGAAGGGATGTTACGTAAATGTGACATTTCATGATCATGTGACCTTCTTCACCCATATAATAGTCAATCATGCAACACTTTTTGGGGTCTTCCATTGATAAGGCAATATTTGGTATGATAAACTCGTCGTGGTTTTTATTAATTAGGCGACACTTTTGTCTCCTCTTACAATTCACATTTTTTCATACTTATTGATCCTCCTATACAAGACCATACCATTGACACCTATATTTTGGGAATTCCTCTTTCACCTAAACTCAACCATGCCTAAAAACCAAAAACCCATTCTTTTATCTCATCATATTCTTCCGTAGCTTATAGGATAACTACATCGGCCGAGGCCCCCTTTTTCCCGGGCTACGTAGGCAGCACTCCGAGGGCATGTGGCCCTTGGCGGTTAGCTCGACCACTATTTAACCTAACCAATTTCCCCCTTTTTCTATTAAAATGCTACCTTAGTTAGTTTCCATTTTACACAACACTTGGAAATTAAAGAAACAAACAAACATACATACCTACCATTTCATCCCAACATACATATACATCATCATTTATTTTCCATACTACCAATAACTTGGAAATTAAATTAAACCCAAACACATGACCAAATCATGCCTAGATAACCTGACTTCATCATGCCTAAATCACCTAAACTCCATCATCCCTACATGACCTCGACTCAATCAATCATTCCTAACTCACCTAGAATATACCATGACTCTACATGACTCCACCATGCCTATAATTGACTCCACTTTTCCTATACCTAACTCCAACATGCTTACATGACCTCAAATACCTAACTCATCTTGACTTCATCATGCTTACATGACCTTGAATCAATCATTCCTAACTCACCTAGTTTCATTCAATACAAAATAATAATGAAAATTAAAATAAGTACATCATCCATCCAATAAATATTGTCAACTGTATAAATGGGAGAGTCTGTGTATCAATCCATATATACACATATAAAAATAAATACAAGTATCTCAAAAACTATCATATACAATCTCATGTATTTGACACACATGTCAACATATATATATATATATATCAAAAATAAAAAATAATGATCATATCAAGTGACTAATCATCACCCCACATGATATCCTCCTAACTAGTCTCACCTATCTCCTCCTCCCCACCTTTCACCCACCCTGTCAACATCTCTACACCCTCCATGGGTCTCGGTTTGGTCTCCTCCTAGCCCTCACTGGCATGGCCTCTGGGAACTTATAACCTCTCCCTGGCCCTATCCATGGGCTTAACGGCCCCCTATGCTCCATGAACTATGAGTTTTGGATCTATGCCACTCACTAGCTACCCTCTTGGGCTTTGTACTTGACATATGAAGGGAAAAATATACTCGGTAGTTGTCAAGTGATCCCGATAGTAGCACGCCTCACTACGGGCATCCACGAACCTTGCCATCAACATAGTCTGCTTTGTGATGCCATGGGTTTTACTCAACTACCTATAAACTATGCCCTTCTAATAATGACCTTGGCCCCTATCATGATCCTTGCCCTCCTACCTATGCCATGAGACTCTATCCTGGGGTAGGTGCTTGTAATATGGGACCTTTCCTTGAATTATGGGGGTACCTATACTGTATTTACAACATGGGTGCATGTAGTAGTGGTTAGATGGCTCTATAAACCTCTCACCTATTCCTGTAAGGCAACTACCTTTCCACCATCCCCATCTCCACCCTGTGTGGGTGCCTATCCCTATGCTACATGGGCCTGTAGGGCCATCACCTAAGCTTGTAAAGTGGCTACCTATGCCTCTAACCCTCGAGCTGTCCCTATAACACTGTAATATGTGCTGAAGGGTGACCACTTGAGCATGTAATGTATCCCCTAGACTATGATAGTGGATAAATATGGCTTCCCTGGCCTCGATGGTGCCACCCATAGCTGTGCCTCCCACTACTACTTGTATCCATCAATGACCCACACATCATCAATCCACCTATCTCATGCCTACTCCTTCTGTCTTGTAAGAACACTCGGGTGTGTTGGATTTGGGGTCTCTCCACGTAATCTCTATGGAACTATGGAAAAGATAGGGGTACATCCTACTGTAGCCCAAACTACCATCTAACCCTATTAATGGGAATCATCTCATGCTCCCTGGCATGACATGTATCCATCTAAGTAGTGAAGATCCTTTTAACTCCTCAACCATGGCTCTTTAGGATAGATAGTCCACATATGGTCTCCACACAATATCAACTATAGAAAGGACCTCCAATCACTACCTGTAGTATGACACATCATATGTGTCCCTCTCCACCCTCGACTCTCTAGTGAATGGTACCCATCGTCTAAAGCTGAATCTAAACAAGCCACCCCCAAACCAATCCTATCACAGAAAACCAATGGCACACACACACAATGTGTGCTTATATTCCCAACAATGTAATAAAAATGTATAGTACATACCAAATGCCTTAATCTCCTATAGGCCCATCGCTCCCTATATAATCGAACCAGGAAAGCCGTGCCCAAGAAAAGCATATCCACTCCTTGATCATATCCTGTAGCACCCCCATCAATGCTCATGGAAACATACCACCCTTAGAATATGGCAATGCAAAGAATCCAACCACCACCACCATCAAAATCAATAGCTTAGTCTCCTACGGATAGGTGTATACATATCTCCATAAATGAGGCTCATGATGTGATACCTCAGGCTCGCCCATCTCCTCACCAAACAAATCAACTATCGGCTCCACTAATTCCTCTGATGAAATGGAATATATAGGTTCCCCAGCAATAAGAAGAAACAAGATCCTATATATGTCCTCCAAGGTGATGGTCATCTCTCTTGTCGGTAAGTGAAAGGTATTGGTCATAGAATCCCATCTATTGATGAGAGAAACCATCAAACTATGATCCTGGGATATACGCCTATAGCATTATATCACACTTAGTCTAACCTTGGTCATGTTCTCCCACTCCTCTGCGGTAACATGGGGCCACATATGTACCATAAGGTAGGGGTACTACTTGTCCTACATCCTCACCGATCTATCACCCGCATCATCCATACAACTATGTCAAGACTTGACTACCCCAAATCACCTCTTACCCACTAAACAATACTCACCTACACACCTACTACTATCCCATGATATCCTTACCCATTATCTTAATTCATTTCACTGAACTACCTATCCCATATCGCCAAAATCATATTTTATACTCTTCTACCTATATTAATCTTCACCTACCCTTCTTCACATATTATACTTTCCTACCTATCCCTTCTTACCCTTATTTACTCTTAACCTTAACTATCACCGATCACCTTGACCATCACCAATTTTTTCTTGACCGTCATCGGTCCCTTTTAACTAGTGTCGGTCACCTAAGCCTTGACCAACACTAACCAAAAAGTCCAGCCAACCGACTTGACCGACGTTGATCTCCGTTGCATGGCACCCAAAAATGAAAACCCATCCCCCATGTCCCATTTCACAAAAACTCACCTAAAACCTACCTACAACCTAACCCACCCCACCCAAATTCACCTTACATTTAATTACCACCCTATTTATCCTCACTTTACCTTTCCCCATCCCGATTTCACCCATTTTTCACCCACATTTCTTCATTTTAAACCAAAATTTAATCAAACCACAAGTAAAGGAATTCCCCTACCTCTACTCGATGCCATCTACGTGGTGACACCTTTGGTGTCTTTACCGGTGGACCTCCCACATTCTCTCCCGCCTCACCATGCCAAAATCTACCAAAATATCTCTGATCTAATCAATCCGATCCGATTGATCTCATGGACCCACCTATTTCTAACCACTCACGTGCTCATAGCTTTGTAAACTCAACTTGACACCTTGTGATGTAAATTTCTACGGAAGCACTTCCTCTCTCTGTCATTTTCACAAATGACAACAGGTTAAAATGAGTTTGTAAAAACATGGATTTTAATTTTTACCCCAAATCAACATGACCGATGTTGGTCATGTCATGTCATTAACTAACTAATGTTGGTTATACCATAACCAACATCGGTCACCATGATATTACCTTTTGAACCATCCCATGCCCATTTTTCCTAAACATAGTGTTGCTCCAACCACATTTGACCTTACCAATACCTATTACACCCTACCCACAAGCCTACACTACTTGTACATTTCCTTAACTATGTTTAGGGACTTGTTCTTTACCTATACCTTGGCCTTACCTATGCCCTACCCAACATACCCTGACTTGAACCACCTGTTGGGACAGTTGAATTCATGTACTTGCTATACCTTGTGATGATGTTACCTGTTTTGTTTAGACTAATGACCTTACCTTCCATCATGACATGGTGTTTATCTCTACCATACCTTTAGTGCCATGGAACAAAACCTATTACCCATTCCTACATTATCCCTCATTGTGTTTCATGACCATATCCTATACCTTGGATACTTGAATCACTTCAACATCATTTGGATAAACCGATTTCCTTTTGACAATGTAGAGTTTGACAATCTCTTCAACCTAGTACCGTATTACGATTTATACATGTGTGTGTTTCTACTTCCATTACCCATTACCCAATATGACCATTACCCATTACCCACCATGCCCATACCTTTACCTCCTAACCCTTACTTTCATTAATTAATCATTTATCAAACCACTCACTAACTCTATTTAACACCTCATCGGTTCTGGTTTGAGGGGATCACATACACCCACACTTGCGGCAACCCTACTCTCACCTATATTTGGGGTAACCACTTCCTGTTTTTGTCAAAGCATGGCTTACTAATAAAATTTACGTGATAAAAAGGGGTAAATATAGACACTAAATTTAGGTCACACTCCCCTTAGTCCCCTTTATTTAACTAATGTAATGTATTCACCTAACCATGACCCCTTACCTTGCATTCATATTAGTTTAATTACTTATAATTGAATTCATGTTCATCCTTACATTATTAATTAATTTAACTACTTTAATTATGTTAATTTACACCTCACCTACCCACATCACCTAGACACCTCACCATAGACTTATTATTAGTATAATAATTAACTAAGACCGAGACTCTACTTATCTTAACCAACTAGGACTCTATTAAAACCTAAAATTAAAGTCCTATTCCTTCTCCAACAACACTCCTACTTATCTAAGTTCTAACCCTCACTTAAGACCCATAATGACAATCAGAGCACACCAAAAATAGCAAAGATTTGCCTATTTTTGGAAAACCTAGGATTTCCCACCTTAATCAACGTTAGTTATCCCTTAACCAACACCGATAACCCTAATCGTCATTGGTTACCTTATATACAATTTTGTAACCTTTTACCTAGGTTGGTCATTTTGAGTTTTGAGAGATCTATTGCATTCAAGCACAAACCAGAGACTTCTTAGCATCCAAATGATGAAATACAATCAATCACAAGATGAAACAAACACTTGATACTCATCCAAAGGCATTATAATATTCACGGGAGCACTTCGAGATTATTTTCGTGACACTGAACACAAAGTTCTTCATGGATCAACCACTACCTTCCTTCACCTACCAGACCTGTAAATACAAGTAAGTATATTTGATTTTAATCATTTTTACTTGCTTAAAGTGTAGGTTGATGATATTTTGTTATCATATCTTGTTCTTTCATACATTCCCCAATCCCCACCTTCTTACCATTCTACCTATCTAACGACACACAACCTTCTCGGTTCTTAGTACTTGACCTCTAGGCATTCCTCGTCTTCTTGAAATTATTATGAACCCAACCATCCTCCCTTCATCCTCTATGCAATCAAAAAGAATTCCAAATCTACCTTTTATTTAATTACCACTAAATTGCCCCTACTGCGAGACCGGTTATCTTAATTGTCATTAGTTTCCCCTCTTCACCAACATTGGTCACCCAACCGATGTCGGTCTCTGTGTTATCTTATTCACTTAACCAAAAATTCTCAAACCTCCCCAAACCTCATAAAATATCATCCAAACCTGATACCCCACCTACAACCTCATAACAGACCTTCCCAACTCTTTATACAAACACAGAGAGAGCCTATACACCATTTTTGACATTTTGCTATTTCCCACGATGAATCGATATCAATGATCCTAAACCATCATCAGTCATACCTAAACTAACATTGGTCACCCTAATCGGTGTCGGTCCACTGTGCCTTGTAAAAACGCCTTAGACTAGAAAGCTTCATAATCACCCAAAATCAACCCAAAATTCACCGGATCTTACCCTTAGACCACCTTCCCATCCTACAACTTGACCTTAGACCTTCACCGTTAGTTATAAAGCATTTAGTTAGATTAACACGGATAGTATTATGAGATACCTAAATCAGAACACTAGTATTAGATTATTTTATTTACATGTTTAGTTATTTTATATTGAGTTATATATCAGTGGATTGACAACCGTCGAGGAAGTATCACACTTCCTGGATCTAGCTCACACTAGGTAGTCCACTAAATTTTGTTATTAACTATATCTTGTGGTCTTGATTTGTATTACAGGTAGTTCCTCCTAGCCAAAAGGAATCTCACACAATTAACATTAGATCGAAATTAGAAATGTTCACACTCAACCTTCAACCAATGTGATAAAACGTATTCCTTCACAACCTATTTAACTTATTTGTTTCATATCTACAATAATCCGATTGAAATAAGCAACATACATCGCTTGAGTTGATCGAAAAGAAGATATTTGAAAATACCTCGGAAGACTTGTCATGTGTATGGGCAAGGTCCTTGGAAATCAGGTTTGAGGTAATAAATCGGGACATCACAGGCTGGAGGAGAAAGAGGAACAAATGTACAAATTTCAAGATAGTGTGAATCAAAAAATTAGAAACTTGGAGTACCTACTGATAGGCCGGGATACACCTACCGATAAGTTGATTGGTCCATTTGAAGAATACGTCAAGACAGAGGTAGGAAACCCATCCTCCTTCACTAAGGATACCCTTGACTTCCTCTTAGATATTCAGCCTCTATTACACTTGTTTCGCAGAAACATTCATCATGGTTCAAGAAGTGCAAAAAAATCAATAGTGTGGCCGATGTATGGACATATACCTTGATTTGCATTTGCATTCCTCATGCCAACAAGGTGGAGCTTGCAACTAGTCGTTCCCAATAAAGAGCTTGGTGGAATAGATGCCTTCTTAGGAGTGTGAAGTGGAAACAAGTCAAGGAGTGAGATCAAATCCACTGCAGCAGCTCATCCTTCTCCATAATTCTCCTTCTTTCTCCTTCTTCCTCTTCTCTCTCTCTCTCTCTCTCTCTTTCTTCTCTCTTCCCACCCAACGCTCTCTCTCATCAATGTTATATTTTTTACGTTAAGGTTTTCCCTTTTTAATATAAATTTAAGTGACTTTAAAAACATAATGTAAAATTTAAGTCACCTTGTTTTTATAAAAGGGAATTAAATAATTAAGTGGAATATGAATAGTCTAAAGTCACCTTAAAGTATTTGAAAAGTCACTTTGGGAATATGAAGAGTTGCCTTCTCTTCTATAAATTATAACAAGCTCCTCATTTGAGATTCTTCTTAGACAAATTTAGAGAATTCTTAGATATTAGAGCTATTTTTGTTAATTCATGAGAGAGATATCCTTATGAAGAGAGCAAAGAGATAAAAAATTTCTTCCATTTCCGCTACTAAAAATGTCTTCTATTTCTATGTTATGTATAATTTATGCTTGATATTCAATAAAGGAATAAGGAATTTTATCCTTTTTTGGTGAGGAGTTTAGTGGTACTTTGTGCTCATTAAACACTATTTAGTCTTGTTCTTTATTATGCAGATTTGTTTTCTTCTAAATTCAAGTTTATGTAATGAAATTTCTAGATGGTGTATGTAAGTCTCGATTTTCTACTTGCAACATTAGTTTCTCTTTTCTAAATTTCTCACTCCCTTTCTTGTTTTCCTAGCAAATTCCTCTCTTGTAGATATATGTAAATTTTTCCTCGGGGTCGGTGGAGAGCCCCTGTTATATCCTCAACTAAAAGATCACTAGGATAAAACTTATTTTTACTCACGCATGCATGTCTTGTAGCTGCACTTAGGTTAAGTAGAGAGACTTAGAATCCTAGAGCGTTGGCAAAATAACCACCAATTTATCCTTGATAAGGTTTCTTGCCAATAGGTTTTTGCACCCACCATGGGGTAGATTTAGCATATCTACACCTAAATATGACCAAAAGGTCACAAAAACACAAAAAAATTTAGAAAATTCAATATTCAAAAAAGGAAAATTTATGGAGTTTGAATAGCTATATGAGCCTCATGTCTAAAAACCATGGCTATTCCGGTAATCCTCTTGTTAAAAGACCTAAATTTATCTTCCACATCTAAGAGGATATTGGTTTAGATTTGAGAGAAGCTATATGACATATAAGAGAAGTGTTAACCAATAATTCATTTCCACAAGAATTCTTGACCTTGAAGAAGAACACACTACTGAATTGGAAAGGCAAAGACAAATTCTAGCACCGAAAAGAAGAGAATAGATTTCTAAGCTAACGGATAGAAGATACACTTGGAAACAGAGATAAGGAGGACAAACTGACCCCACTTTTGAAGAGATTTAAAGAAGATAAGAGCTACTCAGAATTTAGATGTCTCCCTTTTATCAAGCAACCGGTCATGTTGGGAACTTGAGTGTTGCCAATCCTTTGGATGATGAATTTCCATATATCAAAAAGAACCTTAAAGATTTCACTGACATAGAGACCGAATAAGAATATAGAGAAAGAGAAGCAAGAGTAGAAGAGGAAATAAGGGCTCAGATTGAAGAAATTGATAGACTTTAAGCTGAGGCAAAAGAAAGAGTAGCAACAGAAGCCACATCTTTAGCAAGTTTGGAAGCTATAAATAGAAAAAATGGGGATTGTGATCGTGAGGTCTATAGGACTAATGTACCATGGGAGGAAAATACCAGCCAACTCACCCTTGCTCAACCACTTCACGAGCTACCAAAAGGCTCAAGATTTTTTTCCAAAATTCAGAGGGGATGGTTCTCAAATCCCCGAAGAACATGTAACAATGTTTATCACTACTTGTGGTGTATTGGACATTGAGGATGAAGATGTGTTAGTCTGGATCTTTGTGGAGTCACTTCAAGAAAAAGTTGTTGAATGGTTCTACATGCTACCCCCAAGGTCTTTCACCTATTGGGAAGATATTAGAAGTGCATTCAAACATAGGTTCAAGACCACAGAAGACTGTCAGGATCTCTTAGTCCAATTGGTACAAATGAAGAAATAAACCTCCGAATAAATGAGAGAATTCATAGCAAGATATAACAAAGTGATAAGAAGAATCCTTGAAGATGTGGTGCTTCTGAAAATAATTTGAAGAGATTCTTCATCAGTGCCTTGCCATTAGAAGTAGGTTTCTTCCTAGAATAACCCAACTAAGAACATTGAGGGAAGCTCATGAACACATGATAGAAACTAATGATGATCTAATCCTTTCCATTCAAGTGAAAGGCCCAAATGTAAAACAAAAAGGCTAGAATTAAGGATCGGTCACCACATATCCAATGTTCCTAAAACTAGAAAATGACTTGGTTTCCTTGAAGAAATAACTCTCATAGATCACAATGTAGAATACTCTAAGGAAACCAAATCTTCCCAATATACCAAGGATTTCTCCACCTCCTCACCAGCTTGTTCTTGAAGTACCACCAGTCCAATGCCTCCTATGATACCAAAGAACCGAGGAGGGAGTGGAAATTGAAGAGCTTGGAGAAGAAAATGCGGGTGATGACAAAAACTATCTTGAGGTCAAGGAAGTTGATGGTGATAAACACAATGGCCTAATTGAGTACATTGATGATGAAAAATCTCCAAGCTTCTCCTACGTAGTTTTCACTCATGCAGTCTAAGAAATGTGGTCCATCCTCAATGGCTATGGTAAAGGAAAAGAGTAAGAAATAATATTCTCTGTGGAGGTTCCACAAAATAAAATCATCAACAGAGGATCACCACTACCACCTTGATGGAGTCGACTAAAAAAATCGGACCCACTTGGTTAGTAAGGATCATGCTACCATACCAAGTAAGTCATTTAATCCTTTTCCCACTTAAAAATTTCTAAGAATAATTCTCCTTCAAATGTTGTTTCTTCAAAAACATCTACGGTTTCATCAAAACCTACATCCCCTCCTCCTTCCAAACTAGTTACTGCACTGTGAAGGAAAATTAAACCCCCAAAGTAGCAAATCCTTCACCATGTAAATCTTATGTCATTCCCAGAACCTCTACCTTTCCCACCATAACCCCATTTGACTTTGTGGAACACGAAGCAAAACTAAAGTCTAGCTCATAGAAATAGAATACTTATAAACACATCCTTCCCAATTTGTTAGGTTCATTGATATAGACCATGGAGGTAATCCTATAACCTTAGGTCCAAATTCCAAAGGATTTCTCCCACGTCATCCACACACCTTCTCAAAACATGCTAGCCCTCGGCACCTCCAAAACCAAAAAGGTTTAACCTTTCTACATGTCACTCCTCATTACGAGGCTTCCAGGCTAAATAATTACATCATAGATTCTGGAGCCTCGAGATAATGTGATTCCTTCAAAGTTACAAATTCTCTAGGCCTCACCTTAACCCAAGAAAATGGCACTTTTATTCAATGGAATCCAAACAAGTGTCGTTGGTAGGAAGAATCAAAGATGCACAAGTAGCTTTAGCTGATTTTCCATATAAGAAGGTGCTTTTAACCATCCTAGTGGTAGACATCCTAACATCCTTTGGCATGCTACTAAGTCAAAGTTTCTATAGAGACTTGGGTGGAGAAATAAATATGGATTGGTCATCTAAAACTATTCCAGTGAAATGCGAGATGAAGAAGTTCAATCCAATAAGGAAGATGAAGTTCACAGTGTGAAAGTCTGATGATCCAAAGGAAAACATTCTCCTTCAAGATAGTGGGATATGCAACTACTTCCCCACATTGGAAAAATATGAGAAATTTCAAATTATTATGGAAGATGAAGAAGATTAAGTTTGGACGATGGAATTCAATGGTATTAATTCCAGTGTAGGTTTGGGAGTAGGCATGGTACTATACTCTCCTTTCTATGAATTACTTAAAACAGGTATTTGTAAGGTGTAGAAAACATAACATATCACTAAACATGAAAAAGTGCATTTTTGGAGTTACGAGAGGCAAGTTAGTGGGGAACATTATGAATAAACTCAAAGCGAGACATTAATCCTAAGATATTCTGAGCCATTCAAGCACTATCTCTACCCACGAAGGAATGGAGTTCATTCTTTCTTTAGATAGGTGATTTTTCTTTATCACTTTGTTCCCGAGTTTATTGAATTAACAAAGCACGTCACCACCATGATGAAACCATAGGAAAAATTCAAATGGAATAATGAAGGGAAGGAAACATTTGAAGAGAAAAAAATTAATTGCCTAGGATCCAACCGTTGTGTCTCCGATTTTAGCAAAGGTTTCATAATGTATTGTTATGCATAAGAATATACCCTCTTTGCCATTCTCGTTTAGAAGAATGATTAAGGCGTGGAAGAACCTATTACTTTCATGATTTTTCTATTGAAAAAACACGAAATAAAATACAACCAATTAGAGAAGAATTCCTATGCAGTGGTCAAGGCTATAAATGTTTTTAGGTTTTACATCCTCAACTCTCATATGGTGGTGATGGTCCCCAGTAGTGCAATCAAGTCCATCTTGACACAACAAGATCCTAGAGCTAAAAGAGGAAATTGGATTGCTAAGACTCAAGAATATGACTTAGAGATTCAACCCTCCAATTTGGTAAGGGGAAACAATTTGTGTAGGTTGATAGCTGAAGATGAAACAATCAAAGATCAACACGGTGAAGACAATTATGCTTGCTCAACTTGTTCCAAAACAACCCACAAGTTCTCTTTGTAACCATCACTTATGAGTGGTATGCTGATATTTCCTATTATTTAACTTATGGAGAATGCCCTTCTCATCTTGATTTCAAGAAAAAGATAACACTCAAGTTGAAGGCAAAAATTTTGTAATCTAGAATCACATACTTTACAAGAGAGGTCTAGATGGATGCTTCCTTAGGTGTGTAGATAAAGAGCAGCAAGAAAAATTGCTTAAAGCATACCATGACCAAATGTGTGGTGGAAATTTCTCAATGATGGTCACTGCACACAAGATCCTCGAGGAAGTATTATTGGCCCACCCTCTTTGTAGACACTCAAGATTGGGTTTCCAAATGTGAAGCATGTCAACAATTCATTGGGAGACCACAACTTGCTGCACTACCACTTAGGCTAGTTGTTATTGAAGAACCATTTCAGCAGTGGGGACTAGATTTCATTGGTGTTTTGAATCCTCACTCAAGTGTGGGGCACACCTATGTGCTCACAATGACAAAATACTTCACAAAATGGGTGGAAGCCATTCCGTCCAAGTAAGCCAACACTGAAATAGTATACAACTTCATCAAGGAGAATATCATAGTACATTTCGGAGTGCCATAGAATATTGTAGCAAACAATGCTACCTATTTATCTTCAAGGGAGTTGATTGAGTTTTTCTATGGCTACGGTATCTCTTTATCTCATTCATTGTATTACTATCCATAGGGAAATGGACAGACGAATCAAGCAACAAGAACATTTTAACCATCGTCCAAAACTCGTAGATAAAAACCAAAGGAATTGGCATAAAAATTTGTATGATGCATTGTGGGTGGACATGATCACTCCCAAGAAGGAAAAAGGTATTTCACCATTCCAACTGTTGTATGGGGCCGAAGAAGAAATTACCATCACGATTAAGTTTTCAGCTCTCAAGTTGATACATGGAATAGAAGATGGAAATTACAAGGATTCCATTGACAAGAGGATCCCATTTCTTAAGAAGCTAGAAGAAAATAGACTCAGTGGTGGACCATATTAAAGAACACCGGTTGAAAGTAAAGAAGATTTTTGACAAGAAATCCAAAGCGAGAGAATTCAAATTTGGAGAATTTTTCTAGCTATGGGACAAGAGAAGGTAACTGAAAGGAAGCCATGAAAAGTTTGATTCATTATGGTTTAGCCCATTCCAAATTCTCAAAGCTTGCGGTGAGAATGTTTTTCTACTCTCATATTTGGATGGAACGCCACTTTGGAATTGCCTTGTAGTGGGAAATACCTAAAATTGTATCATCAGTGAAAGAGGGTTGTCCCCACCTTGTACCATAGGTTATTTCTAGGTGTGTTTCCCTTTATGTTATGTGTTGTGTGTTTCCTTTCCATCATTTTGTGTGTGTGTGTGTGTGTGTGTCCTTCTTCGTTATCCTTCTCTCTCATAAATTTTACATGAATTTATAGATCCTAATAAATAAGGCACCGAGTTAATGGATCATATGGTCTAAAATTGAGATTCTAGATCCCTCATGTCATATCCCAAGCTAGAGCCAATCTGTTGTCATGCAAATGTGCAACAAGGAAATTAACAATTTTGAGCATGAAAACTATACCCATGTGTTAAAGTTTTCAAATCCTATCATTCCAAGACAACCCAGTCTATCCAGGTAAGTCCAAGTGACCTCCCAATTAATGTTATAACATCCCCTAGGTGATTTAGGAAATTCCATTCATTCCTCCTAGGTGATTTTAGGAGTTCATTAAAAGTTGCAAGTTACATACGAGTTATGGGTAGGGCTATCATTAGCCTTCCTAGAGTGGAACAACTCCATGGAGTAGAGGATAAGATAAAAATGAACATAGAGGTGATTCAAAGGTCTTAGGACATCATGGAAATGATTAAGGAAGATTCTGGAAGGGCTCGGAGAAGTTGGGGTAGTTTCGTCCAAACTAGGGTTCACAGGGCCTAGTCGATTGCACAAGCCAAAATAGTTCTTTGGGCTTCCAAAGGTGATTCTAGGAGCTCTGGATGGAGTTAGGAGAAAAAAACATCTTTAGAAAGAGAATTCCAAGCCTTACAAGATGGTGAAATCATTTTTTCATAACACTTTTTGCGCATAAGGTGTGCCAGTAGGCGCTTTATCATGCATAAATGGAGTACCAAATAAAAAATATGCATTTTTAGGGATCAAATGGAAGAATCAAGACATGATGCCCCCAAAATTGGATTAAAAAATTCACAAAAACATCAATCGAGAGCTCAAGATATAATTATCTCAAGTCGTGCTCTTGGAGTGAGTTTGGGAGTTAGCCAAATTTTGGGAGGACACATGTCAGCTCCAGGAGCCTCGTGGGATTTTGTGTCCCCAAAGTTCCTCAAGTTCAAGGATATAGACCATGAAAATATGTTCCCTACCCCCATATGACCTCTAAAACCTCTTGCGACCTTCAGGATTGTTAATTCAGCCCCTGAGTGCAATTAGGAGCTCATTTTCCCTACATCGGATCTCTCCACGCTTTTAGCTCTAGAAGCACCATGGAATTTGATGTTCCTCATGTACCTCACATGTCAGGGACATAAAACCTTGAAAAATGCATCAAATCCTCTAAGGGAGAATTTTTTTCACCCATGTGACCCACTTCTAGCCCCTCAGTGCTGATTTTCTAGCTCTCGGTCCATGCCGTGAGATCATTACCATGTGTTGCCATATTGCTCAGCGTGGAAATTGATGTCCCTCATGTTCCTTTAAGGTGAGGGATGTCAGGGAAAAAAATAATGTGCCCAAACCTCTTTGTGCATATTTTTTGAATTATTTTTGAATCCCAACCTGTCACTTTTTTTAGCTTCTTATGTCTAACACTCTCGTGCACAGTTCTTCCTCCAAACTCCTCTGAAGCTCCCTACCACCACTCCACCATTACTGAACCCAAAACCAAGTATATCACAACATTTTTTTCCTCTACTCCATGAAATCATATAGGTCTCAGAAGGAAGTTTGAGAAAATAAGGAAGAATAAGTGAAGAATGAAGAGAAAAAAACAATGAACATCTCCATAGATGTGAAACAAAGATTAGTAGAAATCTTGCAAACTTGTGCACGAAGCAATGAACCATGTTTTTTTCTATTTTTACTATATCTAAGACCATAAAAAACATACCTTCAAAATCTTCTCTCGTGTAACAGATAATTCACAGTGAAGAAATATCCTTTCCAGATCAATAAAGAAACAATTGAATTTCCCATCAAACCAATTGTCAAATTGAAGAAAAATTTCACGTGAAGCATCGAAGAAAAAGTCCATATTAGAAATATAATTTTTTTCCAAATGGAGGAGAAAACCAGACTGTAATTTGAGAGGTCCATTAATGGCTTCGTGTGTCTAGAAACACTTTGCCAGTCCAAAATTAAAATTTTAAAATCTCTAGACTATTGATAGGGTGTTAGAAATAAACTAACACTTAATTCAACATATGAGTTAAATGTTATATTATAATAAAGTAATTTTTTAATTACTTTAGTTAGATTATATTAAGTCAACTCATAGTTGTCTTTAGTTGTCTTATCACATGTTTTGTGAGATATTGTTCAATCTCATTTTGTTTATTCCGGATGATTTCATGAGGGGAAATAGGGGCAATTAGGGGTAGTGAATATTATCCTGCATTTTATTCTCAGATTAGTTTATCTATTTCCATGTATTGTGGATGAGATAGAAGCTGTCCAATATCTATAAATATTGCAGCTCTCTCTTCTTATTGTAATGCTTGATTTTTAAAGATTAATAAAATATACAAGCACCATCTTGCTTCTATGTAAAAGCTTCTGAGTTGTTTTGTGTATTTTCTTATTATCAAAGTATTCAACTCCAACATCTGGTATCAGAGCAGCATTCTGATCTAAGGAAAAGTGTAGGAAGTTTTGAGGGAGGAGGAATAAGAAGCTTGAGCTAGGAGGAGCCAGAGTTTCCCGACCTCTTCACAGAGCCCCTGCCCTACTCCACATGCCAGAAGTAGCAAAAGAAATAGTACAAAAACACCTCCAAGATTGGTAACAAAGTGATTGTATCAATTTTTAATCTTTGTTCATTGCATATGAACTATATACAATTTTTAGGGAATTTTTTTCTTTTTCTCTAATTCAAAGATCCTGTTTAGTGTGATTTAATTTAGTGGACCCCCAATTTTGGAGGCACCACTATTCGGGTTTGGTGTGTAGGTTTCATTTTTAATAAAAAAAAAAACATCCACCACCGATCTGTAACCTATATACAGCTACGGTATTTGCATATATCTGTGAATTCACCTTGCAGACCTCACGGATTTACCTGACAACTTCACACATGTAAAAGAAAAAAAAATGAGATGGATACGATCTAGCTGTGCATCTTCAATCTACGAGAAATTCCCATGCAACCTTGTAGAGCACGAGAGCATAAGAGAGCCTTTAAGGCAAAAGGGCGGTGAAGGCTACAAAGCATATGACGAGGGTAAATGAATGGTTTCTTGAGTTAAGGAACACACCTAACAAATACCATGTTTCATTAGGTGATGATTCTTCATACAAAATACAAGGCATTGGCAACATCTCGTTACCTCTCGGATCAAGAAAATGTACTATACGAGATGTCCTTTATGTTCCAGGATTAACAAAGAACTTACTTTCAGTTAGTCAACTCTTGGAGCACAACTTGAAAGTAGACTTTGATTGTACAAATGGAAAGAAGATGTGTCTGATCAAAGATAAGTCTAAAAACTCCAAAATTGTTGCTAAAGCTTTAGGAATGGGTCAGATGTTTCAGTTGGAATTTGTTCAAACCAACAATCAGGCTCTTATCAGTAAGGAAGATTCATCGGCACAATTATGGCATAGAATATTTGGCCATGTAAGTTTTAGCTATCTTGACACACTTCAAAAATATGACATGGTTAGAGGACTGCCACATTTCAGAAAAAATAGATAAGTGTACAAATTGTTTGGTAGGCAAACAACATAGAGCACCGTTTCACAAAAGTACATATAGGGCCCATGGTATATTAGATCTGGTGCATACCGATCTATGCGGACCAATGAGACCTAGTCATACAGGGTTTCAGTACTTCATGCTCTTTGTAGATGATTACTCACAAAAATGTGGGTTTACTACTTAAGAACCAAAGATCAAGCTTTTGCAACCTTCAAAAAGTTTAAGGTAGCCATTGAAACAAAAACTTGGTAAAAAGATAAGGACTCTACGCATAGATCGAGGGGGTGAATACACCAGTAATGAATTCAAGGATTTCTTAGAAACAAATGGAATTCGTCGATAGATGGCACCTCCATATACACCACAACAAAATGGTGTAGTTGAGAGAAGAAATAAAACAATAATGGATATGGTAAGGTGCATGATTGATGATTCAGGGTTAAGCAAAACATATTGGGCAGAAGTAGTTAAAACAACAATATATTTGTTGAATAGAGCTCCTACTTCCGCACTTGACGTGGAATAACTCCACAGGAAGCTTGGTCAGGGCATAAGCCATCAATAAAACACTTAAGAGTTTTTGGATGCAAAGCAAGTATGCTAATTCCTAAGAAGAAAAGAAAGAAACTTGATATGAAATCAGAAACTTACATATTCTTGGGATATAGTGAAGAAGCTTTGGGATACAGATTAATGGATCAAAAAACAAGGAAAATTTTCACAAGTAGAGATGTTGAGTTCTTTGAGAATAAGGAAGTAGATGCTCCTTTCAAAAACTTAAGCAATTCTCAAGATAGTCCTACTGTGAAAATTGAAGATGGCTATGACTTTGATGAAAATAATGATGATGAAGTTAATAATGATGATGATCATACAGATAATACAACTTCATCACCTACAGCTAAACATATGCCTAAGTGGTATACAAATGTAATAAAAGATGCTAAGTTGGATAGTGAACCAAGACACATCCACTTTTGGACCAAGAACTCATAGCATGGCTCAAAATGAAGTTAACTTAGCCTTAATGAGCACAATTATTGAATCAACTGAGCCAACTACAGTTCAAGAAGCCCTACAATCAAAACCTTGGTCAGATGCAATGAATTCTGAATATAAGTCTTTGATTAAGAATAATACATGGAAACTTACAGATCTTCCACCAGGGAAGAAAGCAATAGGTTGCAAATGGATATTTAAAACAAAGTACAAGTCAAATGGAAGCATCGATAAACACAAGGCACGATTAGTAGCAAAAGGGTATGCTAAAAAAGAAGGCATTGATTATGAAGAAACATTTGCACCCACAACTAAGATTAAAACAATCAGAATGATATTTGCCTTAGCTGCACAATTTGGTTGGAAAGTTCATCAAATGGATGTGAAAAGTGCCTTTCTAAATGGTGACTTACAGGAAGAAGTCTACTTAACTCAACCTGAGGGTTTTATAATTCTAGGAAATGAAGACAAAGTATGTAGACTCATAAAATCACTGTATGGTCTAAAACAAGCACCCAGGGCTTGGTATATAAAAATTGATGAGCATATTTTAAGTAAAGGATTTAAAAGAAGTCCATATGATCCTAACTTATATCTCAAAAATCAAGGGGGGGAGTTAGTGATTGTAGTTGTTTATGTCGATGACATAATCATCACTGGAGGATCAGTGAATATGATAGAAACAACTAAGAAAGATCTAAGTAAGTCATTTGAAATGACAGATCTAGGACTTCTACATTATTGTCTTGGACTTGAAGTATGGAAAAGAAATAATCACATATTTGTATCTCAAGTAAAATATTCCAAGACAACACTTGAAAGATTCAAAATGATGGATAGCATCCCAATGGCAACACCTATGGAGACAAGGCTTCAATTGTCTCGGAAAGATCCATCAAAGAAATTAAATGTAACTCTTTATCGACAGTTGATTGGGAGTCTCATTTACTTAACCTATACTAGGCCAGACATCAGTTATGTAGTTAGTTACCTTTCCTAGTTTATGCAAGAACCAAGAGTTTGTCACTGGAAAGTAGCAAAAAGAATACTAAGGTATATTAAAGGAACTGTGGATTTTGGTTTAGAGTACAAGAAGAATGATAACTTCTTCTTGACTGGTTATACAAATTTAGATCATGCAGGAAATATAGATGACAGAAAATCCACTTCTAGGTTTGTGTTCTTTTTGGGATCTGGACCTATTTCATGGGGAAGCAAGAAACAAAGCTGTGTTTCAAGGTCTTCCACAAAATCAGAATATCGCGTAGCAGGAGGAGCTGTCTGTGAAGCGATTTGGCTCAAACGTATACTTGAAGGGTTGGGACTTCCACAGGATCATCCAACCATTCTTCATGTAGACAATGAAGGAGTAGTAAAACTTGTTTGGAATCCAGTCTTTCATGAACACACCAAACACATTGAGGTGCAAGTCCATTTTATCTGTGAACATGTTCAGAATAACAACATACAACTTCAACATTGCCCGATAGATCATCAACGTGCAGATATCTTCACCAAATCTCTTGCACATCCTAAATTTGAGGCATTTAGATTATTCCTCACCAACTCTCTTCAGAATATGTTGAATTAAGGGGGAGTGTTAGAAATAAACTAACACTTAATTCAACATATGAGTTAAATGTTATATTATAATAAAGTAATTTTTTAATTACTTTAGTTAGATTATATTAAGTCAACTCATAGTTGTCTTTAGTTGTCTTATCACATGTTTTGTGAGATATTGTTCAATCTCATTTTATTTATTCTCAAATGATTTCATGAGGGAAATAGGGGCAATTAGGGCGAAAGTGAATATTATCTGCATTTTATTCTCGATTAGTTTATCTATTTCCATGTATTGTGGATGAGATAGAAGTCTGTCCAATATCTATAAATATTACAGCTCTCTCTTTCTTATTGTTATGCTTGATTTTTAAAGATTAATAAAAATACAAGCACTTTGTCTTTGCTTATGTGTAAAAGCTTCGAGTTGTTTTGTGTATTTTCTTATTATCAAAGTATTCAACTCCAACAGAGGGTAGGTCTAAAAATTTAGAGGGGCAATATTGGGCAAAAAATCATATAAATTTTTTTGTTCCACATCGATCCAACCTCCAAAATCCCAATTTATAAAAATTGCAAGTCTTCTACATAAGGGACTACTAGTTTGGGAAAGTCATCAAAAAAAGAACTGTAAAGGAGATGGAGACATCGAGAGATGCATTGCAACTAAGAATTCATTAGAATGAGTATTTTTGCACTTATTAAAAATAGTAAGTGGTCCCACGAGCACCGCCAAAAATAAAAATTTGATCAACAAGGAGAGAGGAATGCACGAGAGAAGGGGGAATCAGTGTCACAACATCCATTTGAGGTTTGAGGAGTTAATTTTTCATACTTAATAAAAATAGTAAGTTATTATTTATAAGGAAAAAAGAAGCAAAAGTGGACAAGAAACAAGATGGCATAACCCTTTTCCTGTGAGTATGAGATAGAAAATAGTGATGTCTTGTGCATGGACCGAATGACCTTAGAACTTGCATGTCAACCAAAGAATGAAAGAAGATTAAAGATCAAATATTTACAAGTGGGTTGTTCATTGATGCAAGACATCTAATGTCTATCCAAAGTATTGAGTTAGTCCCAAATGCTTGCTCTCACCACAATGAGTGTAACACCTCGAATCTGTTGTTACTTTCTCCTAAGCATTCAAGTGTTGATATGTGATTTCTAGTAAATGGATTGTGTACCTCGATTCGGAAATCATGCTTGATACGTATTAAATTTCTTGCAGTTGCAGATCTTGGTAGTCAAAATATTAATAGACTCTTTTATTTATTTCATCTTGTGGACTGAATATTAATCGATCATGGAATGAATTATACGAGTATTCATCAATAATATCTAGACTTGGACCAAAGGAATTGATCAAGTAATGCTTTAATTTTGTGAAGTGATAAAATTAGATCACGAACCTTGAGCAGTTGCAGGTATGGAAGCATTTGGTAAGGCTGGTCGAGTATGACTCGGGCAGATCTTGAGAAATGAAACGGTTCCCGATATCTGGTATATCTGGAAGGTCTCGATTAAAGACCAGGTAATAATTCATTGACATACAATTCTGTAATAAGAACAGGAGTGACTCTGTTCTAGAAAGTATGATGCAGGTCTCTCCGAGTTTTCAGGAGAAGGACCAAACTGAATTACTAAGGGTTAGTAACCTAAAACAATAACCTAACCTAGGGGTTAGATTATTGTTAGTCTAACCTAGACCTAGGCTATGTGTTATGATCCTAAAATAATAACTAAGTGCAAAATGGTTAGCATGGTTCTTACCCTAAAACTCTAACCTAAGATACTAACCTAGCTAACTAAGAGTTTATGAGAAGGGGCCTTTGAAGGGTGGCGAACCATGGGCGCTATTCTCTATGGCAATAAATGGGAAGGATAAGGATGAGGGACAGGCAGATGGCGGAGGCTTAGGCGGCGGCTAACCTTGGCAGACTTGGCAATTACTAAGTCTGGAAGTGAACTTGAGTTTTTGGATGGACTGTCGCCAATTTTGGCGGTCGGTGGGGGTAGAGATTAGGCGGGAAAATTGGTTTAATGGCATTTATTGTTTAGGGAGTTGAGCCCGGAGCTCGCGAAACGGCATGCAAACGAGAAGTTGGAAGGTTTGTTTGGTGTATCGCGATTTTCGGTCTACTCTCTCTCTCTCTGCTAGTTTACTGGTTCTTCGCACCAGTTCTCTTTGAGTTGCATGGCGAGAATGAATTTCTCTGGCTCTTTTCTCTGCCATGGAGGATATATTGTAAACGGGACAGCGAAATTTTGTTGGTCGCTGTGTTTGGGAAAAAGAAAAGGAAGTTTGAGCTCTTCCTGTGGTCTTCTTCGGAAATTCGATCAAAATACAGGCATGTTAGGCCCTATCCTTTAAATATTTTGCTGTCTTTCAAATGTCTTCATTAAAACAACTCTGTTCATTTGTTTGTGAAGATTAGATAAATTTTCCTATGAAGATTTAGTTGATTTTGGCTCTGTATCTCTTCTGGTTCGATTTTTGGCAATTTCCGCTTGTTGGGTGTTTGTTGAAATCGAACTTCAACTCTGTTTGTTGTGTATTCCTTCTGGTTTAAATATGAGAGATTTATATTTATAAAGGTTTGAATGCTCGGCCTGTTTGGCGAGAGCCCGTCGAATATACTTGTGAAGGGTATAGATCACTGTTTTGCTGTCGACTTTCGATCGTCAATGCTGTTGTGAGACAGTAGGGAATGATACTTGGTGTACCATTTGATTGTTCTGTGCATTTGAAGATTTTCGAAGCTCTGTCATGGTTTTGTTAACAGCGATTAATGATACTTTATGGGTTTCATTGTTTTCTAATTTCTGGCTTGGAATAGGCAACAGATGAGTTACCATAGTCTTTAACGACTCAGTGGATTTCATGATTGAATCGTTTACAGTAATCTACTGTTGTGAATGTAGATTCATCTTGAGTTTTGTTATTATATGGTCGTGGAAGCCTTGTGGAAAAGACAGGTTTTGTGGCTACTGTTATTGTAGTAAATACTGAGTATTGACTTTTTGTGGATGTATTGCCTTTCCTTGCGAAAATTGTTCGAAGGTTTTGAAGCAGTTCAGTTTATTTCATTGTTTTGGAATGAGTATATTGATTTGCTTATACTTGTTTCATTCGGAATGTTTGTCTTGAATGGCATGGAAGGATTTATCAATTAATTCTATTTTTATACTGTTGTTGGGTTTGTGATTATGGGCGCAAATCCGTTATCAGTATGTAGTGTGAATTAGTGGATTTATTAGGATTGAATTCCGAACGACTGTGAGGAGACGTTTCAATGTTCTATTTCTATTTTGGTCACTGTTCAAGTTAGAATGTGTATATACAGTTGTTAAGTGTTGATCCAGTGACTTGAAGGGAAAATCTGTACTGAAGACCTCTGTATTTTCTTGGGGTACTTTGTGTTGCATGTTGCTTTGGTGGTACAGATTCCTTAGGTGAGTAACTACATATTCAACCTGTTCTATTTGTGCTAAATTATTGGCAGAGTACAGTCGGGTTTCTTGGTTGAAATAAGAGCTTGATTGTTTGTCTGATTTTTATATGCGTCATTGATGACTGTTTTCGCGTTCTGGCCCTGTTTGGGTGAGTTGCACTAGGGATTTGCATGCACCAGGTAGGGATCGATTGATGGTGTTCCTTTCCGTTTGTTCAGTCCGATAAACTGAGAAAGTATAAGTATGCTAAGTTCCTTTCTGTTTGTTCAATTGACCACCGATCATGAATTGGAATCAATGTGTGGTCACCATAGCATAGTTTCTCGAAACCTTAAAAGGCTTAATGTTATAGAGTTGTTGGTTACAGCAATACGCTTGAAGCTCTTACTTTCGAACTTGGTTGAAAGCCTTACTGTGTTTAGGTGAAACTAGTTTTGGACATCGACCGATTTATGGATAGTTGATGTGTTAGTTCTTTGTCTGAGAGATTTCTTTGGGTTTCTATTTTCGTGATTTAGAACAAGTGATCTTGATTTGGCCTGCCTAACTTGTTCATTTATATACTTTGGATGACTTTGTTCTCATAAGTGAAGGCAGTACAGTGATGAACTTATGTAAAAAGGGAAGTAAGAATGGATTGATTCTTTCTCTTCCTTTATTTTATATTATTGATAATGAACTATCAGTAGGAAATTAATTTGGTAACGTTTTGGTAGGAGACCAAATTGTTATGTTATTTCCTTTTTGGAAGATTGCAACAATCTGACCAGTGTCGTGATTTGGATTCAATGATTGTTCATCTGCATTCGTTCTTGTTTCTTAATATTTGATGAAATATTAGAAAGTGTTTAAGACTATTCTGTAACAATGATAGAGTTACATGTTTGTAATCATTTAGTATTACAAGGACATAGCCTGAATATGTTTTCTTTTTGGATATTTGATCTCATTTAAACAGGGTGTTTAATGGAAACAATTGATGGATTGCAATTGTTTTAAAAGTTAGTGCTTATCATGCTCAGTTCATTGAACTGACTCATGTTGACTATTTTTGCGAGATGGTTGCTAGTAAGAGGTAAATACAATGCAGATCTGGCAGTCCGATCAGATAGTTTATTTGATTTATTATGAATTACAGCTTGATTTTATGGATGTACTATATGTGAAAAGATGTTTCTTTTCCGTTAGCATTATATCAAGTATGCTGTTGCATAAATGTAATTGTACGAGTTTCAAAAGGAATGAAAATAAGCGTTTGATACTTATGTGTTGTATTAAATTATGAATGATGAACTTCTTCGGTTTACGTAACGAAGAGGCATAGTTATCTTTGCATAATATGGATGCTTTTGTGATTGACAATGAAAGCTTGTAAGTAATTAGACTAAATTCTTATGAGTATTTAGTAGTTCTAATTTGATCTGGATAATGCAATATTGTAATTTAAATATTGTCTCTCTAGAGGATAGGTTAAATTTGAGCCTAAAAGATAACGCTAAACAAGTTGGATTGAATTACTAATCCCTAGTCCTAAGTATAACAGGACAATAGTAAATTGGATTCTAAATCATTTATATCTTTAAACTAAAAAGTATGATATAAATTCGATTAAGAGAACTGGTAGGCAATCAATGGAATTGGTGGCAATCTCAAGCATAGGTTATGAGATATTATGCGAATACATTGTTTAGAATCGAGACGTATTCTAATGACTCCTTGATGAAGCTGACCTTAATACCTCTACCAAGTAATGAGATTAATGGAGGAGGGTCGCCTTAAGAAAATGAATCCGAGGATTGGAAATGGCTAACCTTAGGGAAAAGTCTTAAGAAGTAATTTAATCTTTAGTGCGTGTAACGCTTGTTTTCGGGTAGATCTTCTCGAAGCGGATTTAAAGGATGACGACATAAGGTCGATTGCGGGGTTGTACCTCAGAGAAGATTAGGATCTTCTCGAAGTTACAACAATGCAGGTGACTTATGGCGACACCCCTTGCGTTGATCGTTGAGATTTACACTTGATTTATTACGAGTTACCACCCCGGGACCGATTAAGAACGTGGTCATGTTATATGACCGCCTCGGAGATTTGGGTGTCATGACACCTTTGGTTTGAACTGCAAGGTTGAACCAAAGTATGTCATCATATCCCTAACCTCGTGGGTATCCATATAACATTATCACCTTGTTAATCTGCCTCCACGGTGATTCGATTGTGGAAGGAAGGACTGCGACAATAATCAAGATAAGACATTCTATATAACATATGAATGGGGTGAAGGACGTATTCAGTTGGCGAGTATGCCGTTAAGGAATACGAGACATGAAACAGTATGTTTCAAATCTTTGGCCAAAGTATCGCAATTTCAGCTTGATTGCGTTGTCTGATTCACCTAGTCTAAGGGATGAGATGCCGATGGATAATGGTAACGGTTATTCGGTTAGATTCCTTGACCATGAGCATTTTGAATTCCCAGTTAGGAAGAGAACCGCAAGAGTGATGTGTTAAATAAAAACACCGACTCTTATTACTCATGAATAGATCGGTAGATTACCGAGTCATGGAATGAATAGATCGGAAGTACTCCGAGTCATTACAGCTGCATATGGTTGCTTATTATATGAATGGTTATTTGAATTGTGAGTTCTAAATTATGTATTTAGAACCAGTATGCAATTATCAAAAAAAAAAATTCACTTGTTCTAAAGTTAAAAATGAGGATGTTACATCTTGGTATCAGAGCTGAAGGTTGCAGCTCTTGGACCTATTGAGTCCATAATCTGATAAAAACCTGAATTTTCTTGTAACAGAAAATGGTTAGAACAAGGGGAACGTTGCGAGTAATGCTCCACCAAGGAGGAGCGGCAACAACCCGAACCTGGATGAGATCCTTGCTGCCTGTTGGACACAAGAGATCGCTTGGCTGTACTTGAACAAAGCGGTGACGGGAATGAGGAGGATGAAGAAGCGATAATAATAATCAGCAACCTCCTGAGAGACAACCCCCCGACACGGGTGTTGATGTTAATACTTGTGAATGCACTGTGCAACGAGAAAATAAAAAGGCCGTTAGCGTGAACTCACTAATGATATCAAAAGGATAAGTCCACCTAAGTATGATGGCACCACATTAGGAGATGGAGCTGAGAACTGGCTCAGCGAAATGGAGAAGTACTTTGCTATAAGGAACTTCTCAGAAGAAACCAAGGCAATATGGGGAGCTATCGACTTTCTCACGAAGCATCTTCGTGGTGGGATAGCCGAAAAGCTGAACTAAATATTGATGAGACCAATATCACTTGGGATCAATTTAAAGGCTATTTTAGGCAACGTTGGCTGCCACAACTTTTCTATGATCAGAAAATGACAGAATTTCAGAACTTGACTCAAGGAAGTTAACGATGGCAATTCTCAGAGCGGTTTACAAAACTTCTCAAGTATGTACCATGCATCAAAGCGACGAAAAGTTCAGGATACGGAAATTCATCATGGGATTGAATCCTGTGATAGGGGGAGAGGTCGATGTTCACAGTCCAACCACTATGGAAGGAGTTGTTGAAAAGGCCATAAGGCAAGAACAGAAATTGAAGGCTATTTCTGCTCATAAGGAGGAAGTGCGGAAGAAGACTGCAAACCCTTCTTCAACCTCTCTTGCACCCAGAAAAGGACCATGGAAAAAGTTTGGGAACAAGAGTAAGTTTCCAGGAGATAACAATAAGAAGGCAGCAGTAAATAAGCCTGCAGGAAATGTGAAGGATAATTTTGCAAAAAATTATAATAATGGTCAGAAGTCCTATGGAGGGCAGCGTGACAATTATAAAACTGGAAGCAACTTTGAGCCTAAGAAGGGACCTGTAGGAGGCTGCTACACTTGTGGTAAAGATCATTACGCAAATCAGTGCCCTTTGAAGAAGGATGATCGTGTCAGCCACATAAGATACATCTTTGCCGCAAGAGCGGACAAACAAGTGAAAAGCAAGTGACACCTATAGAAGTTAGGGTAAGTTATTCGGCATACTGTCACTATTCTTTTGATACAGAGCTACTTGAATGTTTTATATCTAATAAACTAGCTTCTAAACTTAAAAGAAAAGCTGGAAAAATGGATAAATCTTGGACTGTACAGTATGGTAATAATTCTGTTCATACAGTGAGTATGTGTCTTTTTGGAGCGGTCCTTGACTTACCTAACTTTTCCACGGAAGTTGATCTCTATGTTGCACCTTTGGGATCGTATGACATTGTCATCGGTGTTAATTGGTTAGCTGACCATAAAGCAAAGGTAGATTGCTATGAAAAGAACATAGAATGTTTAGATGATCAGCTGGAATCAGTAGAAATTCAAGGTGTGAAACGAGAAATTACAGTTAGAAAGCTGTCAGCTATGCAGCTTAAAAAGGCTAAGAATAAAGGATGTACCCTTTATGCAGTAAAGATATCTGAATCTTCTGAAGAAGATAGTGATTTCATGAAGCAAATCCCACTGTTACAAAGTTTCAGGGATGTTTTTCCTGAGGAATTACCAGGGTTACCACCCAAGAGAGAATTTGATTTTACTATAGAAATCAAGCCTGGAACGGAACCTATTTCCAAGGCGCCTTATCGGATGACTACTATTGAGTTAGTCGGAGCTAAAGGCTCGATTCTGATAAGAGCTTTTGTCAAAGGGATTGATTAGACCAAGTGTTTCACCTTGGGAGCACTGTTATATTTGTGAAAAAGAAGGATGGAACTCGAGGCCTGTGTATTGATTATCGGATGTTGAACAAAGCAACGATTAAGAACCGATACCCACTTCCTAGGATCGATGATCTGTTTGATCAAATGCGTGGAGCAGCGGTTTATTCTAAGATAGATCTTCGATCCGTTATCATCAGCTAAGGATTAAAGAGGAAGATATTCATAAAACAGCTTTCCGAACAAGGTACGGACATTATGAATTCACAGTTCTAGCCTTTGGGTTAACTAATGCACCTGCAGCCTTTATGAATTTAATGAACAATATTTTTCAAGAATACCTGGACAAGTTTGTACTTGTATTCTTGGACGATATTCTCATTTATTCTAAGAGCGTTGAGGAGCACAATGAGCATTTGAAGATAGTATTGGGAATTCTGAGAAAGAGAAAGCTGTATGGTAAGTTATCCAAATGTTCTTTCTATGATTCTGAAGTTCGCTATTTGGGTCATGTCATAAGCAAGGAAGGAATCGCTGTAGATCCTTCAAAAATAGTGGCAATAACTGAGTGGCCTGCACCCAAGAATGTGCATGAAGTAAGAAGCTTCATGGGTCTTGCTGGTTACTATAGAAAATTTGTAAAGGATTTTTCTAAGGTAAATTTCACTAATAACTTCATCATTGCGGAGAAGGATAAGAAATTCATGTGGAATGACAAGTGCGAAGCGGCTTTCAAAAGTCCGAAAGACCAGACTGAATTCTCTGCACCTATATTGGCTGCACTGCAGGACCCTAATGGAAATTTTACGGTGGTAATCGATGCTTCGGGAAGGTCTTGGAGGTGTTTGCTACAAAATGATCAAGTCATTGCTTATGAGAGTAGAAAACTTAAGATTCATGAGCTGAATTATGCCCCTCATGATCTCGGGAGCTTTGCTTTTGCCATTGTTCACGCACTTCAAGTCCGGAGACACTACTTACTAGGAAACCTTTTGAGTTGAAAATCGATCACTTGGGTCTGAAATATATATTTACTCAGCCCAATTTGAATGCCGATAAAGAAGGTGGTTAGAATTTCTATCACAATATGACTTTGATATCGCTTATATCAAAGGAAAGGAGAATAGAGTAGGCTGATGCTCTAAGTCGTAGGAGGCACATTTACTTGCTCTTATAACGTTAAGAACTCGCTTTAAAGACGAGGTAAAAAGTGCCTCGAAATCGGATGCATATTTTCAGCAAGTGAAAGCAGCGCTTGCTGCAGAACCTAAAGATAAAAGGTATGAAGGTTTTCATCTGGATAATGAAGGAATCTTGCGTTATGAAAATAGGGTATATGTACCTATGCTGAATGAATTGAGAAAGAAGTTGTTAGTTGAATTTCATAATTCACCTTTCTCTGGGCACCCGGGTATCACAAAAATGCTAGCTGATTTGAAACAGCAATACTTCTGGAAAGGTATGAAAAAGGATGTGATAAATTTTGTGACTCATTGTCTGGAATGTCAGCGGGTGAAAGTAGAGCATATGCATCCTGCTTTGGATTGTTGTATCCTCATAGCATACCCCAGCTTGATAAATGGCAAGTAATAACCATGGATTTTGTACAAGGACTACCCATGTCCGAGAATAAACATGATGTTATCCCCGGTAGTTGTAGATAAGCTAACTAAGGTAGCTCATTTCATCACTGGAAATCTAAAGGATGATTCTCCAGTGCTAGCCAAGAGGTTCGTACACGAAATTTTCAGATTGCATGGTGTACCTGAACTGATTATTTCTCGACAGGATCCTAGAATGACGTCGAGGTTTTGTGAACGCTTAACGCAGCCCTAGAGCGAAACTAAACTTCGCTTCGCATATCATCCGAAACGGATGGGCAACCGAGAGGGTAAATCAAGTGTTGGAGGACATGTTGCGAATGTATTGCATGGATCAACAGTATAAATGGGAAGAGTATCTCCCATTGGTTGAGTTCGCATCACAACAACACTTATCACTCATCTCTTAAGATGGCACCTTTTGAAGCACTTTATGGAAGAAAGTGCGAGAACCCCTGTAAGTTGGGACAAGTGTAGAGGATAGAGTGGTAATTGGACCAGAGATTCTCACGAGAGATGGAACAATGAAGTTAAGCTGATTCGTGAACGATTAAAGGAAGCAGCGGATAGACAGAGAAGAGCTATGCGCGACCTTAAGCGGGTTGATAGAAAGTTTGAGCTTGGTGATAAGGTTTTTCTCAAGCGTGTTAAACCCGAGAAAAGAGTTCTATAACTTTTGGCAAGGCTGCCAAGTTGTCACCACGATACGTGGGACCTTTTGAAATTTCGAGATAATCAATCCTCGTAGCTTATCGTTTAGCATTGCCTCTGCTCTATCTCGTATGCATGATGTTTTCCATATTTCTTTGCTTAAGAAATACGTTTTAGATCTGTCACATGTTTTAAATTGGAATTCCTTGCAGGTCCGGGACCCAGAATAATCGTGGTTAAACCCACAAGAGTGCTTTGGAAACTCGCCGATTGCATTTAAGGAATCGTGATATTCATGAATGTAAGGTCCAAAGTGGGACCGGTTTAGCGAAGAAAGTGCAACTTGGGAAAACCTCGGAAGAGATGAAAAGCGCTTTTCCTTCTCTTTTTACAACGAGAATGAAATCATTGATGAAATACTTTATGAATCGATTGTTTTTAAGTATTTATGAAAGCTTTGATTTAGGAGACTTTATTCAAAGTTGAATAAAAGTGAGGTGACATTGATTTAAAACTATTAAATATGAAGTAAACACATTGTTTGTGTCTTAATAAATTGATTGGCCAGGAAGGTCAAGTTATTATGTAATTCATCGGGACGATGAATCCTTTTAGGAGGGAAGCATGTAACACACCTGAACCGCACTTTCTCCTAAGCATTCAAGTGTTGATATGTGATTTCTAGTAAATGGATTGTGTACCTCGATTCGGAATCATGCTTGATATGTATTAAATTTCTTAGATGCGAGATCTTGACCGAGTCAAAATATTAATAGACTCTTTTATTTATTTCATCTTGTATTGAATATTAATCTACGATCATGGAATGAATTATACGGGTATTCATCAATAATATCTAGACTTGGACGAAGGAATTGATCCAAGTAATGCTTTAATTTTGTGAAGTGATAAAATTAGATCACGAACCTTGAACAGTTCAGTAAGGTATGGAAGCATTTGGTAAGGCTGGTCGGAGTATGACTCGTGCGAGATCTTGAGAAATGAAACGGTTCCCGATATCCGGTATATCACGGAAGGTCTCGATTAAAGACCGAGTAATAATTCATTGACACTCTGATTACGTAATAAGAACAGGAGTGACTCATTACTGTAGAAAGTATGATGCAGGTCTCTCCGGAGTTTTCGGAGAAGGACCAAACCGAATTACTAAGGGTTAGTAACCTAAAACAATAACCTAACCTAGGGTTAGATTATTGTTAGTCTAACCTAGACCTAGGCTATGTGTTATGATCCTAAAATAATAACTAAGTGCAAAATGGTTAGCATGGTTCTTACCCTAAAACTCTAACCTAAGATACTAACCTAGCTAACTAAGAGTTTATGAGAAGGGGCCTTTGAAGGGTGGCGAACCATGGGCGCTATTCTCTATGGCAATAAATGGGAAGGATAAGGATGAGGGACGGGGCGAGATGGCGGAGGCTTAAAGCGGCGGCTAACCTTGGCGAGACTTGGCAATTACTAAGTCTCGGAAGTGAACTTGAGTTTTGGATGGATCCGCGCCATTTTGGCGGTCGGTGGGGGTAGAGATTAGGCGGGAAAATTGGTTTAATGGCATTTATTGTTTAGGAGTTGAGCCGGAGCTCGCGAACGGCATGCAAAACGAGAAGTTGGAAGGTTTGTTTGGTGTATCGCGATTTTCGGTCTACTCTCTCTCTCTGCTAGTTTCTTCGTTCTTCGCACTGATTCTCTTTGAGTTGCATGGAGAATGAATTTCTCTCGCTCTTTTCTGCCATGGAGGATATATTGTAAACGGGACAGCGAAATTTTGTTGGTCGCTGTGTTTGGGAAAAAGAAAAGGAAGTTTGAGCTCTTCCTGTGGTCTTCTTCGGAAATTCGATCAAAATACAGGCATGTTAGGCCCTATCCTTTAAATATTTTGCTGTCTTTCAAATGTCTTCATTAAAACAACTCTGTTCATTTGTTTGTGAAGATTAGATAAATTTTCCTATGAAGATTTAGTTGATTTTGGCTCTGTATCTCTTCTGGTTCGATTTTTGGCAATTTCCGCTTGTTGGGTGTTTGTTGAAATCGAACTTCAACTCTGTTTGTTGTGTATTCCTTCTGGTTTAAATATGAGAGATTTATATTTATAAAGGTTTGAATGCTCGGCCTGTTTGGCGAGAGCCCGTCGAATATACTTGTGAAGGGTATAGATCATTGCTTTTCTTTGCCGACTTTCGATCGTCCAATCTTTGTTGTGAGACAGAGAGGGAATGAATCTTTAGTGTACCATTTGATTGTTCTGCATTTGAAGATTTTCAAGCTCACATGTGTTTTGTTAACAGCGATTAATGATACTTTATGGGTTTCATTGTTTTCTAATTTCTGGCTTGGAATAGGCAACAGATGAGTTACCATAGTCTTTAACGACTCAGTGGATTTCATGATTGAATCGTTTACAGTAATCTACTGTTGTGAATGTAGATTCATCTTGAGTTTTGTTATTATATGGTCGTGGAAGCCTTGTGGAAAAGACAGGTTTTGTGGCTACTGTTATTGTAGTAAATACTGAGTATTGACTTTTTGTGGATGTATTGCCTTTCCTTGCGAAAATTGTTCGAAGGTTTTGAAGCAGTTCAGTTTATTTCATTGTTTTGGAATGAGTATATTGATTTGCTTATACTTGTTTCATTCGAATGTTTGTCTTGAATGGCATGGAAGGATTTATCAATTAATTCTATTTTTATCTGTTGTTGGTTTGTGATTATGGCGCAAATCCGTTATCGTATGTAGTGTGAATTAGAGGATTTATTAGGATTGAATTCGAGCATCGTGAGGAGACGTTTTCAATGTTCTATTTCTATTTTGGTCACCGCTCAAGCTTAGAATGTGTATATACAAGTTGTTAAGTGTTGATCCGGTGACTTGAAGGGAAAATCATGCTTGAAGACCTCTATATTTTCTTGGGGTACTTTGTGTTTGCATGTTGCTTTGGTGGTACTGATTCCTTAGGTGAGTAACTACATATTCAACCTGTTCTATTTGTGCTAAATTATTGGCAGAGTACAGTCGGGTTTCTTGGTTGAAATAAGAGCTTGATTGTTTGTCTGATTTTTATATGCGTCATTGATGACTGTTTTCGCGTTCTGGCCCTGTTTGGGTGAGTTGCACTAGGGATTTGCATGCACCAGGTAGGGATCGATTGATGGTGTTCCTTTCCGTTTGTTCAGTCCGATAAACTGAGAAAGTATAAGTATGCTAAGTTCCTTTCTGTTTGTTCAATTCGACTGACTGATCATGAATTGGAATCAATGTGTGGTCACCATAGCATAGTTTCTCGGAAACCTTAAAAGGCTTAATGTTATAGAGTTGTTGGTTACAGCAATACGCTTGAAGCTCTTGCTTTCGAACTTGGTTCGAAAGCCTTCTTGTGTTTAGGTGAAACTAGTTTTGGACATCGACGATTTATGGATAGTTGATGTGTTAGTTCTTTGTCAAGAGATTTCTTTGGGTTTCTATTTTCGTGATTTAGACATGCTGATCTTGATTTCGGCTTATGCCTAACTTGTTCATTTATATACTGGATGACTTGTTTCATAAGTGAAGGCGATGGTTGATGAACTTATGTAAAAAGGGAAGTAAGAATGGATTGATTCTTTCTCTTCCTTTATTTTATATTATTGATAATGAACTATCGGTAGGAAATTAATTTGGTAACGTTTTGGTAGGAGACCAAATTGTTATGTTATTTCCTTTTGGAAGATCGCAACAATCGACCCATGTAGTGATTTGGATTCAATGATTGTTCATCTCGCATTCGTTCTTGTTTCTTAATATTTGATGAAATATTAGAAAGTGTTTAAGACTATTCTCAGAATGATGATAGAGTTACATGTTTGTAATCATTTAGTATTACAAGGACATAAATTTGAATATGTTTTCTTTTTGGATATTTGATCTCATTTAAACAGAATGTTTAATGGAAACAATTGATGGATTGCAAATTGTTTTAAAAGTTAGTGCTTATCATGCTCGAGTTCATTGAACCCGGCTCATGTTGACTATTTTTGCGATGGTTGCCGTAAGAGGTAAATACAATGCAGATCTCAGCGGTCAGATCGGATAGTTTATTTGATTTATTATGAATTACTGACTTGATTTTATGGATGTACTATATGTGAAAAGATGTTTCTTTTCCGTTAGCATTATATCAAGTATCTTTGTTGCATAAATGTAATTATACGAGTTTCAAAAGGAATGAAAATAAGCGTTTGATACTTATGTGTTGTATTAAATTATGAATGATGAACTTCT